>CM076573.1:847813601-848413601 GCA_034641835.2 Pinus albicaulis | reverse complement strand
CCATTACCTTGGGGGTAATATGCAGTAGAGTGACCTAGGGTAATATGATATTTGTGACAAAATGCAATCATATTTTTAGACTTAAATTTTGCTGCATTATCATTAATTATTTTGTGAGGGCATCCAAATCTTGAAAAAATGTTATTTTCTATGAAAGAAATAATGACTGCATTAGTGGCTTGTCTAGTAGGAATAACTTCAATCCACTTTGTGAAGTAATCAGTGGTAGTCAAAATCCACTTATGTTGGCCAGAGGATGGGGGGTGAATTTCTGCAATGAAGTCTAAACCCCATTGTTGAAATGGCATTTCAGTTGAAATAGGCTTTAAGGGTAAAGGTAACAATTTCTTTTTGCCTTCAAAAATTTGACATTTGTGACATGAAGTAACAAACTTTTAACATCAAAAAACAAGGTAGGCCAGTAAAAAATAGCTCGGAGTATCTTGTCAGCAGTAGTTTTCCAATATAAATTCCCTCCACAGTCACCTGCATGAAATTCTTCAAGTATTTTATTAGCTTCTTCCTTTAGTAAACAATTCAATAATATCCCACTATTATCTCTCAAAAAAAGTATATTATCTAAAATACAAAATCTCATTGCTTTAAGTTTTAGAAATGTAGCTTTGATCCTTGAAAATTCAGGAGGATCTTGTAAGTTTGTAAGTACAAATATGATATCTGAGTACCAAGGTGAATCTAGAAAGGCTTCACTGATCATTGGAGTCGCCATCTCTTCCTAGTCATCAACCTGAGCAATAAAATGTATATCTAGTGCATTGCAATTAGATTCAACCATTAACCTGTCTAATCCTTGTCCTTTAATGAGTTTTGTTGGTTTAATTTCTATGTCATATTCTAGGATAGTGGCAATCCACTTACCTCTTCTTCCATCAGGACCATCCTGAGTAAGAATGTCTTTTACTACAGAATTAGGGACATAGGCAATTATGTGGGAATAGAGAATATAAAATCTGAAGTCTTTGATGGCCTTAACCAAAGCTAAGGCTTGTTTTTTCATTATGTTATATTTCAGAGGGGCATCTCTAAGGGTCTTACTGAAAAAAGATATAGGTTGTTCAAATCCTTGATCATTCTTCTGCAGTAAAACTGTAGCGATGGTATGCTCAGAAGAAAATGAAAAAATTATGAAATCTTTTTTGAAATATGGACTGATTAAGACTGGTGTTGTAGTTAAAACCTGATTTATGGATTCAAATGATTGTTTGGCTTCAAAATTCCATTTTAGAATTGAGTATTTTTTTAGCATGTTATTTAGTTCTCTAATGATTTCAGCTAAGTTTGAAATAAATATTCTCAAAAAGTTAATCTTACCTAAGAAAGCTTGTAATTCTTTGATATTTCTAGGTGGATGAATGTTCAAAATTGCTTCTATCCTAGCAGGATCAATTCTAATTCCTTGTTTTGAAATTATATGTCCTAGTAACTTACCTTCCTCTAATCCAAAGAGAGTTTTCTTGGGATTTAAAGAGATGCCAAATTTCCTACATTTAATAAAGACCTGTCTCAAATGATCCAAGTGTTCATTATCTGATTTGGAAAATATAGTAATGTCATCTAGATAAATTACCAAGAAGTCATGAATCTCCTTTGCAAAGGCTATGTCCATAGCTCTCTGAAAGGTTGCTCGTGCATTCATCAGACCAAAGGGAATTTTCACATACATGAAAGTGCCCCAAGGAGTGGTGAAAGTTGTTTTAGCCTGATCTTCCTTTTGGACTAGGATCTGGTTGTATCCTGAAAAACCATCTAACAAGGAAATCCTAGAGGAGCCAAATACCCTTTGTAATAAATGATCCATCTTTGGTAAAGGGTAATTACCCTTTAAATATACTTTGTTAAGATTTCTAAAGTCGACACATAACCTAATTTATCCAGTTTTCTTTCTTGTGGAACTAGGTTTGAAACCCAGTCAGAGTATCTGATTGGTGCAATGATCTGGGCATCATACATTCGTTTTACTTCTTTTTTTATCAAAGGTAATAGAATAGGATTAATTCTTCTTAACTTCTGTTTGAATGGTTTTTGATCATATTTTATTTGAATTTGTGCTAGATTATGTTTGTATCATAAGATTTGAGATCTTCATAACTCCAAGAAAAAACATTTTGGTATTCCTTTAAAAGATCAATGTATTTTTCCTTTTATTGTAGAGGTAAATATTTAGACAGTTTTATCATCTTTGGTTTTAATTCTGTCCCAATATTACATTCCTTAATATCAGACCTAACTGGCTCCATTTTTGGCTTTTTAGGCACATCATTGGAGTCAAATAGATCTTCCAAAGGGGTTAATCCTTTAGGCAAAAAAATTTCTTTGAGATCTAACATGTCAATTTCTTCTTCAATGATTTCTTCAATATATATCTTCTCTAAGCTATCTATGTTAGATTGACTAAATACAATAGGTTTCTCAAATTTATGTACATCTATATTATCTATTTCACAATCCAAATCTGAATCTATATTACAGTTTGTATCTATTTTGCAGTTTTGAAATTCTTCTTCATTGTTTAAGAAATGGTAAATCTATTCATCCTGAAAGAAAATCTGCCAATACTTGAGGTTATCTGGAATAATTGGTCTATATTTAACCTCAACAGTGTACCCGTGTGTTGGTTGGAATGGTAGGTTACATGTACTAGCAAAAGTTTCTAAACAATGTGCTTGAATATTTTGTTTTCTGGGTATAGCAGCAAACTTGGATTCAAATAAATCACCAGTTAAATCTATTACTGTATCTCTATATCTCGCTACTTTAGGATTATAAACAGAATAATCTCCATTTATTTGCTTTATGATTAATTCCAAATATCCCATGATTAGTATTATTTTTCCTCCTAAATTTCTAATGATCTGGAGGCCTAGAATGAGTGCCTCATACTCAGCCATATTGTTGGAACATTTGAAGTTGAGTCTGAAGGCATGTCCTTCTGAGTGATTAGTCTCCATGTTTGTAATCCATACTCCTTCTCCTGCTCCTAATTTTTTAACTGAACCATCAAAGTCTAAGTGCCAAAGGGATTCATGAAATATGTTGTCATTGTTTGGTCTTGGATTTTTATCAATCAGTTCAGTTTGGATTTCATTATTCTCAGAGTTACATAAGATAAAAGAGTCCAGGTCAGTTGGTGTAGAATAAATAGGATAATTTATAGATCTTTCAGCACTACTGACCATAAACTTCATCAATGTTTCCCTATATAGCTTTTTAGGTTGACCAAACACTAATATAGTAGCATAACTCATGTCAAATTATAGAGATCCCTGCAACTTTGCTCCCCATGAGCGAGAAAGAAGCATACCATATTTTGGTGGGATATAAGCTACTACAATATCCATTAATATACTCTTACCAGGGTATTGAACTAATGTCACACATAAATCTTTGATTAATTCTAAGCACTTAACTTTGCAAGAGTAAAATGAAAACAAATCTTTGTAAGGCCTGGTTATTTCTAGATTAAGATTTTCCATTATAGCTTTAGGCATTAAATTATGGGAAGCTCCTGAATCTAGCATAGCATTATGGAGAATTTGATCATGAATGGTAAGATTGGTATAAAAGGGAGGGACTGATCCATCTGCATGCTTTCCATTTACATCAGGGCCAAAGATCAATTGTGGTTGATCATCATTCAAATTAATTGCATCTTCACCATTATTAATATCTAGTGTTTCAGTTATGGTTGATTTGTATAAGTCATTTTTTACCAATTCTGTTACAGGAATGGGTATTTTTAACTTATCAATTTCAGTTTGAATATTAAATGAGGGTTGAGATTTACTAATTTAAACTAATTCATCTTTAGTAATTGTAATTTGACTTGGTTTTTCTTGAGTTTCTACAGTTGTATTTCTATCTTCAATTGTTTTAACATTCTCTGTCTGTGTTTCCTGAGTTTTACTACTTTTAACTTTCTTTTCAGGAACTGTTTGTGTAGTAGTAGATGTTTTATCAGACTTAGAATTATCAGCAGGTGTTTTTGAATTATCAATTTTTGGATCTACTGATTTAGGATCAGTAGAAGGCTTTTTAGGATCATAATTTGCTGATTTTACTAAATTAGAAACTTTAGCAGTATTAGCTTTCTGTGCATCTTTGGAATATTGAGCTACTTCATCAGTAATATCAACAATTTTGGGACTTGTTGATTTTTTTGGACTGGAAGGATTGGAATTTTGCTTATTTTCCCTTGGGATAATTTGCAAAACTTTTTTTTTTGGTGCTTCTACATTTTTCTTATTTTGATTTTGGGAATTGTTTTTGGTAGAAGACTCATTTCTTTTCTTGTGTCTAAGGTTATACTGACTATGTATTCCATTTATGGCAAATTCATAACCCTGTTTATAGTCAAAGGATTCACTGGACTCTAATTTGAGTTGTTGAAGCTCAAATAGTTCCTGATCTTCTTGAGTGAGGAAAATGGTATTTTTTTCATCTATTCCCATTATATGATTGATGTCATCCTCATCTTCATCATTATTTTGAGAACTTTCAGCATGGTTCTTTTGAAATGGGGGCCTGATTGTTTGGTCTAGGCCTGTTTCTTTTGCTTTTCCCTGATTTATGTTTTTTCTAAAGTTGGGATTTATGATCTGTTGTTGATTATCCCAATGGGGTATTTTTTCTATATTATCTAGTCTATCCATCATTTTTTCTAAGATTTTGGCTAAGCTATCTATTTTTGCATCTGAATTTGAATTTTCTTCTTTGATAGTCACCCTTATTTCATTTCTGCTCTCCGTGATCTCTTTCTCCTTAATTAATAAGCCATATCTGCATCAAATCCATCAGGGAATTTGAGCAGAACAGAATAAGGAGTAGGTTTAAGAATTGCAAGAATATAATTATAGACACTATTATACCTAGTGCAGTAATCTTGAACTGACTCATTTGGGGCTCCTTTTAATGCATCAAATTCAGATAATATTTGAAGAGGGTTCTTTTTCTTTTCCCATTAATTTTGAAATATCTTATGAAATACAACTAAATCAATTATGCTACAAGTAGCCTGATCTTTAAACCATTTCTTTACTTCTCCACTCAAACTTTGAGCAAACAATATCATTTGAACATCTGAGTGATATATTTCATAAATTTCAAAGAAGTCTGTGATTTTAGTTATGTGTTGTTGAGTAGTATATTGTGTAGTACCATCAAACAATGGTATTTTGTTTTGATAATCCTGAGGTAAGTCATGCAACTGTTGAGGTAAGACAAGGGGAGCATATCTAGCAGCCATGGCTAAAAGCTTAGTTTGATTAGGAGATCTAGTAAAAGAACTTGAAGGTGTGCTGCAAATGGTAGAAGATGAACTGAAAACTGTACCAAAAGAGCTGGGAAATGATATTGGGATATGAGTGGAACTACTGGGAAATAAAGATGTGGTGCTTATAAAATCTGAATGTAAAGTAGTGGATGCAGTGAATGGAGTGGATGAAGGAAATAATATCTTACGCTGCAAAGGAAAACTAATAATGAAATGATCTATGGATGAACTTGCAGTAGTATCTATAAAAGAAGTAACAACATACAAAGATGAATCTGCTGTTGGTATTATTGTTGTATGCAATTGAGAAACTGGAGGTTTTATGTAAGACAATAAATGAGTTAATTCAATAGCTTCATTAATATCTTTAATCAATGAAGCATTAATCTTTTCAACTATATTTTGATATTAAGATTTATTTGATTTTTTTCTTACTGAAATATTTTTTATGTTTTGCATTCAAAAATGAAATAAAAATAGGATCTATAACAATATTTTTCAAATTAGTTTTAGATTTAGTTTTAAACAATGAATATTCAAACTTCAGATCAAAATCAATATCATTTAGAATCACTAACTCTCTGGGTAAAGAATTGGCTTTTCTTAATGGTACTTCAGTTTCTAAATTGATGGTTTGTTTTTCTTTTTACCAATCTGATCTGGGTTATCTACTATAACTGTAGGGTTAGGATCCGGATTAGACCTGGTATAGTAGATTTTCCTAGAATCTAGAATGGATGTTTTTTTGAATACCCACAACCTATAAAAATAATCTTAAAGTGAAAGGATAATTTGAAATATTTTCTTTTAAGACTAAGTTTAAGATTGGAGATTGGTTAAGTTCTCTAGTATGGCCGCCAGTATGTTATCACTCTAGTAAATTCTTAAGTTGTGGGATTTTGGATTTAAGTCAAAGAACTCTAGAGGTAACCACAAACCTAATTCAAACTCTAGGATCTAGCCTTCCTAGGCTTTAGATAGGGCTCTCTCTTTAAAATTTATCTTTGTTTTATTTATGAATACTAGGCTAGTTATGATAGAACAATTGGTTTTGTTTTAAATGGTTTGGTGGGAAAAAATCACTCAGAGGTAAAATAGAGAGAAATATACTTGTCCATTGGGCTATGGAGTCTAAATCAAGCTAGTAGCACTAGAAATAAAGACCAAAAAGGTACAAATATATTCAGGGCAAGATAGATAACCCTCAAAGATTTGGGAAAATGGTTTTTTTTTGTGAGGTGGTATGATCGGGATAAAGGGAACTTAAGGATCGTTTGATTCGAAAAATGGAAGTAGACGACAGAGGTCAAATGGGAGTGAGAGAAATTAAGAATTCTCAACACCGGAAATTAGAATAAAACATTAAAATGGCAACTAGTTAAAGACAGGGAGCACTTGACTAATCCTGTAGTAATACTCCTAGTTACACATTCAGACAGAAAAAACATAAAATGAATGCATGAAACTTAGAAAAGGAAATAGTGACAAGTACAAAGTACTTCATTCATCAGCTTATCATGGGGATCTTTAATTATGATGCCAGTCAGCTTGTCTAGTCTGCTACTTCGAATTCAAACACATAATAGCCTCCAATGTTCAACAAAAATGTCTATAGTAAGTCTAGCAATTTTATTCCACACTGAATACTTCTAATGTAGAAGTATTTATACAAAAATGTTTTACAAATATCCTAGAAGAGTTCTAGGAATTATCTTATGAAAAAGAAAATATCATTACATAATAAAATGGACAATTGCTTAACAAACATCAAGCTATCCTTTTTATCCAAAATAAATAGAATTGTTTAGCTAACAAAAAGCTGTGGACTGTCTAGGTGTCCTGCTTGCTGGCGGCTAGGAAATATCTTGCATTTGACTTGCCTTCGTTGATACTATTTCATTTGATACTCTTTAACCTGATGCTCCCTAAAGCTGATACTCTTTGACCATTAGTTTCACTGATTTACTGCTGTAAAATATCTTTTTGGCAATAAAAACCAGCAAACTGTTCTTTTATTTCAACTGTTTCCTTTGACTGTTTTAAGGTAATCTTTTTTCACTTTTTTACCTTTAATATTTACATTAAATTAGTAAAAGTTTGCTAATATTCTTCCTTGAGAATTTTGGCATTCCTCAACTTCCTGAAATTTTCATCAACCTCTATATATCTAGAAAAGGTAGGCTTGATGACAAAGAGATGTTTAATCTCATGCTGTAAAAAGAATAGATCTTCAAAATACTGAAGGAGAACTTTCCCTGTAGGAGTGCCTTATGAAAGTGGCTTATTTACTTGTTCTTTAGAAAAATCCCTAATATTTTTATCATAGTCCTTACGGGGCATAAGTTTTTCATTAAAAACATGTATGTCTGGTAAGCCCCTCTGTCTTAAATTTGTGTATTTCACCATAAATCTAGTTATGGCCAAGTTCATTGCTTCACATTTTTCTTCAAGATTGTTCATTAAGTTCTTTTTAGTGACACCTTTTTGATCTGTAAGATGGTTTATGTCCTATGTGAGACTTTCAATTCTTCAAGTTCCTCGTTGTTCTTGTTTTTCATAAATGTAATGAGTTTTAAAGCCTGAGCAGGCTTATCAGTCAACTCGTCTTCTATCTTTTGTATCTCTGTCTGGGCTGCCAACCATAATTCTTTCTGCTCATAGATCGCCTGAATTTAAGGGAATTTATTATGAATGGATTCAATTATGTTAGTCCAAAGATGATTTTTTATATAAGAGATCTACTCTGTGAAAGCCAATTTTTTTTGTAAATTCTTGAGTTGTTCTCCTACTCTGATTGCTTTTTGTTCATGGGTTTTAGCATTTATCAGAGCTATCTTATTTTCCTTCTCAATATTTTGAATTATTTTATTCGGTCTGTTTATTTCACCTATCTTTAAAGTCATTTCTTCTATGGATTTGATAATTTGGCCAGCTTCATCAGTGCGTTGTACATTTGTAGTAGAAGAGTTTGTAGCTGAAGTGGTGGCTGAAGTCACTAGCACTGCAGTTGCCAGTGGGCCCTTTGGTGCTAATTTCTCTCCTAGAGTAGAGGGCACTGTTGTAGTAATCATTGGGATGATTGTAGGAATTGTAGGGGTTTCTAGCTCTTTTATAGTCTCTTTCTCTTGGACAAGCTGGTCCATTTGAGTTTCCATCCCCTTTATTTGTGTTGTCAATTTTAGTATGAGCTCCATCATTTCTTCTTTTTCACTTTGATCCTGGAGGATTTCCTTTTTTTTTGGATGCTCACTTTGAGGAAGCTTAAGCTGTTTCCTCAAAGCTGCTATGTCTTCATTCTTTTTCTTGATTAATAATTTTGGTGCTTGAATATTTGAGGGATCATTTCCCACCTGTAAAACTAATTCCTCTAAGGCCTTAATCCTTAGGTCCTTGGCATATAAGGATGCTTTATCCATTTTCATCTGATCTTGCATATTAAGGATGGTATTATGTAGCTTAGTAGCACTCATTTATTTAGTTACTATTGTAGAATACAACATTTCAAAGCTATGCCTATGAAATTCAATTTGGTCCAGCTCATGAATATTTTATGTGTCTACCTCAAAGTCCACCTTTTTATAATCTGCTACTATTTTGGGTGTTGAGGTAGTAGGTTGCAGGAATGACATGATCATTTTTTTGGTAGAATAATCAATGGTTGATAATAGCCTATTCTGATTTCCAGGATTTTGTTTCAAGAATTGAGAATATATCTTAGCCTTTATTTCCTCATTCTTCTGCTTAATCTGCTTGTATTTCTCCTTGATGTCCAAATCCTTTTCCTCGACTGATTGTGAGGAAGTGGCCTCCATGCTGTGTTGCTTATTAATCATCTGTGTATCATTCTTATTGGATGTTGATTCCTTTTCTATTTCTATAAGTGTTTCATTAATTATGGTTGTGGCTATATTATCATTAGTGACTGGATCATCTGTCTCATCAACATCAATTGTCACTTTTTCCTTTGAACTGAGTTTAAGCCTTTTGTCATAGATTATTTTTAATTTGGTCTCAGTTTTTGTCTCTGATGTATAACCTCCTTCTTCCCTGCTTCTCTTTGTTGATACTTCTGGTTGTTTGACAACTTCTAGAGTTTGTGTTGTATCCTTTATATGTGGGGTTGGGTTTGCGATAAATGGTGTCAACTTTCACTTTACCCTTAGCTTACTCAAGATCCCTTGAGGATCATAATTCCATGAAAAACTTTCTTCAAATCTGTACTCTGATACTTTCTTGGTAATCTCTTTTTCTTCATCTCTGTTGTTGATTATAAATGGGCCAACTTGATTCTTTAACTTAAACTGAGTCTTCTTTTTGGCAGCCATAAAGTTAATTGAATCTGAGTTTAGAATTTGTCTAAGATATTCTAATGAAAAAATTCTCATACATATGTGCTTGGGAAACTTATAAGGTAATAAGTTAGACCCAAAAATCCTTAACTCAGTGTATTTTTGATAGAGATACCAATCTCCAACCTTGTTCTGTTCTGAGAGTTGTAGAATTCTTTTCATATCCTTACTGATCCTAGGTTGTTATGTTTTGTTCAATATGTTCATTGCTGGATATAAAAAGAGCTCTGAAAAATCTGAATATGTAAAATCATTGCCCTCTTTTCTAAGTAGTGAGGTCTAGAAAATTATAGAAAGATACTTTCCTTCTATATCCATCTTTTGTAATGAAATAGGAAACCTCTCTGCTTGAAAGAATAAAAACAAGTGGAAAAGATAAGATGAATGTCTAAAGAGTCCTTATGTGGGTAACTTAGTCAGCTGATAATGAATGGCATCTGCTATGAAACCAGCATAGTCAAGGATGAGAAGGCATAAAATTATGAAAGATCATGAACCTCTTAGGGAAGTCTATGCCTATATATAGATGTGTCAAGGCTTCTATAAACAAGGGAACTGCCTGGGGATCAGGTTGTAATTGAAGAATTTGATTGATTGACTAGGCTGTAATGGTGAAAAGTATTTCTTTTTCTGCATTTACTATAGCCCTTTGATCTGGCTCATAGTATTTTTGACAAAGTCTGATGAGTTCTTGACCAGGATGATTCAATGGGACTATATACTTAGGCAAATGGGTTTCCCAAATTGGAATATCATCTTTGTCTAGATATTTTTCATAACACCAATTGTGTATATCTAGCAAATTAAACTCAATAACAGGTTCTGCAATTTTATAATAAAGATCAGTCAAAGGAACTCTTTCAGCAACAACCACAGGTGGTTGAAAGGGATTTACTGTTGTAGTAGATTTAACAAAGGTGGCTGGGGTAGGTTTAGGAGCTTTGGATACTTTTGGTTTGCCTTTGCTTTGTTTTTTAGTTATTTTGGATAACTACTGCAAGATTAGACTGTTTGCAGGAGTTTTTAAACAGAGAGGAAAATTGAGCAGATTTAGGCTTACTTATGCAAGTTTAAACTGTTTGCAGGAGTATTTCAATTTAACAGAGGGATAATTGAGAAAATTTGGTTAAGGATAATCTTTTTTGGGTTTTTCTGCTCAATTAGGTTTATCAAAGGATGTAAAACTGGTAATAAAAAGAAAACAGGGTTTTTCTGAGTGTGTTTGGCTAAGAAAAGAGAGATTCAAGGCTTTTTCAGAGGTTTTTGGCCTTCCAAATCTGTGAAATTAATCTTCAAACTGTGAAAATTGAGGAAATTGGCTTAAAAAAGGTGCGCAGGGTTTCTAGGGAAATTTTTCTAGGGTTTGGCCTCTTTTTTGTGATTTTAAACCATTCTACTTCGCTCAAATTCGTAAAAATGGATTGGCTTTCTTAAAATATAGTTTAAAACTTTGATTTGCAGGTTTCAATTTTGAGAAAAATACCTTTGCTGTAGGTATTCGGCTCTGAAAGGGTTTTTGAGGTTTTTAGTTGAATTTGAAGACTTTAATAGCTCTTTTGGAGTGGTGAATAGCTCCTCAATTAGTCTTCAATGGTGAATTTTGATGAAATTTAGAGTTATGGGCATAAAAGGGCAATCAGAAGCTTTGAAAATGGTTTACACAGTAGTCTTAACATTCGGTTGATACTGCGAAAGGGTTTGAATGCACAGATTAAATGATAAAAGGCTTTACCAAAGGTTTAACCATATTAATTTGATCGCATTAACTGACATTCAATGCAGGTCACGTCAGGGCGAGAGGTGGTTTCGAGATTTAAAACGAAAACCGGACAGTGGTTATTGCATATGATTTGGGTAGTAAGTGGTTTTACTCCAAATGTGTGCGATCCAATGAGAAAACTACATGTCATGGAGGGAGAAATGGCAAATACTGCCCATTTCGCGTCTGATTTTAGTTTAGGTGGTCGATTGGTTTTTGCGTGTGATATCACACTTGGACTGTAGGATCTGGGGATATGATGCGAAGGGTTAGGACTAAAAGGGGAGTTGCAGCCAAAGGAAATGGTGGGACCAAGGTTCATATACATGCAGGCAGTTAATATATGCTTTAAACCTTTATTTTTACCAATGGGTAAAGGCTTTAAAATACATATAAGCGGGATTATACATGTCATGGGTTAATTATATAAAGCATGAGGATTTTATAATATCGGAGAGATATGGATACGGGAAAGGGTTTAGTTTATTAAAAATAAACCTTTAGTTTATTTTAATAAAACTGTGGGTAATAAAATATACGGGGGAAAGGTTTACAAAGTGCGGGCTCAAATGTTTTAATGAGGCTAAAGCTTCTTATTTGAACCTTATAAAAGATTGATTTTGATTAATGTTCATGAGTGGAGTTAATATGTTTTTTCTCAAAAACATTTGTAATATGCCTAAATAAAACATAATTTGGCACAGTTTTTATTTTATTATATAGTATTAAACCTTTTGAATAGTTTAATAACCATAGGGGCGGGATATTTATTTAGTGATAGTTTTAGACCAAAGGGTGCTTTATTTGGGTTTTATTTTGACATGTGGATAATAACTTTGGTCCAAAATCTTTATAATAGTGGGTTTTTGGGGATATTTAGATATAGGGAATTAGATAAATAGGATAAACTTTTATTTAAGGATTTAATAAACTAAGTTAAAAGTTAATATGAAAAGGGGAATGGAATACACAAAAATACACAATATGACTAAGTAAAGTGAAGAAGTAAATCAAAGCTTGTTTTTTCATCATTTGACCAATTTACTTAGGATAAAGCATTTTTTAGGGTTTTTGTATGTTTTTAAATGAAGGAAGTTAATTAGATGGGGTTTTATGTTTCATTTAGTAAGAATGAGTCTTTAATTATGGAAATGAATTAAAATGTATGAATGAGGGATAAATAATGGTAAATGGGGATTTAACATAAGAATTTAACATTTTCAATTAACCAATCATCGAGCCTTGGGTCTGGTCCCAACAAAAGTCAGAGAAATGCTTTGAGCCTGTTTGACTAATAGTCTAAAACACTAAATACTTATAGGAGAGGGGAAATTAGTGATTTTTTCCCAGTGATGAATATTACATGCTTTTTCCCACTTCTTTCTACCTACCCAACATTACTCTAGCATTTTTTCTTCCTTTTGGCAGGTGCATTTAGGCTTGCAACCTTGAAACATTTATCTTTTTAAAGCAATAAAACAATCTAAATCTACCTTATTTCATCCGAGGGCTCAGATTAAAAAATTGAGCTCCTCATTATTCACTACCTATCTATTGATTTGTCAGGATTAAACTGTCTGACAAATCTTTATTCACTATCTAAACATGAAATTGAAAACATGACAAGTCAAGATTAAACAATTTAACTCATCATGGATTATGGCATTTATTGACACTCTGCCATAATCATTTATTTTTCAAAAAAGTAAAAGTAGTGGCATTTGGACTTGCTCACTTTCAAGTTTTATTTTCATCTTTTTTTTTTGGGTCTATATTTTTCAAGTCCTTTGACCTTTCTTTTAGGACTTTTTACCCTCTTTTTTTATTTCTTTTATTATTTTTCTTTTTCTTTTATTTTTTATTTTTATTTTTGTTAAAATATGGGAAAGCAACTTGCAGAAATCAAGGTATGTACATATTTTACAAGACTATCAAAATTCAATTCAAAATTATGAATCATATATTTATAGGACCCTAACAGAGAATAAGGGAAAGCATTAAGGAGATAACCTGGTTGTTGATAGGACCTACAATGGAAAGATGTATTTTTGTAATCCATGGATTGGGAAAAGGTTAGGCCATTCCAATTGATAAAGAACCTGTCAGACTACCATTTGCTGAGATCTGTTTCTACATGGATGCATGTAAAGGTTACAATATCCCTCTCAATCCTATTTCTTTCTATCTTAAATTTTATTTTATTTTATTTTTATTTTTATTTTTTATGAATAAGTCTAATTCTATTGAGTAAAAATATGGTACAATGTGTGATTAAAAATAAGATAAGAAAGAAGCGGGCCATCCGGAAATGATAAACTATCAAGCTCAGTCCCGAAGAGAGTAGCAGAAACAAGAAAAAAGCTAAGAAGCATGAAGAGGGAGCTTGAAGAAAAAGCCGGATTCTACCCAGACTGGGCAGAAGCCTCCAAGCGAAGTTTTTTTTCCTTTCTTTTTGTTGACTTTAACCCATCCCGCTTGGTGTGGATGGGTCAAAACCACTTGTAGACTGGTATTGACTAAGGGAGGAGTCTCCTTATCAGTGTCGGAAGAGGAAGACTCTTGAGTGTGTTTCTGAGAGATCATCACGTCTAGAGGATCCTCAGGTGCGGCGAGGGACAAGTCATTCATCTTTTGAGTATGTTCCATTTCTACGTCACTCTCTTCATCCTCTGAACTCGAGGATTTAGAGTCTTCCGCAGGCAGCGGACTACAAGGTGTCCATCTTTTGGATTTGGAATTTTTTGAGATGTTTTCCTTTTTTTTGTAAGGAAGGTGGTGCAGGCATTCTGAAGATGCCCAGTTTGGTGACAATGGCGGCAATGGAAGGAAGTATTCTAATAATCTAAGAGTTGTGTCCAAACAACGCCACCTATTTTGAGATTAATTTGTTCGGGCAGGCCTTTGCTGATGTCCACTTCCACACATAATTTGGCATATGTGTATAGTCCTTGGCATTCTCGTGAGTAATCTGTCATCAGGAAGCGGCCCAGGGCATTTCCTATTCCTTGATATATTGAAAGGTGCCAAAGATGGGCTGGTAAATTGGGAAGCCTGACCCAGACATGAGTCATGGTGATGACTTCTGTAGCTGGGTCAAAATCTGGGAACCAGGGGGGGATGAATAAACCTGCTACTCCCCAAAACCATGGGCCTTCTGTAAGGGCTTGTTGATAATGCTTGCTGTGATCGAATAGTACTATGAAAAAACCCTTTGAGAAGAAGCTGAACTTGCAGTTGTGGGTCCAATTGGCATAGATCCACTCATAGATATCCTTGGTTCAAGGCCAGATTCCATTGAATCTACAGATGATAGCATTTTCTGTAAATTTTTGTTGTTGTTCTGCCAGATCTGGCCTGGGAAATCTCTATGGAGGGAACATCCTCTAGTTTATCAACTAGAAAAGTCTTGGGGGCCTCAGGGGTTTGGGCAGATTTCTTGGGTTGTGCATGGATAGCATCCTTGTAGGAGAAATCTGGAGCAGAGGAGGAATTTCCTGTGGCTCCTGCTCTCAAACGAAGGGATAAAGATAAAGTAGCATCTTTTTCAATGTTGTAGAAGATGTTGGGTGTGGAGCCTGATTGTCTTGTTTACTTTGTATCACAACATTAGACCCATGTACCTTAAAAGGGGCGGCAATGCCACCCATAATTAATCGCTATCGTGGGGGGTCCAGGGGGGGGGGAGTGCTTTTCGGAGCCCCCCTCTGGGGGGGTTTGGGGGCAACACCCCCAAAGCTAAAAACATATGTAAAATTGCCTTGTAAAAGTATAATAATTTCTAGTCAATCTGGGCCATTCATAGGCGGATGATCTGACGGTAGAAGTGATGTTTAGATTAGGGTTTTTGCCCTAGAAGACAACCCCTCACTTTTATGATGGTATTGTATTGCGGCTCTGTATTCTCAGAGCGAGAAACAGATAGGGAGAATGTGAGAGAGAACAGAGGATATTACAACAAATCTGCCGTAGGTTTTGTGTCTTAAATTTTTTCTGGATAATAGAAAGGAAGGACTGGTTGTTCGGGGTGGACGTAGACCAAACTGGGTGAACCACGTATATCTATGTCTCTCTGGTTTTATGTGTTTTGTGTGCTTGTATTTTTCGCATATTTTATGTGTTGCATTGCTCCATAATATATAATTTTCTAACAACTAGTATCAGAGCCGAAGGTATATTTGGCTGATAAACTTGCAGGAAAGAAGGGTTTCCTAGTTTGAGTGGGAGCAATGGCGGAAGATGGTAATTTTAGGGTTGAGAAATTTAACGGCCAAAACTTCCCACTATGGAAGATGCAAATGGAAGATTATCTGTATCAGAAAGATCTGTTCCTACCATTGAGCGGAAAAACAAAGAAGCCGGCGGCCATGACAGATGCGGAATGGAACATTCTCGATAGAAAGGCACTCGGAACAGTACGGTTGTGCCTTGCGGCATCATTAGCCTTAAATATTTCGAAGGAAACAACAACAGAGGGTTTGATGCAGACGTTGGCGAGACTATATGAAAAACCCTCGACCTCAAACAAGGTATTTCTTATTAAACGACTATTTAATATGAAGATGTCAGAAGGTGGATCTGTTGTAGACCATTTAAATGATTTCAATACAGTTACTATTCAGTTAAGTTTTGTAGGGGTAAAATTTTATGATGAAGTTAGAGCTCTGTTATTCTTGTGCTCATTTCCAAAGAGTTGGAATGGTTTAGTAATGGCCATTAGTAACTCTGTCTCTGGATCTAGTACTTTAAAGTTTGATGATGTTGTCGGTGCTATCCTTAGCGAGGAAATGCGACGAAAAAGCTCCGGTGAGACATCGGGTAATGCTTTGAGTACAGAGTCTAGGGGAAGGAGAATGGAAAAAGGAAAGAGCTCGGGATATCGCAGTAAATCAAGGAAAGGCATATCCAAGTCCAAATCAAGGATAGTGTGTTGGAAATGCGGAAAGAGAGGACACCTAAAGAAAGATTGTAGATCTTGGAAGGGAAAAGAAGGAGACACATAGCAAGAAAACAATCATGAAGCAAATGTGACAAGTGATGTGTTACAATATGCTTTGATTCTTTCTTTTGAAAATGTTACTGATTCTTGGGTTGTAGATTCAGGGGCTTCATTCCATGCCACACCTGATAAGAAATATTCTCATGACTATGTTCAAGGAGATTTTGGACAAGTTCGTTTGGGTGATGATAAACCCTATAAAATTGTTGGAATGGGTAAAGTTCTTGTAAAACAACAAAATGGAAACCAATGGCTACTAAAGGAGGTAAGGCATGTTCCAGATCTGAAGAAAAATATGATTTCAACAGGGCAGTTAGGCAGTGAAGGTTGTGTGACAACTTTCACAGATAAAACTTGGAAGGTCACCAAAGGAGCCCTAGTAATAGCAAAAGGCGAAAAGGTTGGTACATTGTATTTATGCAATGGTATTTCTAACTATGTTAATGCTTTAACTTCCAAAGGAGCAGATGCAGCATTATGGCATCATAGGCTCGGACACATGAGTGAGAAGGGAATGAAGATTCTTCACTCAAGAAATTTTTTTCCAGGTTTGAAGAATGTTGATTTGGATTTCTGTGAGAATTGCATTTATGGAAAACAGAAGAGAGTCAGATTTCTCAGAGTTGGGAAAGAAAAGAAGAGCGAAAAATTGGAGCTTGTGCATACAGATGTATGGGGACCTGCTCAGGTATCATCTCTTGGTGGCTCTCGCTATTATGTTACGTTTATTGATGATGCAACTAGAAAAACTTGGATTTATTGTATTCAAAATAAATCTGATGTATTTGATACTTTCAAGAAATGGAAAGCTTTGGTTGAGATTGAGACAGGAAAGAACTTGAAGTGTCTCATATTAGACAATGGAGGTGAATATTGCAGCAAAGAGTTTGATAGGTACTGTTCAGAGCATGGAATTTGTAGAGAGAAGATAGTTCCAAGAACACCACAAGAAAATTGTGTGTCAGAAAGGATGAACAGAACAATCATGTTGCGTGCAAGGTGCATGAGATTGCATGTAGGATTGCCTTTACAATTTTGGGCAGATGCTGTAGATACTGTTGTTTATCTAATAAACAGAGGGCCTTCAAGTTCCTTGGATGGTGGTATTCAAGAGGAAGCATGGACAGGTAAAAAGGTAAACTACTCTTTTTTAAAGCCTTTTGGTTGTGAGGCCTTTGTCCATATTAATAAAGAAAATAGAACAAAGCTTGAGGCAAAATCAAAGAAATGTACCTTTATTGGATATGGTGCTAATGATTTGGTTATCGCTTATATGATTATGAAAATCACAAAATCATTAGGAGCAGAGACGTAATATTCAATGAAAAGGTCTTGTATAAGAATCAGCTGCAGGAAAAGAAACAAGAAAAAGAAAGCAAGGAATACACGGTTCTTGATGAGATAACTGAAAAAGTAAAGGTGCCTGAAAATAATAATAATCAACAACCACAGCAGCAGCAACCACCACAACAGCAACAGGCACCTCAAACACCTAAAAGTGGTGTTAGAAGATCTACCAGGATAAGTAGACCCCCTGAACGATACTCTCCTTCATTATATTATTTATTGTTGACTGATTCTAGTGAACCTGAATGTTATGAAGAAGCAATGCAGGTTGAAAGCAGGAAGAAGTGGGAGCTAGCCATGGATGAAGAAATGGACTCCTTAATGCATAACCAGACTTGGGACTTAGTTAAGTTGCCTATAGGTAAAAATACATTGCAAAATAAATGGGTTTACAGGCTGAAGGAAGAAGATGGAGGAAAACAGAGGTACAAAGCTAGACTTGTGGTGAAGGGGTTTGCACAAAAGAAAGGTATTGATTTTGATGAAATATTTTCTCCTGTTGTTAAGATGAATTCAATCATAACTATTTTAAGTCTTGTAGCAGCGGAAGATTTACATCTTGAACAGTTAGATGTAAAGACAACATTTCTCCATGGAGATTTGGAGGAAGAGATATACATGCAGCAACCAGAAGGATATGAGGTAAAAGGGAAAGAAAAATTGGTGTGTAGGTTAAAGAAGAGATTGTATGGCTTAAAACAGGCTCCAAGGCAGTGGTATCTAAAATTTGACAAGTTTATGTCTGAACAAGGTTATACTAGATGTCACTCTGATCATTGTGTTTATCTAAAAAGGAAAAATGATGGAAGCTATATTATATTGTTATTGTATGTAGATGACATGCTTGTTGCAGGATCTAACATGCAAGAAATAAATGTGCTCAAAATAAAATTGGCAAATTCATTTGCAATGAAGGATTTGGGAGCTGCAAAACAAATCCTTGGTATGAGGATAACTAGAGATAGGAAAAATCGCAAATTAACACTGTCTCAGAATGAGTACATAGAAAAGGTGTTGAAAATATTTAATATGCAGAATGCAAAACCAGCTAGTACACCTTTTGCTAGCCATTTCAAACTTAGTAAGGAGATGTGCCCAAAGACCCAAGAAGACATGGATTATATGTCTAAAGTTCCATATGCATCAGCAGTTGGAAGCTTAATGTATGTAATGGTCTGCACAAGGCCTGATATTGCACATGCAGTGGGAGTTGTAAGCAGGTACATGAATAATCCAGGAAAAGAACATTGGATGGCAGTAAAATGGATTCTCAGATATTTGAGAGGTACCACAAATCAAGCATTATGCTTTGGTGGTTCAAAAATTTCTCTACAGGGATATGTTGATGTAGATATGGCAGGTGACAGAGATAACAAGAGGAGCACTACAGGATATGTATTTAATGTAGGTGGAACAACTGTCAGTTGGGTTTCAAAAATCCAAAGTGTTGCTGCACTTTCAACAACAGAAGCAGAGTATGTTGCTGCTACAGAGGCTAGTAAAGAAATGATTTGGTTACAAAGGTTTATGGATGAATTGGGTAAGAAGCATGATATGGGCACATTATACAGTGATAGCCAAAGTGCCATTCATCTTGCAAAGAACTCAGCATTTCATTCCAGGAATAAACACATACATCTCAAGTACCATTTCATACGGTCAGTATTGGAAGATGGAGAGTTGAAGCTAGAAAAGATACACACTATCTAGAATCCTACAGATATGCTAACAAAAGTTGTAACTAGGGAGAAACTGAGAATGTGCTTAGTTTCAATTGGTATTCAAGGATGACGATGAAGATGAGGAATAGCTAGGTCCAAAGAGGAGTCATTGTCCAGCAAATGAAGCAGCGGTGGAGTTGCTACAATCAGTCTCCAACTGGGAACATCCTCTAGTTTATCAACCAGAAAAGGCTTGGTTTCCTCAGGGGTTTGGGCAGATTTCTTGGGTTTTGCATGGATAGCATCCTTGTAGGAGAAAGCTGGAGCAGAGGAGGAATTTCCTGCGGCTCCTCCTCTCAAACGAAGGGATAAAGATAAGGTAGCACCTTTTTCAATGTTGTAGAAGAAGAGGGGAAAAGAGGTATCGAGCTGTTTACCTGCATAGAGAATTCATTGAAGAGCTATGGGGATTCCTAGCTTGTGTTTAAGGGTGTGCATGAGATTCTGAACTATGTCTATTGGGCAGACCCAAAGCAACATGGATCTACTCGATAGGAGAGAGATTTGGATTTGAAATGCAGGGGAGCATTGTTATAAGAAACCCTGACTTCCAGTATTTAAATCTAAGTCCAGAGTGATGAGATTTTCCTGTTCTTCAATGCCCGTGGCCCAATCTGTGTTCCTTATGGGTAGGCACCAGGGATCTTTCTAGAGCATCTCGGTGTCAGATCCTTTTATATCTTTGAATGCATGTCTACCTAGGGGCTGTTGGTGAGGAGGTTCCTCCTTTAGTTTGTGATTGGAATTTGAGAATAGATCCGTTGCAGCATTTAGAGACGCAGAGCGGTTTTTGGGTAGAATATCGTCCATCTGCATCTGAAACCCATTGCTGCTTTCAGGATGAGTCTTGAGTGGGGACGAAGCATCGTGGCTGTCTAGAGGATCAAGAGCATGAAAAAATTCGTGAGTGGATTCATCCGGAGCGGCAGGTGAACTAAGGGGGCCTCTAGAGGGCTGGATCTCCTCTTGGCCATTGTTGAGGAGAAGTGGTGGCTTCAGAGCTGTAAGTTAGAGCTACTGCGGCTTGCCCGTAGCAAAGGAAGGTTCAACAGCCGTAGAGGAAGAACTGAGCAGAACCCTAGCCGTCAGCATAATTGCTCTCCAGATCAGCGAAATTTTTTAGAGCACATATATTTTACCTCTATCAATCTTAATTAAGTGCCCTAGGGATATTTATTTTTTCTTGGCACTTCATAATCATGTTTATGTCTAAAAAAAGATCACAAGAACACTAAAATTCCACAACACAAGAACTTTGCACAACAAAAAATGTAGAAAAATGAATCAATGTAGTACACAGGAAATTTTTGCAAACCCAAAACATATTATATTACAAATTTAATACAACAAATAGAGGGCTCCCATACCAAGGATCATGGCCCTTATAATTAGACCTGATACAAAGAAAACTAAGGCTTGATTTCAACAATGTATGACAACCAATCCACCCTTGAACAAGACACACTTGGATTACTTGTTGATGGAGCACTTTCCACAACCTTTTAAATCCACACAACTTGAACACCTGGGAGGTCATTTTCCACCTATACACATAGAGAGTCTCAAATTCCTCTAGCACAACTGCTCACAAGGAAATCTGGAACTGTAGTTTTTCTTTCATCATCAACTCTTCAAAATTTTCCTTCCATCATTGGAACTTCTCCTCCAATAGTCCTCTACTGCTCCAATTGTTTTTTCACTTAGGGCATTCAACAAAAATCGTTTACAACAATGATTCACCCCTTGGATCACTATACTTAGGGATCCACAGACCAACCTTCACACAACCCCTTTACACACTTCAAAGTGACTAATCATAGAGCCAAAAGACATGTTGGTCAAATACCTTTTGGAAAAATATATACCACAAATGACCTATAAGTCATCATCATAGAAAATTCAGCCCAAAAAATAAGCTTCACACCTCCTTTGACTGACCTCTACTAAGGTATAAAGGAGTCTCGACCTCGTGAACAAATGACTGAAATTCTATCCTAGTGATAGATCTTTGGGTCCACGTCAGACCTACGGTTACCTAAGTCTTATAACACTATGGAAACCCTTCTTTCCAACCCTTTTATACCTACGTAACACCGTGATAAGGCTCGATCCTTATCCATGCTTCTCTATAGATCTGTATTCATAAAAAACAAGGGTCTCGATCCTCATTGTTTGCATAGAAAAAAAGCTTGACACGATCTTAGAGATTACCCTAACACACATGCACAAAGCCATTCCCTAAACCACACGTCCAATAGCTCCTAACTGGGTCTATCTAGAACATAAGAAACAAGAAACTTCGATCCTCATTCCTTCACTTTAGGTAGGATCCTTTAGGTTTGTGACTATCCTTCACTTGTATTCATATAATATGATTGCACTTGGATGATATAAAATGAACTTCAATCTACTTCTACTTACAATATAATTTGATGGAGTCACTTATCACTAAGAGACACATCTTCTAGCACAAACCGACTTGAGCCGCCTACATGTCAAAACCGACTAATTATAAGAAACAAAATTCTTTCATTTGACATTTTCCCACATTGTTGAAGCTCTATGTTCCCCTTAGTCCATAAATGGTTCCCACTTCCAAATAATTATTAAAATATAAATTTACACCTTGGTCTTTGACCCCTATTCTGGTTACAAAACCAACTACATAGGTTCATTTCCCACGAAGCTTCATTTTCGTGGGTCAACTCCTCACAAACCTAGTACCCCGGGGGTTTTAGGAGTAGCTCCCAAGATACACATTTCAACACTTCCTCTTATATAGGGAGGTACTTCCACTACTCAAAGATATCTCATCATCGTTAGAGACACTAGCCCAATCAATGGTGTACACCACTATATCATACCCTATAGAATGAACGAAACTATTCTCAGTAGTGTCCTTGCCTTGATCTCGTCAGAACCTAAAGATTCAAATTTCCATAGGGAAAATGGAATTCCTTCATAGTATCCCTTTGAAGCTATACTCCATCTGGGTCTACACGACCTTGACTGGCTCACTTTGCTTTCCCTCCTAGAAATTTATACTACTGAACTTGTGTCCTTCCAAGGTCAGTTTGAATTGCGGTCAAACACTAGGTCTAATCACTCTAGACCCCTGCAACTCAGCTCAAAAAGTGTTCTCACCCTCTTGGGTCAACTACCTCTCATGCACATGACTCCAATGTAGGATGTGAAACTAGTCAACCCAATCAAGATACTAGCTTGCCATCATCTCATCCTTCACATGGAGCTAACTCATTCATACCAAAGCAACCCTTAAGAAGTATCAACAATATTTGAAAATATTTTTCACCAGGTTCACCACCAATCCACCAGAACTCCTAGCCTATCTCATTACCTATCCAATCAAGACCACATTTCCATGTTCTCAGCTGAACCTTCTACTCCATGGTTTAGATAATTTCAAAATTCCTTCTTGAGCTGCTTTGCTATGCACACTCTGATTCAACTGTCTCTTCAAATTAGCTCTCATACCATGTTGATTTTTCCTTGGCTCTTCAGAATCAGGTTTATGTCTAAAACAAGACCACAAACACACTATAATGCCACAACACAAGCACTTTGGTGACAACATAAAAGGTACAATAGTGAATCAATGTAGTACAGAAGAAATTTTTGCAAACCCAAAATTTTTTATATTACAACTTTAATACAACAAACATAGGGATATCGTACTAGGGATCATGGTACTTACAATTAGACCTGATACAAGGAAAACTAGGGTTTTATGTCAACAATGTATGAAATCAAATCAACCCTTGAACATGAAACACTTGACTTATTTGTAGATGAAGCACTTACCATAGCCCTTTCAATCCACATACCTTGAACACATGGTAAGTTATTTTCCACCTATACTTGAAGGGACTACTATTGCTTCAATGCCTCTACCTCTACTCACAATGATGCTTACAACTTTAGATTTGCTTGCATATTCAAATCTTCACAATCTTCCTTCCATCAATGGCACTGCTCCAACAATGTCACTGAACTTAGGCCAACCAATATTCCCTATAACAATCCTTTACTGGTACAAATTTTTCTGCACTTAGGGTCTTCAACAACAATACTTCGCAAAGATGATTCACCCCTTTGATCACTATACTTAGGGCTCTATAAATAAACCCTCATACAATCCATTTGCACACTTCAAAGTGATTGATCATAGATCCAAAATACATGCTACGCAAACACCTTTTGGACATACATATACCACACATCACTTAGAAATCACCATCATAGAAAATTCAACCCAAAACATTAACTCCAAACCTCCTTTGAATGAACTCTAGTTAGGTCTAAAGGAGTCTTGGCCTTGTGCACAAATGAATAAAATTTGATCTTAGTTACAAACCTCTGTGACCACCTCATTCTTATAAACTGATGTAACCCTTATTTCCAACCCTTTTACACCTAGACAACACTTTGATAAGGCTCAACCCTTATCCTTGCTTCTCTATAGATCTTTGTTCATTAAAGACAAGGGTCTCGACCCTCCTTCTTGTTGAAAATTGGCAGCTGAGGGAGAAATTCCCTCCTTGAAGAAGCCCTATAAAAACTAAGGAGACACCTCTTTCACTTGAAAAAATAAAATTTACACATGGGAAAATATTTTTTTTAATGTTGATCAAAGTCATCTAAAAAATTACAAGTGAGCCTAGAGGAGAAATTCGACCTCCTAACCCACATATAAATACACCTAACCTGGCATCACTTGGAGGCATCACATCACAAGTAATTCATTATTCATTTGATTTGATTACTTCTGAAATCATATGGTCCTATTTTACACATGTGAAAGGAGGAGAGGCATTTATGTTTGACTTTCATTGACTTTTCTTTTGGGCATCATTGACCTGGTTTGAATTAACTTGAGTTAGGCTAGTTTGATCAAATTCTGATATGATTTTTGGAAGATGAATTTAGGGTGATATTTGACCAAAATTTTGGGAATGTGTTGACCATATTTGAATTTTGATATGAATTTAGGGTTTTCATAGGTCAATTGTTGACTTTGACCAATTTAGGGGAAAAAATCTTGGACTATTTTGACTAAGCATAAGAGGTTGAATTTATTGTTGCCTTGACCAAAATTTTATTATCATTTTTGACTGTTGACTTTGAATCATTAGGGTTGTGTTGACTGCTATTGAATTTGAATTTGATAGAGCTGAAATTGTAGGACTTGTACTTTGACTAGATTTGAATTTTTGTCTCATATTTGATTAGATATTGGATTGGTTGACCTGAAAGTCAAGGCTTTGACTTTGAATATTGTTGTTGGATGTACTTGGAATATGTATATTTGACGAATATTTGATGAACATCTAATAGAAGAAAAATATGATTGGGTTTTCCTGTTTGTGGGGATTTTACTTGGTCTTTGACCTAAATATCTAGGTCTCTTTGATCTTGGTTTCCTTCTATTGTCCATATTGTACATTGTTCTATCTACAATTTCTTAATATTATTGGGCGATATGAAATAAATTGGAAAAAGTGATTGCTATTGAAATAATAATTTTTTAAAGTGATTGTTACAACATAGAACATTGAAAAATTAACACAGTATTAGAGTTAAGGTATTTGATCACTTATGTTTCAAAATTGAAGAACATGCCCAACGTATGATCCTGTATTTTAATTCCAAATGGATAAATACCTCTAAATATCTTTAAACAGTTTTTCACTAAATCCAAACAGGATTTCACTAAATCTTCAAAATAAAAAAATTTCATATGTACTTATCTGTATTTTCTTTTAAATTTTATATTTGTGGTCCTCCCAATCTTCAAGAGATGCGATTACGTCCTCCTCTTGACCCCGAGCTCCAATCTTGGATGGTATGGGTTAACAGTGGATATTTCTACTGTGACCTCAAGATGCCTAATCCAGTAAGTGCTAGAAATAATTTTCAGGATTTTTGAGTGT
Organism: Pinus albicaulis; assembly: GCA_034641835.2. NCBI lineage: Eukaryota > Viridiplantae > Streptophyta > Pinopsida > Pinales > Pinaceae > Pinus > Pinus albicaulis. The sequence goes on along the minus strand of CM076573.1, from coordinate 848,388,188 downwards.
TTTCCACTGGTCTCTACCAGCTATGGAAAATCCACACCCTTTCTTCCTTCAAGAATAGAACCCCAAATCCTCACTGGGATCAGTCTCTTATCCCCAAAGGAGCAGGTAACTATTTTCAACTATCCCCAACTAATTTCCAGTTCTTGGAAAACATTTACCATCAACTTTTACTTTTTATGAAGCTTATTTCCATAAATGATTTATTATTCATAATTAATCGCTAATGAAAATAAATTTTCGGCAAAATAATAATAATTCCAGTCTTTTTCTTGAAACAAAAATTAAAATTGTCTTTTAACTAGTTAACAACTAGTTATCCTTAATGCAGTTGTGACATAGACCTTCCTTTATAGTTGTATAACTTCAGTGTGCAGGAGAGCCTACATTCTGAACTCATTCAATCCATTCAGTTTGAGTAGCCTTTCTTGTTGTGCTCTTGTGACTTCTGAGTCCAATTGGGCTACCGTTCTCAAAGTGTTATATTCAAACTCAATGGAAAGAAAAGCTTTATTCCCATAAACCAAATCATATGGAGTGAACCCAGTGGTTGTCTTCCAAGTGGTGTTATAGGCCCAAGTGGCCTCCACTTGTTGAAAATGCGTAAGATGATGGAGTTTAGTAAAATGAAGTTTCTCTTACTAAGTGGCCCGTTGTGCAAATTTCTGGCGCAAAGTCTATTTTTAGACTATGTCTATTTTTAGACATATGGAGCATGGTCCGGGGATTGCAGTATGTTATTCTTGGAGTATTGGTCATGTTGGTAAAAATATGGACCTCTATTTTTTGACCTATAGGTCGAAGTCTATATTTAGACTGCCTATCCTAAAAATAGGGAAGTCAAATATTATTTACCCTTAATAATATTTGGACTATAAACTTCAGTTTACTCTCTTGGAGCACTTCAGTTCGAGTCTTGGAAGTGGCTCATGCATCTGACAGAGGAATTACGCTATTCCTAGGGTTTGGTGAGCTCATGCATGGTTGACTTCAGTTAGGACTTCAGTGGCAGAAGTTTGGTGGAGTTGATGAGACAGTTGGTGGAGTTGTGTTCGGTTTAACTTAGTTGAACTAGTTGTGATTAGTTTAATTAGCTAATCAACTAGTAATGAGTGGAGTGAATTAAATATTATTTAATTCACTAATTATTAACTCATTATTCAACTCAAGAACACATCAGTTCACTACAGTGCATGGACAGTTCAGTGGAGACCAGTGAAAGAGGTAGATGAAAGGGTGAGTACAACTATCAGTTGTGACATCAGTTGTGCATGAGATTTGCACCACACCTGGAGGCAATTTCCAGTGATGATTGCGCTATCAATCCAAGGAGATTCGAACATTGGATCTCTCATTAGGCCAGCAGTGATTGCGCAATAGAGGCAGGCAATTAGTGGATGTGTTTTGAACCTATGACTTGTTCAAAACCAAGCTAGTTTGTGTGTAACTTCATGAGATAGTACTGAGTACTTGTGAGGAGTATTGTACTGAGTTTGTTACATGTTTTCTCCATTATAATATACACAATAGCTGCGGGGTTTTCAGCTATAAGCTTTCCCCATACATACCGTGTTAATGTGTATGATGATTTGATGTGCTATCGCTTGTTTTATTTCCGCATGTGTGATGATCTGAGTGGAAGAGATTATGTGTTGCATATGAATTCGAATTGATATGTGATCGGGATAATCTCGGTGGATAATTAATCATTATTCAGCAAATTTCGCTTGAGTAGCCTTTCTGTTGTGCTCTTGTGACTTTGAGTCCAATTGGGCTACTGCAATCAAAGTGTTATATTCAAACTCAATGGAAAGAAAAGCTTTATTCCCATAAACCAAATCATATGGAGTGAACCCAGTGGTTGTCTTCCAAGTGGTGTTATAGGCCCAAGTGGCCTCCACTAACCTTTCCACCCAATCTCTCCTGCTACTAATAACAACCTTAGTGAGGATTCTCTCCAATGCCATATTTGTGACCTATAATTTCCCATTTGCTTCAAGGTGATGTGCAGTATATGTTCTGTGTTTGATATTTTTATGCCTCTGGAGATTCTCAACCAAATGTGATGTGAATTAAGCTCCTTGATCGGTGACTATCTCCCTTGGATACCCAGATTTGTAGAGAATGTTTTACCTTAAAAACTCAACCACTTTCTCTTTTGTTTCTTCTTTGAAATTCTTTGTCTCGACCCACTTTGTCAAATATTCAATGCACAAAATAATGTAATTCCTCAGTCCCGATGGTCGATCAATTGACCCAATGAAGTCCATGCCCCACTTTTCAAATGGATTTAAGGCCACTTGAGGTTGTAAAGTAATCTCATCCATGGGTTTGGGTTTCCCTATCCTTTGGCACTAATCACATTTGCTGGTATACCTTCTTGCATCTTGATGGAGAGTGGATAATATCCAGCTTGTAAAACTTTAAAAATTTTCCTCTTAGTAGAAAAATGACCCCCACTGGGCCCATCATGGCATGCTAAGAGGATTTCAAAGACTTCCTCTTCCCTTCAACATCTCCTCAAAATATGATCTGGTCAAATTTTGAAAAGGCTTCCCCAATCCAAGTGAAAGGGACACTTTTCCTCACAATTCTACTATTGTCCCTGGATGACATATTTGGAGGAATTCTCCCAGCAACCAGGAAGTTGGCTATGTCAGAAAACTAGGGAGAGAGCACCGAGATAGAAAATGGGTGCTCATCTAGAATTTGATCATCGACCATCTCTTCATTACCTGCAAGCAAAGTAAGTTTAGACAAAAAATATGCAACTACATTTTATTTTCTCGGATTATCATTGATAGTCAAATAAAAATGTTGTAATAATAAAAACCATCTAATTATCCTAGAATTCACATCAACATTATTCATCAAATATTTAATAGTTTCATTATTAGTATGCACAAAAGTTTGGTATCCAATTATATAGTGCCTGAATTTGTTCAAGGAGTGTACAACAACTAAGAGTTTTTTTTCTAGTGACAATGTAGTTCAATTCAGCCTTAGACATATTTTTACTAATGAAATAAATGTCATAGGGAAAATTACCATATACTTGTCCAAAGGATTCCCCCACAACTTTTTCTGATGCATCAATATGGATATGGAAAGGTAGAGCCCATTTAAGACCCCTAAGTATGGGTACAGTGTTAGGTCCCTATATTACTAGTGTAGTCCCTTATAGTTGTTAGTGTAGCCCCCTTATTGTTATTGTTGTACCCATGTAGTCCCCATATTGTTATTATTGTGCCACATAATAGCCCACTATTATTATTGTTATGCCCTTACATTATTATTTTTAGGTCGGCTAGGATTATATTGTGACCCCATGGACTCCTATATATAGAAAGGACGTTTTGTCATTTGTATCATCCAAGAATTGTTTATTTATGTAGTGTAAAGGAGGTTTCCCCCTCGAAGAGGCTGAATTCTAAGGCATGGATCTATCTTTTCTTCTATTTTGTGAGCTGGTTTCATAACATTTGGTATTAGAGCTTTGGATTCTAGGGTTTCACTGCTTCAAACAGGTCATCATAATTTTCTCTATAACGTTTTTTCTATGAAGGTTCATAAGAAAAAAAAAACCATTTGCAAAGAAATCATGAGGAATATCGTGTAAAAATTTAAGATCATGGTTCACAATATTTTCGAAGAAATGATCTATGGATGTTAGGGTTTTTGCAAGCTCCCGAATTTCATCTCAAAGAGGTGATCTTGGGAAAATCGTCTTAACTCTTTCTCTTAGCATCAGATTGGAATTCTGTAAAAAGTGGCCGAAAGTACGAACTATAATTTCATGTGTATCAATTTCATAGCCGAAGGAGGAAACAATGACACGTGGCATGTCATACAAGTTTTCTCTACTGAAATAGTCCATAATTAGGACATTGTGGGAGATTGGGCATAACGTTTTCTTGAAGAATCCAAATTAGGTCAGACATGTGGCATTGGAATCAAGATTCAGAGGGATACTAAAGGACTGAAGATAGAATCTTTAGGATCCAAAATTATAGAGATACATCAGTTTCAATATCAAGCTCCTCAAAAGCAAGATAAATGTGTGTACATTTTTTTTAAATTGCATAAGTCTTGTTTGAAAAATTAGTTTGAAGTGATTCCAAGGGCATATTGAAGCATAGATATCAGTATTGGGTTCTAAAATGGCCCCTAAAAATAATTCAATAGGCATTAAGCCCTCATAAGGCTCTACTATGACTCATGAAGAGGAAGAAGTGTAACATGATATATCAAAATTACAATACCAAGTGCAACAAATTTCGCTCTCGCAAAGAGTAACAAAAAATGAAATGGAAGCAAAGATGGATGGTTTGAAGAAAGGTGTGGAAGCTAAGATGGGTGGTTTGAATAAAGGCATGGAAGCTAATACAGATGGTTTTAATAATGGAATGGAAGCTACTATGGATGGCATGGAAGCTATGATTGATGAAAAAATGAAAGGCAACATGGAAGACATGAAGAATGATCTAAAAGAAGACATGGAAGGTTTGACAAAGTTGATACAAGAAATGATTCCTAATAGTGAAAAGGTAGTAGAGTGTTGGGAGGTATAAATGCTAGATTTACACCCACATTTAAATTGTTAACCTGGGGGGACGTAATACTTAGAGATGTAGCACACTATATGCCAGAATACGTCCTCGGGGATTTGTCCAATCAAAACCCTAGATCTAATGCAGAAATGAAATCATGCGGGATAAGAAATAAGACATTTCAAGAGAACACACTGCAAACTAATAATCTATGCAGGAAAAGGGTGCAAAAATTCTTAATCAACTACAAATACACTTGCGAATATGAAAGAATGAAATAAATAACTATTTAAAATCTATACTTAAAATGCTTCTTGAAGATTTGTACTTAAAAAGCCGCTTTGAAATCGGTACTTAAAATGTTGCTTCAAGATTTGTACTTAAAATACCGCTTTAAAATCAGCACTTAAAATGTTGTTGCAAATACTATTGATGGAAGCAAATCATAAGTGTATGAAAATATTCAATGCAAACTAAGTGAGGATATTTTCGAGAGTACTCTTGAAAACTTTAATTATGTTCAAAATATATTTAAACTAATATTGGTATTTAAATAAACATGATATCCTTACAATCCCAAGATTAATTCATAAAAAAATTTAAGTTATTTATAAGTGCCAAGCAATATGAATATGAAATTAAATGATCCCTTGTTGGTTTTATACCATGATTACTCCCATTTAAATTCCTGCAACTTAATATATGTTCCGTTGTGAAATAAATTGATAAGAAGCACTTGTTAATTAATTATTCTATTTTTAATTTAATTGCTGGAACAAAAATAATTAACACTATTAATCAAGCCTGTGCAATTAAAAATAAATCCTAAAGGAAATGGAAAATCTTTTAAACATAAAGGAAATGGCAAAACGAAATTGAAACAAGCACACCACACTCAATCAAGAAATGAAACACACAACTCAAAAAATGCAATAAAACACAAGTAGACCTACATCTACAACGAAACAAATCGTTATACCAATAAACTAAATAAATCCTAAAGAATCTAGGTCATGAGCTGATTGATGGGCCCGATCTCCCAGCTCAATATACCTGAAAAAAAACTACATTAATACATTATCTCAGAAATTCAAAATACCCTGGAAATGTAAATTAAAGACGGACTTCACATTGCTGTAAAAATAAAATTGCACGAATACTTAATAAAATCCAATGAATGTAAATGAAATATGAATTCTCATTACTACAGCAATCAAATTACACATATCAAATTGAATAATACAAATGTTGCAATGCTAGCCCTAGTTCATGATCAACATTCCATAGCAAGCTCCAGCATCATTCTAGCCTCTTCCTTCTATATCTATATATCTATATCTATTACATTTTTTTCCCCTACGAGTGTGCAGCTCTCTGCTTTATTGCAGCAAGAATGCTCCTAAATTAATGGATCCATGCTTGTAATTTTAGCTCGGTTGGTTGAACAGATTAGAACCCAGAAACAAGAAAATATATTTTGTTGACATTTATGCACATTAATCTTCGTGATCTGGTCACATACTCCTTCATGCAAATCCTTGTAATATCGCCAATCAATGCAATAGATGGTCGCCATGGAGTATAATTTTCCTCCATCTTGATCATTTGTGTCATGTGACTTTCTCTTCCTCCTTGAACTGATTTGTGAAGTTGCATTTTCCAAGTGATCTTAAGGTTGGGCCTTGGTTGGATCTCAGTTGGATAACCGTTATCAATTTCTTTAGGAAAAATGGCTTTGCTTCGTTGAATCTCCTGCGATTAAGGAAAATTCAGTTTGGCTTATTGTGCAGCATGCTTGCCACACAAATTATGACATTCAATTTTTGATATTTTCAAAACTAATTATCTAGCCATGTGATTCTACTCAGATATACATTTTATTCTGCACAATTACACTCCTGTATCAAAAATAAGCTTAAGGTTTCTGTTGCCACTATATCAAAAGGATTTCCTTCGCGATCCTGTTGTCCATGTTGCAAAAACTTGCACCATGTGGCCAGACCCCTGCATACCTCCTTTGCCTGGTCATGGATCCTCCTCAACTTTGCGCTACAAACTATCTCAAAGAGCGTGTCTATCTCCCTCGTATATAATTACGATAGAAGGGTGACCTTTGCCCATACCAGGAGAGACTCTTTTAGAGATTCTCTCTCTCATATGACAGGTTGATACCAACAGTGCCCCTGAATACTGTCCTCTTTTCATTCTTTGAAACATGGTTTTCCCATATCTCAAAGTATGCTAATTTTGGCGAGAATTATTCTGTTAGGTACACTGTGTTGGAGTCCACATCCAAAATAGCAACATAAGGAATGAGTTCATCGTGTATGTACTACAAAACATGGGCCACTCCCACTATAATTTTCATTCATGCAAACTACTTTAACTTCCCCGACTCACCATAATGAAGATGCTCGTATAGTGTCCCATTTGAAGCATAGTAGTATCAATTGCTCTAATATTTGTAATTGAAATTGGCACATGTAGGTTGAGTTTATCTTCCACATTTGATGATGTTCACTTAGCTCAACAAGGCATGCACAACCAAATCCGAATTGACCAAGTCGTTCACATTCAACATGATTCAGTGGAATATTCCCCTGACGATAAATCCTTCACGAAGCCAAATTTTTCCAAATGGTTTCAAGGTTATATGAAACATGGTGCTCTGAAAAAAACCCATGTATCATAATTTAGATATTCTTCTCCATTTGGTTGCAAAAATTGATATTTTCACCTACATCAATCTTGTACTCAACTACCCATCTGTTGCTTTTATGCATGGATCCGTATTTGAACGTAGTCTTGTACTAGACTTATTCACCTGCCACCAAGGAGGAATTTATTAATAAAATTTACAAACAAAAACCCATCAATTTAACTAATAAGAAGAAGTCATAAATTAATATCTATTGTCTCTAAATGCCTCTAATCATCAACTTAAAAGGACAAGAACACCAAGTATAAGCATCTAATTATGCAAGAAATACTGTGAAAATTTGGGCAAAAGTGCAGCTCAACATAGAGGAAACTCATGATGAGAACAAAATAAATGTTAACCGTGATTTCATAAACCAAATATCGATATGAGGAAGTTTGATGGCAAGAAACTTGTAACATGGATACTACAGATGGTGCAATATTTTGATCTCCATAATGTGCAAAACACACAAAAGGTACGCATTGCAACTTTATATTTAGAACAAAATACATTTGTATGGTATCGATGGCTTTACTCTCGTAAAAAAATTTCACTTGGTCAATTTTTGTGGAGGAAATGATAGCAAATTATGAGGATACAAAGAGCACCATCTTTTTTATCCAATTGATAAATCTAAAAAAAAGGTTTCAATGGTCAAGCACATTGAGGACTTCCAAAAATTGAATATAAGGGTAATTGATATTCCATAGGAACACCATATTAATGTCTTCATAGGGACTTTAAAGGATAACATCCAACATGAGGTTCACCTTTGGGAACCTGATTCATTGGAGAAGGCATTCAGGTTGGAAAGAAAAATTGAAAGTAGAATTATGGTGAAAAGGAATCTTAGCACTCACATCTATAAAGATGGAAGTGTCGCTACTCCTAGACTTCCACAACCTACAAGGTTGGCACCACAACAACTGGAAGAAAAAAGAGAAAAAGGACTTTTCTATAGTTGTGATAGCAAATAAACTAAAGGTCATAAGTTTGTTGAGAAGAAATTATTTTACATATATTGTGAAGAGGAGGAATAAAATGAACAAGAAACTTCAAAATAAGAGGATATACACTAGGAACCAACCCTAGAGAAAGAAGAAATGAGTCTGACTATATCTTGTAATTCATTGGCTGGAATTACCACTCCTTAATCTCTCAAGGTAGAAGGACATATCATGAAGAAAAATGTAATAGTGTTGATCGATTCAGGTAGTACCCATAATTTTATTCATTGTAAGGTAGCCAAGGAATTGAATTAATTCCTATACCCAGCACTAGAGTTTGAAGTGATGTTCGCAAATGGAGGAACTATAAATTTCTCTGTAAAGTTCCATAATATCAAGCTAAAAATGGGGTAATATTTATTGAACTTTCCAATGCTTTCTATTCTAATGGGAGGTGTTGATGTTGTACTAGGAATACAATGGTTACAATATTTGGGGATGGTAGCTTTTAATTTTCAAGAAAATTTCTTGAATTTTTTTAGAAGGAAAGGAATTTGAATTACAGGGTATCGTAGGGAAGCCGAGAAATATAATAAGCTCTAATTTCATGACAAAGCTTCTGAAGAAAGAAAAATGAGGCGTAATTGCACAATTATTCTCTCTAGAAGTTTCAACCTCAAAATCATGTATTTCTCTAGATCTCCAAAAAGTCTTGGACAATCATTCCAAGGTGTTTGAAACTCCGAAAGGAATCCCACCTATTTTTGATCATGATCATGTTATTCATTTGATTCCAAGAAGTGTTCCTCTAAACATCATGAGTTACAGATATCCTTATGTCAAAAAGAGTGAAATTGAACGTATGATTGCAGAAATGTTAGAGGTTGGTATAATTCAACCTAGTCAAAGTTATTTCTCTACTCCAGTAGCATTGGTACACAAGAAGGACGGATCATGCCGCATGCATCTAGATTATAGGGAGCTCAATAATGTCACTATTAAAGATAAATTTCCCATTCAGGATATCATCAAATTAGAATGAAGACTGAATATATTCCGAAAACAACATTTCGAACTCATGAGGGTCATTATGAATTTGTGGTCATGCCTTTTGGCCTTACTAATGCACCTTCTACATTTCAAGGGTTGATGAATTCCATTACCCTTGTGCTATTATTTTTTGATGATATACTAATCTACAACAAGTATTCGAAGGATCATGTTCAACATGTTGATACAATGCTAAAACTATTGGAGGAGAAACAATTATATGCAAAAACCTCCAAATGTTTCTTTGGAGTACAAGAGGTGGAATATCTGGGTCATATTGTATCTCAGGAGGGTCTTAAGGTAGACCATAACAAAATTAAAGCCATTAAGGAATGGAAAGTCCCCACAAACATAAAGCAGTTGCAAGGATTTCTCAGGTTAACATGGTATTATCATAAGTTTGTTAATAATTATGGGACAATAGCGGCACCTATAACAACATTATTGAAGAAAGATGAGTTTTCATGGACTCCTGAAGCAACTTAGGAATTTTAAAATATTAAATAGGCAATGTGCCAAGCACCGTTCTTAGATATGCCAGACTTCACAAAAACCTTTATTATGGAATGTGATGCCTCAGTTAATGGAATTGGTGTTGTTTTAATGCAAGAAGGAAGACCCATTGCTTTTGAAAGTTGTCCAATCAAAGGAAATTATTTAAAAAAATCTATTTATGAGAAGGAAATGTTGGAAATACTACATGCACTAAAGAAATGGTGACCTTGCCTAATGGGAAGGTACTTCAAGGTAAAAACTGATCATGATAGTCTTAAATACTTTTTGGAACAAATACTATCTTCAAAAGTGTAGGAAAAATGGGTCACAAATATGTTGGGTTATGAATTTGAAATCATTTACAAAAAATGGAAGCAAAATGTTGTTTCAGATGCACTCTCAAGGAAGGATGAGGAGGTGGAAGCATTAGTTTGTGCCATTTCTATTATCCAACCAGATTGGATAACCGAAGCAAGGGATGAATGGAAGAATGAAGAAGAAGTGTGGAAGCTCATTCAAAATTTGCACCAAGATCCCGATACATCTGATACATTTAGTTGGAAAAATGATTACTTATGGTACAAAGATCGCTTATATCTTTGTAAGAATTCCCAAATAAAACAAAATATTCTTTTGGAATTGCACACCTCTCCCTTAGGAGGACACTCAGGATTTTTAAAAACTTACCACAAGGTGAAGAAATAATCTTTTGGGATGGCCTTAAATATGATATCAAAATTTTGTGGCAGAATTTTTGGTTTTCCAGCAAAATAAATTTGATACAATTAATACCCCAGGTCTGCTACAACCTTTATGCATTCCAACTCAACATTGGGAGGAGGTTTCAATGTATTTTATCACAGGTTTGCCTAAGTCCGAAGGAAAGAGTGTAATCATGGTGGTAGTTGATAGACTTACCAAGTATGCACACTTTTGTGCATTATCTCATCCATTTAAAGCTAGTACAATTTCTACATTTGTGGAAACAAGTCAAAAGCTACATGGAAACCCAAATTTTATTGTAAGCGGCAGAGATCCCATTTTCACTGGAAATTTTTGGACGGAATTATTTTATTGTTTGGGTACTCAAATAGCTCATAGCTCATCTTATCATCCTCAATTAGAGGGGAAAACTGAGATAGTGAACAAATGTTTGGAAGGATATATTCGTTCTTTTGTATCTAATAAACAAACACAATGGCCCAAGTGGTTTCCTCTGGCTGAATGGTGGTATAACACTTCCTTCCATACTGAAGTAAAAATGACCCCATTTATGGAACTTTATGGATATCATCCATCGTCCATCACATCATCTTTAAGATAAAATTCTAAGGTTCAAGCAGTGGAAGATTACATCGAGAAACAACAACAAGTTCTACAACTCTTAAAGGATAACCTAAATTTGGCACAAAATCAAATGAAAAAACAAGCAGATCAACATCACAGCGAGAGAAGTTTTGATGTAGGAGACTGGGTATTTTTATGGCTACAACCATACAAACAAACGTTGTCCCTCAAGAAAGATAAGAAGGATAATAAATTATCGCCAAATTACTATGGTCCTTACAAGATGTTGCAAAATATTTGTACTATGGCATACAAATAGGAGCTTCCTGATTCTTCTCGAGTGCACTCAGTTTTCCATGTTTCATGCTTAAAGAAGGTTATAGGTGAAAAACTTCTAGTTCAAACAATATTACCAGAACTTGATGAGGAAGGAAAAATCATATTGGAACCTGAAGTAGTCATGAAAACAAGAACTCGACAACTATGAAATCGATCAATTTTATAGTATCTCATCAAGTGGAAGAACTTACCCACTGAAGATTCCACATGGGAGGATAAGAATTTTATACAAAAGCATCCAAAACTACTCAAGCATTGAGGAAAACACATTTTTGAAGGAGAGGGGCATGTTAGGTCCCTATGTTACTAGTGTAGTCACTTATTTTTGTTAATGTAGCCCCCTTATTGTTATTTTTGTACCCATGTAGTCCCCATAATGTTATTATCATGCCCCATAATAGCCTACTATTTTTATTTTTGTGCCCTTACATTATTCTTTTTAAATCGACTAGGATTATATTGTGACCCCATGGATTCCTATACATATAAAGGAGGTTTTGTCATTTGTATCATCCAATAATTATTCATTTATGTAATGTAAAGGAGGTTTCCCCCTTGAAGAGGTTGATTTCTAAGGCATTGATCGATATTTTCTTCTATTTTGTGAGCTGGTTTCATAACATACAGTGGTTAATTTTTATTTTAATATTTCAAGGGCATCTTTGTAGCTACTTGTCCAATAGAAATATGAATCCTTGGCCAGCAATCCAAATAATGGTGAATTCACTTTACTAAAATATTTGATAAACCTTCTATAATTCCCAGCTAAGCCCAAGAAACTCCTAACATCTCTATGCTTTTGATGGGTAGGGACCATTTTTATGATAGCAACCTTGTTTGGGTCCACCTATATCCCTTCTCGAGATATGGAATGGCGAAGGGCAGTCCTTGCATTCATTAGGAATTCACATTTCTTAGGGGTCAATGAGATATTCATCTCAATACATTTATTTAGGACTTTACACAGGTTAGAGAGATCCTCTTGGAAGTCACATCCATAAGGAGTGAAATAATCCATGTATATCTCCACAAAGTCATGCACAAGTTCAAAAAAAATACTCAAAACTTCCCTATTAAATGTAGCAGGGGCATTTCTTAGACAAAATGGGAGGAATCCATAAGAAAAGATAACAAAGAACATGTAAATGTGGTCTTGTATTGGTCTATTGATCTGGATCTGATTGTAACCATTAAAACCATCCAAGAAAGAAAATAATATCTTTCCTTCAATACCATCTAGGACTTGGTCAATGAAGGGAAAAGGAAAATGGTCTTTACTTGTGGCCTTGTTAAGTTCTCGGTAATCAACACAAATCATGCACATCCCATTCTTCTTTGGGACTAATACTAGAGGGGACACCCACTCACTATTTGAGATGGGATATATGAACCCTGCATCCAACAAATTTTGTAATTCTTCCTTCACTATGTCCTTAAGGGCCGGATTGATTCTCCTTTGTGGTTGGTGCACATGTTTTCATCCATATTTTCTTTAAAAATGATAAGTAAAAACCAAGGGATGCACCCCTTTCATTTCTTTATAATCCCAAGCAAAAGCATCTAAGTGTTCTCTAAGTATCTTGCACAATTGTTCTTCTTGTTTAGCCGAGAGAGAGGGGTTGATATTTAAAGTTTTGGATGGGCCAAACTCTACAATTTTGACATTTTCGGGACTTGAGTAAACTGAGTATAACTCAGTCCAAGGACTACTCCCATATTCTCTCACAAGTTCATCAAGTGGGATGGTAGTGGGGAGGTTGGTTCTGAAGGATATGGTCAATGAGGTCATCTTCATCAGGTTTCCCCCCTCCTATAACAACATCTAGGGTACATATTGGGTATGGTGTTGTATGATACACTTCATATTATTCCTCTTCCTTTAGCCACAAAGGTATATCATGTTCAATAGAAGACTGAGCAGGAGGATACAATATCAGTTGTTTTGATAAGGGTCCATTCTTGATGGTCATGTTCCCAACCAAACAACTAATGTGGGGATTAGAAGTGGCAAGCCAAGGTCTTCATAAGATAATAGGGTAGCCATAAAAATTGGTTTTAGGCTGGAGCACCAGGAAATCAGTAGGATTCTCCCAAGATTCGATGGAGACCATGACATCCTCAACAAATCCCTCAGGGGCTACTTTTGATATGTCTGAAATTTGTTGCACTGTGGTGGTCTTCATCAAATCCCCTTAGAGATTTAGCTTTAGCATGGTTTCCTTAGTCATCACATTGATGGAATCCCCAAGATCAATTGGGGTATGAGGGACAATGATTCCATCAATTTTCACATCCACTACTGGGATTCCGGGGTCTAGTTATTTTGGAAAAATCACTCTCCCCAGCATCATATTAGATAATTGTAAAACAACATTGATGGTGGGAGTGTATCTCATATTTATCCCAAGATTTTTGAAGAATTTTTCCTTTATAACCTTATTATATATGGGAACATCCATAATATTTGGGAGAAGGGGTATCTTAATACATAAATTCTTTAATTCTCTCAGAATTTCAATCTCTTTTAGGGTCTGTTGGCTAGGTTGGATCGATATTTTAGGAAAAGGAGGTGGATTTACTTGAGCTTCACTCTCTTATTTTTCCTCTTCAAACTCTTCAGGTGGATAAGGTGGATGGTTATCTAGAAGCACTCTCCCATACATAACATTGATCTCTTGGATCTCCACAACATAGCGAGGATAAGATGCTTCTCCACTGTAGAATTTTTTGCATGATTGTTAATAGGTTTTGGATTGGGTTGAGTAATAATCTAATGTTTCTTAGGTGGATCAGGATAAGTGATTTGCGGTTGAGGTTGGGGTGGAGGTAGTAAAGCAGGAGGTTCGTTGAGTTTAGGCATCCACCCTTATGATGGGTTGTCCCATTAAGGGGGTTGGGGAGGATATGCATGAAATGGTTGATTGATGAGTTAAGGATGACATGGAGGAGCATAAGGCCAAGAAGTAGGTGTGGACCATGATGGATGAGTGGAAGAGTACCAAGGTTTCAAAGGTGCATTCTATTTTGGATTTTATTAAGAGTAAGGTACACCTTGCATGCCCTGTTGGTATGGTTGAGGTCCTTGAGGCATCCTTTGATTTATAAAGCAGATATGCTCAACCAAACCTTCTACCCCTTGGTATGAAACTTTTAAACCAATAAAATAAGGGAATTTGTCTGTGGTGAGGTTTTCCTCACACACCGAGCATAATTCTATGACATTTAATGGGCATTCATTCCTAGGATGTATTCTAGTGCATTTAGGGTATAAAATAGCTAGGTCTCTTTCTTATTCCTCTTGTTTCTTCTTGATCTACATGGTATCAATTTTAAGGGCATAGGTATGCAAAATTTTAATCTTTAAAATCTTTAACATGTTCCCTATCTATTTTTTTAGGGATGTTGTGGAGGAAGAGGAATTGGCCAAGCCTTTACTATCCCTACCCTTCTTCCTAGATTCCCTAGGTTGGTTTTTTAAAACAATTTTAATGTCATCATAGGATAATTGATATATATCTCCTCGAGATATCATATTGAGGGTCTCCAACACTTCCTCCTTGATCCCTCAGAGAAGAACTAACTTGAGTGATTCAGGATCAAGGGTGCAGTTCACCCTCCTATAGTTAAGTTGAAACATTTTCCTCATAGTCTTCTAAAGACTCATCGGGTCCCAATATCATCCTAAATATTTATTTCTTGGTTTCTTTGGACCTAAAATAATCCATGTACTTTCTATTCAATGACCATTGCATTTTGGCCCAGGTAATGATGTTTCCCCCAAGTAGAGCCATGAACCAGTGCAAGGTTGCATCCTTAAGGGTAGAGGGGAACAAATTCATCTTTTTTTCATCTGAGGCATAGTCATAATTCCTACAAACAACAACAAATTCTGACATGAAAGTGTTAGGGTTCTCAAAGGTTTGTCCATGGAAGTGTGGAAGGGTAGCAGGGTTGATGTTCTTAATCCTAACCTCTCTGTTGGTTTCTATGATGGGAAATACCTCATGGTTACTGTTCTCAGCCATAACTTGGTTAGGTGAATTAGGTTCTTCTTCTTCCCCAATAGGTTCTTCAAAAATTTTAGGTTTCTCACCTAAAGGGTCTTCTAACTCCCCTGTAGTCAGAGAGGGAATCTCATAGTCACTGAAGAAGAGTGAAGGTTGATTTCTTGAGAGTGTGGGGGATTTTGGTAGAAATTTTCCTTGATTATCCCTACTCCTACAAGGCATGAAATAATTTTATTTTGTTTTGTTTTTTCACTTTTTCAAAATTGAATGCAAAATAGAAAGAAGAAAATAATGCTTAAGCAGAGAGAATCATCTACTTAGACACCTCCCTGAAAATGATGCCAAAAATTGGCGAGCCCTGGTATTGCACCAAGAGTGTTGTAACTCCCAAGGGCTCCTCAACTCTATTTATCAACCTGTGGTTAACACAAACTTAGAGGTGAAAGTGTTATATGCACAGTAGATGGGATTCTACTCATGCCACCCATAACTATGACATTAGATCAAAAGTGCTACAAGACCATTCCTCTTACTGAATTATAATGAAATATTGTTGATGAAAGTACAACCAAAATCTACTTCTAACTATGAAGGGGAAAATTCCATTTAATTTAACTTGTAAATTCTAATTAATCAATTTAGGAAAAGATGATGGATAAACTACTTGCAGGAAGGAAGCTATTTTATCTTGTAACATTCATCAAAATACCAGGTCTACTTGCATAAAGGAAGTTAATTTATCTTGCATAATTCATCAAACTACCAATCATAATTGCAAGTACTATCCACCTAGTTCACACTTGCTTGTAAATCAGTAATCTATTTGCATAAAATTTGTGAAAAAGAAACTAGCATTTTTGTTTTTGTAGTGGAGGAAAGGAAGGTTTGGAGTGGCCTAGGAGCTTCCCCTGATCGTAAAATGACAGCTAGGGGTCAACATTCATATAGAATAATTCAAAGCTATAATGGAGATCAAAATTTATGAAAGAGAGTGGTCCTACATGTTTTTTATAGGTGGTTGATACATGATCCATATATTGGTATAGGAGGGCTTGTAATGTTATAGGAGGGCTTCCAAGAGGGTTTTGAAGGTGAAAATGATTTCTTGAGGGCATGGATAGGTGGATGGAGGTTGAGGTAAATTAGTGAAGTTTTGATTAAGTCTCTATCCAAACTTAGAGCCTCTCAAAGGCCCGCCTTGCCCTAGGATGAGTGCTCTCGATGTACCTAGGAAAAATGACTTATGAAACAAAGTTTTAGGATAGAATTTGAAGGTGACAAGAGAAGATGAGGGAGTTCAATATGGAAGTGGTAAAGGTTCCCTTTCCTACAGATCCACACAACCTTGCAATCATCACATTCATGCATCCATTTATCATTAACAAAATGAGATACCTTATGGTGGAAAAGATGAACTGAATTTAAATGATATCTATTTTATGTCAGAACTCTAATATAATCTATAAACTAACTTCTAAGATACAAAATGAAAATGTAAAATAGTACAAATAACACAAATATCTTTCCAATAAATGATAAACACAATATTTTTGGACTGTGGTTGTGAATCCTTTCACTCACACTCCCACAAGAGAGGTGAGGTAGATGTTGCAACCATAGGTTTTGATGGATTATTCTCTACTGAAATGAAAGAAACTAAGAAAAACTTGAAGTGAAGAGAAATAAAAATACACAAGAGGGACCTAAGCCATTGGGTTGGACCCAAACCCAAGAGCCTCAACCCTCTGGAACTAACTCAATGGTAACTCAATAAGCAACTTCTCATTATCATCAAATAAAATGTCTAATACATCATATGAAGGTCAAAATAATAGTGCCAAGTTCTTGACCTCAATAGCTACCTAGCTGGAAAAAAAAACTTAAATCCTAATGAGATCTTATTCTTTTTTATTTATACAAGAGGGTAGCTACTAAAAACTCCCTAGGAAATGCGAATGATTGTCTCCTTCAACTCGAGAGTGGTACATATTGTTCTTCATTACTCTCACCTGCACTAATAGTGGTTTGGCTTCCAATGACTTCGAGCTTATGAGAGAGAGTGTTGTGATATTAGGTTGATTGAGAGATTTAAGGAGGTAATAAAACATCCTAGATTCTCTCCTTGTTGTCTACTTTGAGCCTCTGCATGGAAAATATATCAAAAATACTCCATGAAACCACTTTAGGCCACATGTTATGAAAAAAATATTTTATCCTTCTCACTAAGCATAATATAGCCAAAATGTAAATAAATGTGAGAAAGAGATAGTTCTAATGCTGGAGGATGGCATCATGACCCTTATAATGTACATATTTAAGATCATCATTAGTAAAGATGTCACTCAATGAATAAAAATAGGAATTAAATCTAGTGTGATATGCTCAGATGGATGCCCTAAGGAGGACCAAAGGTGACTGCACTAATTTTTTCTTCAAAAAACTTGCAAACACTACCAAGTGAATCCCTACTCACAAGGGACACATATTGCTTTAGAATTGATGTAATTATACCATTTATTTTCTTAGATCCTAGTGGCTTATACAGATTAGGTTGCTTCCTTGATGAAACAAAAACTCAAAATTTCAAGACTAATTTTAAATACCACAAATGTTAGTTGAGAAATAATATTAGCCTTGTGATTTCTTAGGAACTCTAGGCCAAGACATTAGACTTAAGGTCATAGGAAATGTAGATAGACTTATGTGATTTCATAATCGGTTTCCAAGACATATTCTTCAACCATCCTTCAAAATCTCAGTCACTTAAAAAAAAATTGATCTTGCAAGAGAAAAATATATCCAATAATTCCGTTATACCCACAAAATGAACTATAAATAACCCTCACACTTTTACAAATTTGAGCCTCTCTTCAAATGTATCGTTACACCACAAACTAGAAAATTTTAGAGAATAATAATTATAATCATTTAATAGCTACTTTGGAAGGAAGGATTAAAGTCCCTTTTATAGATTTTGAAACGATTTATTGATGGATATGAATTCCTACATTGGAGGGAAAGTATTTTATTTGAAATCTAATTTGTGGCAGGAAATTTTTTTAAAGGGTTTTCTTAAAATATAAACTTCAATGAACTTATAAAACCTAAAACCCTCATATACAATTGATCATTTGAAAATAATAATTCATAAGTGAAATTATTCCTTAGGAAAAAATATTTTAATCCATGGTGGGTGGTATTATAAGATGCACTTTTGACTTGACTAAGGAGAAGCTACCACATAATTAATCCTTGGGGTTTTTACCCGCAAATTGGGTCATTTATCTTAAAAAAATCATAATTCACAATCTGTGAAGCCTCTCATAGAAACTTACATACCACTAGAATCAACATAACAAGGAGAATCCAATGGAAAGGATTTCCAGGTGAATTTAGTGATTTGCTTCTTCAAAAACCCTCAACAATTGCATATCATGTCCAAGTCTAGGAAATAAAATCCCTAGAGCTAGGGTTTATAGTCATCCTTCCATTGGAGCTTCCAACTTGATGCAATCCAAGAAAATACAAGAATGTTCATTAACTAATGTTGGCATCAATGACAATACGATTGAAAAATATACCCTGTTTTCATTGATGACATAACATGCTTATTCTGTGCATACAACTCCCACTGACTTCATGCCTTGATCTCCTTCTCTTGATTTCTCTCCCCCATTGACATCAATGGAAAAGGGTGACTCCCCCTGAAAAATTTCCTTCTTTTGTGGACCTGTAAATTTCTTGTGATCCCCCTGATGAGAAGCCTTCCTCTGTATTCTTAGTTAGAAATTCTTTGATCAATACTTGTTGCAATAAACAACTTATCTCTCCTTGGCATGTTATGCTTCAAAATAATTTCCATAACTGATACCTTCTGTATTTTTTCTCATCAATCTTGTTATTCCTTACGAAGACTAATCTTCCCACAATGTTGATGAATCCTTTGACTTATTTTAATTATATGCCTTTCTTCCTATCCAATTTGGAAGAGATAATGGTCACAGTGGACATGTATTCCTTTAACTGTTCTTCTCCCCCCTAGCCAAATATCTTACTTTTATGCTTCCTGCAATAGACTATTTTACTTTCTTTGATTTTTTTTCTTCCCCTAGCATATTATGATCCCATGAATTGACACATATGATCCTACCTGAATCTTTCTGTAATCCTTTCTATGACTTCTCAATTTGAAGCTGATATTAAACTGAAGCTTCCCATGATGATGAAAACTTATGACTACTTATTCATTCTATCATCTACCATCTTCCAACCTTCTATATAGTCTCCCCCTATTCAACAACCACTAGACAATGACTTTTCAACAACAAAGTTCAGAAGAAGGTATAAACTAGCTCTGCTACTGGATCATATCGAACCTTGACATATTGTATTGTGGATTCATCATGCCCTTTTTCCTTTACAAACCCTAAGAACATTAATGTTGATACTTTCTCATTTGCTTGCTCTTCTTACATCTAGTTCCTTCTCCAAAATTTCCTGTACTTTATGTTATGGTTTTCCATCATGAAGGATTTCATCTTGTATCTATAATCAAGTGCTATATTTCATAGTTATGGAATTTGTAGAATTCAACATTTGGCCTGAATGATGGAATGACAAACATATAATTTTGGCTGACAAAATCATTGAAATGTTTTTCTTGAGTTCTCGCAACCTTACTTCTATGGTTTTGATTATGCCCTTGATAATTGTACATGTCATAATATTTACAATTCCTAGCCATATTTCCAAATTTATTACATGAAAAATAAAAACCATTAAAAAAATTAGCGAACCTGGATGATTTATCATGTCTGTATGATCTTCTTTATTTATTATTTCTAAGAGGAGGTACAACCTCTTGTTGATCCTTTCCCTTGAATCCTTCTGCATCTCTGCTTGGATCCACGACATTTTTAATATTCTTTTTCCCTTCACTTTGATTTGGCCTTTGAATAATCCTACTATCATATGTTTCATTAATCTTGCCTTGCAAGGACTTGGAGCTTGTACCTTCTTCACATGGGGATTTATCTGCTAATTTTGCCTTAATCTTCAACTAAGCCAATTCTTGATATTTCTTTCCAATAACATGCAAGTGTTCTTCTTGTCACTCCTTGAGCTTTTTTTATTTCAATAAGGGATGCGTCAAGTTATCCTTGATTTTGATAAATATATTTTTCAAACTAGCTTTTCAAGAATGGTTCTTCTACTTGTAGCTTTAGAAGAGTCACCTTTTCTACTTCTTTGTTAAGAAATTTCATTTTTTCCTTCTGTCTTTCATTTTCCTTTCTAAACCTACTATTTTCTATTGAAGATGCATCTAGTTCCTTTTAATTTTCATCAATTTCAATTACGTGCCTCTGACTATATTATTTTAATTGTCTTTTCAGGTCTTTCTCTTCCATTTATGCTTCATGTACTTGTTTCTTAATCCTATTAATCTCTACAATAGCTACACAAAGTTCTTGTTTCTTTTGATCGATTTCTTCCTTGATCCTGTGATTGTCTTCCTATGTGTTCTTCAACTCTTTGAAAGTGTTGATTAATACCTCTTCCTCTTCTTCGTTTTCTTCCTAATTTTCAGAAAATTCCATATGAGAGTCTCCTTAACTTCAAGCATGATCATCATCTGTAATATTCCCAATTATCCCAAGCTAATGGGAATATACAATTTTGTTTCAATTTTTTGTTTCGTGAATAAAATTGTAAAGGAGGATCAATAAAACTCCTAATCAGAAAAATAAATCAATGCCACATATGAACATGGATAAATATGGGCTATTTACATAAGCACACTTAGGTGTGAAAGAAACTGGAGCACTTGACCAAGTCAACCAGGACCAAATCAACAACGTTTTCTAGATACAGTGAATCTCCTAACGGCACAACACAGTTTTAGTTGGAGGTTTCTCATGTGAATGGAGCTAAATCATTGAGATGATTTAGGGTTTGACAAGAATTTCATCCTATAAAAGGAAGAGGAGGACAACAGAAGAAGGTTGTTGATTGAGTATATTTCTAAATATATTGTCCATTTAGACGTATATCATTCTCTGTTGTTTAGCTGAGGATAGTGCTGTTTAGCACTAGGGTTTTCCTGTTCAGGAATCCCACCTCTTCCTTGAGAGGCCTCTTGGAAGGGTCTTGTTGATTTCATCCACTATCAGGCATTTAGCCAAGCTCATATTCCAACTACAATGCAGATCCTGTTGAGGGTTTGGTTGTCCTTGTAAGCTGCAGCAAGCAGAGGCTATATCTTCTCAGATCTAGGCCATTCTAGGGCCTCTTTTCACTGGGAAAGTCTTCTATCCCATTGGCAAGAGAGTTTTGAACTTTGGAGCTACATTTTCAGATTTTGGCATCAGGCCAATCCAGTGCTAGAGCCTACAACACATTTTTCCTTCCAGGACTGTGTTATTTTCAATAAGGAAGTTGCAGGGTGTTTTGATACACATTTGGAGGAGAGATCTCTGGTGTTTGGGTTCTACCCTTCACTATGGTGATCCATGGATTATATTTCTGATCCATGTTCTGTACTGATCTGATCTTCTTCTATTGTATTCATCTTCAGAAATATTTGAATACTACTGCAGATCTGCTACTTGAGATCTCAGATCTACTCTCTGTGTTTCATGTTTTGATCAAAACCCCAAGGGGAATTTGTAAATGAGATCTTCTAGTGTACAGATCTGAAATGGATCTATTCTTTTGTGCACAGATTTGATCTAGATCTAGAGTGTAATATATAGCTACTACATCTCTTATAAATAATGCTTTCAAGCTATTTTGCAATCAATACATGTGTTGTAGCCCCTCTATTTGAGGAATTTATTCCATTCTTGTCTTTTACATTCTGTTATACATTGTATGTGCCTCATTATAGATCTGATTTATTGCTGTATATATGAATTTTGATCCTTCTTATTTTCCTCCTACTACTGATCTCAAAAACTGTGTTATTTTCCTGTAGTATTGTTGCATATTGCTACAACCCCATTCTTGGGTGTTTTTCAGCCATACTAGGTGTGGGAGGTATGTTTACCTCACCTAGTTTGATTTGTTTTTTCTCCCCTTCTAGATTTAGATGCTAGATCTACAGATATAAGGAATCCAAGGGCTGCAAACTCATTTCAGTGCACATACTTCTGAAAAGTGAGTTATTCCAGCAGGTATTGTTGAATCTTCCCTTTTTGGAATATTACAGCGGTATCAGAGCAATCATCTTGGCACAGCCTGTGATTTGATTTCTTAAAGAGCCAAGATGCCTTCAGAATAAGATGAGCCTCTCACTAACAGAGAGAAGAGGTACCTGAGAAGAATACAGAATAATTTTGATTACACCAATGATGATAAATACAAGGGAAAAGCCCCTGAATCTGGAAGTGATGAATATGGGAAGGAATTTGCAAAAACCCTTCTGAAAGCCATGCAAGGTCTTGCTAGAAAGATAAAAGAGATGAGATTGGATAGGATCAAGGAATATCCTAGGAGGTTTCATCCTAGAGAAATATCTGGCATGTCTCACCATTGGAATGATCAACCAGTGAACCAACCACAAGCTCCACAACGCTCTACTATGCCTACTTTTCTGGCTGTGGAGAATGAAGGGCCTCAAGAGAAAGCATCCCTTGAAGTCTAATTTGAAGAATATGAGTCTCAAAATCAGATATTCAAGGACCACTTGAGTTTTCAAGAGTTTTGTCACCTTAAGGAAAAAAGAAGACCAAGGCATCAGTATAGAGATGGTGGATTCACTGAGAATCATGATCGACATCACTCTATGGGCAGATTATTTTTACCCAAGTTTGATGGGTCATCCACTTTTTCTGCCAAAGCATGGGTAGAAAAACTAGATATCTACTTTCAGTTGAAAAAATTCCCTGAGATGGAAGCTATCAAGATTACAGCACTGCACTTTGAAGGTGAAGCACACAACTGGTGGTTCCATGGGTTGTCTACATTGGGCCATGCCAATGTGACTGCCTATTCTGAGTTCACTAGAAGACTAGTGGAAAGGTTTCATAGAAAGGATCTAAAGAACCTTTCACGAGCCTTGCAAAGTTGAAGCAGTCAAGTAATGTAGAGTCTTATATCTCTGAATTTATAATACTATCTGTTATGGTTCATGATCTGTCTGCATCAAGGAGGGTGTACATGTTCATCGATGGCTTGGATGAACCTCTACATGGGTTAGTTAAATATACCAAGCCCACTACCTTACATGATGCCATTGATAGGGCTAGAGACCTTCAAGATGCCTTACCAAAAGCAAAGGAAAAATTTTATAACAAGCCCTCTTTTCCTTCTAAAGGAAAGGAAGAGAAAGCTACTCCTCCAAAGGAGAGCTCATACAAGAAGCCTCTTGATGATGAAGTCTGGAAAGATATAAGAAGGAGGAAGCTATGCTTCACTTGCAAAGAACCATGGGTACCTGGACATAGATGTGCTGCTAGTAAAGCACATTATATAGAGGTCTTCTCAGATCTTGAAGAAGATGAAGATGATGAGCCAAGGAGGGCTCACAACGCCGACAATGTTGGAGGAGATACAAAACCATCAGGAGATGAGAATGGAGCATTTGATCCTATTGGAGGAACTCTTGCATCCTTGATGGGAGTACCTAAGTACTTGACCTTAAGATTTTAAGGGTCAATCATGAATCAACGAGTTTCTGTATTGATTGATAGTGGGTCTACCCACAATTTCATTGATGCCCATCTTGTGCAAAGGAGGGCAATACCCACTGATACTTTTGAGGGATTCTCTATTTTTATCCCAGGAGATAGAACAATGCAATGCATGCATTATGTTCCATCACTTTCAATCACCATGGGATCCTACACTTTGGTGGATCACTTCTTTGTAGTTGACATACCAGACACCAATGTTATTTTGGGTGTTCAATGGTTGATTACATTGGGGAAAGTCACCACTAATTGGGATGCTTTACAAATGGAATGGGTGGACAAGAAGAGTGGTGTACTGCATACTTAACCCTCACACAACACTTCCACACAAAAAACAAAGATGGATTTGCGCAGTGGAAGCAAGGACCTCACTGTCCCTTATATCATGTTCATGAGATTTCTGCAAGGGACACTCTTATCTAGTGGCAAACCACCTGGGAGGCGACCTGATTCAGTTTTGGTGAGAGATCTCTACCTATTTGATGGCCCAAAATCAGATCCAGGATGGATGGGAGCATTAGAAGACACAGCTACAGTGTTGGAAGGCTTGGGAAGGAGGGAGATTTTCTTCTCTCATCATCATCACCCACCTTCATTTCTGATTCTGTGTTGTCGGAGGAAAAGAAGGGAAGGTATGTCCTTCCTACTTGTACCTTTGGCATAATGAATTTCAAAGAAGAGATCAAAAACATGGCAGGCATTCCTATTGAGGCATCATCAGCGATGTCATTTTTGGGGAGTGTAGATCTATATTGGAAATCCCAGCTGTTGGTGGATTATTCCAAAGATCTTCACACTTGTATGATGCTTGATGACCAGCTGCATGAAGATGGCTATCTAGGTAATGAGGGATTCATATATCATCATGATAGTATCTTCCTACCTAGAGCTTCTAAGCTTAAGGAGAGGATGTTGCAAAGGGCCTACAAATTCTGTTTCAGCCCTACCTATTCTATGAAGATCTACAACACTATCATGATATGCTTTGAATGGGAAGGCTTTGGAGGAGAGCTACATCATCATTTTATAGAATGCAAGAGCTATGTGGAGTTGGGGCAGCCAAAGGACTCTATGCAAGAGTCATTTCAATCATTTATTCCTTCTCTTGAAAAGGGAGAAAAATCTATGCACAATTCCATGTATAGGAGAGACCTTGTTGGTGAAAAACATGATCATGTAATGAAATCTTCATTTTCTGATTTTACATATTCTTTCACCACGTTTATGTAGGCCATGACTCCCAAGAGGAGTGTTGTATCATGTAAATCTCATGGCAAACATTGGGCCACTAAAATTTCTGAATTTGGCCACTCCCTTGTTGTGCAAAGGGAGATTATTTTGCATGATGGGTGCTTCCCAAAGGCACCAAACAAATCTCACATTTTCAGCCATGGTGAGATAACTTGTGTAGCAAGTAAGTGGTGGGGAAACTACTTACCAAAACTTGATCTGATGCAGGAAGGAGATGCACTGCGCTGGTACCATATGTGGGACTATGACCCACCTCCTTATGCTCAAATTTCTGTTTGTGTATATGTAATTATGCTTCCATACTTGGATGATATAGTTGTGCTATTTATGGGATTGTATGGAGGGAGGATGGGCAGTTTGTATGTACCACATGGGATGGAACTTCTCTATGTACCTCATGCTACATGTTTTAGAGAGAGCATTGATCCAACCATGTTTTTTTCTGTTGATTTTTTCACTCCTTGTGGGATGAATTATGTATGACATTGGAGGAACAATTCATGGAGGCTTGGATAGGTGAACACCTAGCTTGTGAGGAGAGCTTGATTTTTTATGGTGTCACCAATGAAGGAGGAGAAGTGTTGCAGCACTCACCCTATCAGTTGCTTGAGGAAAAGCAACATTTTGGAGGGGAGGACTATAATATTCCCAATTAGCCCAAGCTAATGGGAATATACAATTTTGTTTCAATTTTCTGTTTCATGAATAAAATTGTAAAGGAGGATCAATAAAACTCCTAATCAACAAAACAAATCAATGCCACATGTGAACATGGATAAATATGGGCTATTTAAATAAGCACACTTAGGTGTGAAAGAAACTGGAGCACTTGACCAAGTCAACCAAGACCAAATGAAAAGCGTTGTCTAGATACAATGAATCTCCTAAAGGCACAATGCATTTTTAGTTGGAGGCTTCTCATGTGAATGGAGCTAAATAATTGAGATGGTTTAGGGTTTGACAAGACTTTCATCCTATAAAATAAAGAGGAGGACAACATAATAAGGTTGTTGATTGAGTATATTTCTGAATATATTGTCTATTTAGACATATATCATTCTCTACTGTTTAGCTGAGGATAGTGTTGTTTAGCACTGGGGTGTTCCTGTTCGGGAATCCCACCTCTTCCTTGAGAGGCCTCTTGGAAGAGTCTTTCTTATTTCATCCACTATCAGGCATTTTTCCAAGCTCATCTTCCAACTACAACGCAGATCCTGCTGAGGGTTTGGTTGTCCTTGTAAGATGCAACAAGTGGAGGCTAGATCTGCTCAGATCTAGGCCATTATAAGGCCTCTTTTCACTAGGAAAATATTCTATCCCATTGGCAAGAGAGTTATAAACCTTTGGAGCTGCATTTTCAGATCTTGGGATCAGGCCAATCCAGTGCTAGAGCCTACAACGTATTTTTCCTTCCAGGACTGTGTTATTTGCAAGAAGGAAGTTGCAGGGTGTTTTGATACACATTTAGAGGAGATATCTCTGGTGTTTGGGTTCTACCCTTCACTATGGTGATCCATGGATTAGATTTATGATCCATGTTTTGTACATATCTAATCTGCTTCTATTGTATTCATTTTCAGCAATTTCTAAATACTACAGCAGATCTACTACTTTAGATCTCAGATCTACTCTCTATGCTTCATGTTTTGATCAAAACCCCAAGGGGAATTTGTAAAGGATCTCTTCTAGTGTACAGATCTGAAATGGATATATTCTTTTGTGCATAGATCTTCTCTAGATCTGGAGTGTAATAGATAGTTGATGCAACTCTTATAAATAACGGTGTCAAGCTATTTTGCAGTCAATACATGTGTTGCAACCCCTCTATTTGAGGAATTTCTTCCATTCTTGTCTTCTACATTCTGTTATACATCGTATGGGCCTCATTATGTATCTAATTTATTGCCGTATATATGAATTTTGAGCCTTCTTATTGGCCTCCTATTTTTTCTCTCAAAAACTATGCTATTTTCCTGTAGTATTGTTGCATATTGCTGCAGCCCCATTCTTGGGTGTTTTTCAGCCATACTAGGTGTGTGAGGTATGTTTACCTCACCTAGTTTGATTTGTTTTTGCTCCCCTTCTGGATTTATATGCTAGATCTGAAGATCTAAGGGATCCAAGGGCTACAAACTCATTTAAGTGCACATACTTTTGAAAAGTGCATTATTCTAGCAGGTATTACTGAACCTTCCCTTTTGGGAATATTACATCATCATATTTTCTTGACCAACATGATCTTAACCTTCATGAATATTTTGAATTATCTCCCAAATATGTTTGGCATATGAAAATCATCCCATCTTGGATTTCATAGAATATGGTAGTGAACTTAGGATGATACTCATGGCTTTAGACTTGTATTTTCTTGATTTATTATTAGATACGTCTCCATAAAAAATAGAATCCCATACATCATATCCAATAACTTTCCAATAGATTTCCATTCTATCCTTCCAAAATAGAAAAATTGATTAATTGATAAGAGGAATTGGACTAACCAACTTCTCTTCTTCAAATATAATAGGTTCTGAAATAATTACAATACAGGGAACTTCCTTTGGCTTCTTTAAATTCTTGGTGGCCTGCTTCCTTGAATTTCCCATATTGATTCACCTGAGATCTACCTTCCAACTGTTAATCTGCTACTGAAGGAACCTGCTTTGTACCAAATGTTGGAAATATTGAGGCGAGGGTGAATCAATATTTCTTATTAATTAGTATATTTTAAAATTTAAAGAGCATAAATTATTATTAGCATCAGATAAAAAAAAAAAATCATCAACGTCATTCAACAATGCACAATAATAGAGACAATATACACAAATATTTTTAGGTGGAAACCTCTCTAGGACAAAAACTGCCGAACAGCTCTTAATATTTGTCTTTCAAATATTTACATCAAGTTTTCAACTCTAATTGAAGTAGGCTCCAATCCCCTTATTTACAAGCTCCAACTTGTAGGAGGCTTCAATTCCGTATTACCAATTGCAACTAGGAGGATGCTCAAATGCCCTAATTTACAGGTTCTAACCTAAAGGTGCTCCAAAACACTGTGGAACAGTGACACTGGATAAACACTCCAATGCCCTGTGTAGGTTCCAACCTACCCTAGCTCCACTCCATCACACTGAAGTTTTCTCAGGCTCCAACCTGAAGGAGACTCCACTCTCCTTCCTTCCACCACCCAACCACCTTGATCAATTGATGGATCACGTTTCATAATTTTCAAACTAGATCCACCTATGCTCAAATAAATACAAAATATATTGAAATGTAATCATTGTTTCTTCTTCTTAGTATGTATATTAATGTTAAACCTTGGCAGCCTCACTACGCATATCACATAAAACTCTAGCTATTAATTCCAATGGCGTACTCAACTTCTGTTGTTGAATACCTAGAAACACAATTGTGACCAACATTGCTTATTTTATATACATATTTGTTATCAACTCAAGCAGTAGTGCGTCCAATCCACTAAAAAAATGACATGTACTATATCTACTCTGGAATCACAAACTGCATTATTGTATTTCCGCTAGAATAACCCTGAATGCCACCAATATGACCAATTCCAAACTGTAGATAATATCATGGGCTAGCATACTAATATGGTTCAAAAAATCATAATTTTAGTGCATCAAACTTAAGTACTAGACATTCAATAGCTTAGCTCAAGAGATCAAATGTTATCAAAATTCCCAACTCAGCAGATCACATATCACCATTTAACTCGCCAGATCAATTACCCTTCCTGAAGATGCTTATTGATGTACAAACTGCTGACCTTATAGGAAGCACTAAAAATTGTGATGGTGGAGATACTATTGCACCCATTTAGTTATTATAGCAATAATGTGAAGCCTTTACAATTTTTTAGTGAGATTCCTTTAATGGCACAAGATGCCACTGTTTACACAACTTTCAAAACTTGAAAATATTTATTGATACCAACTATAGATATGCTATTATGTATTAAACTATTATGAATGAATTCCACTTATAACTCGCATACAATACACGATGAAATATTGAGTTTAAATTCTCTAGCTAATTGAGAAATATGTGTCTTCATATCAAACCATTTACATGGTGACTAAAAGCATCAAAAATCACATGATAATACCTTGTTAGATATATTCTTTCATTCTAAATTATCACTGCCACATTCAAGTAGATCAATGTATATGGTGATAATAATGAATTGATTGTTTCTAAAACTTTGCTACTTCAAACTATTGTAATCATTAAACATGAAACACTTACTACTATCAATATTGATATGACAGTAGAACACTACTATCGCAAATTGAAGATGAAACCCCAGACTATGATTGCCAAAAATTAAACCTATGATCAAATAAAATGCACAGGCCTCTGAATTGCTATTGTCATCTTACTTCACTTGTCATCCAATGGAACTAGTACATTAGAATTAAAGTCAACAAGGTGGTTAATGTAAAAAAAAAAATAACTAACATGTTAAGATTCCATAGTCAAGTCTGGAGATGTATTGTAATCTAGACTTCTTGATTCATCAAGTAATGTCTTTATTGCTCTTATATTGAGCCCCAAAATGACTGCAGGACAATGAAATCAGAAGATTTAGGTTTCCTTGGGTTTTTCTAAAGATAATGGTTTTTTAATAGAGACAAAATTCAATTAATAAAAATAAGAATTTTAATTGGCTTGCTAGGTATTTATCTTCCATTTATTCTTCATTTAATTGTTTCTTAATTGTAAAAATCTATGCAATAACTACATCAAGTTCTTGTTTCTTTTGGTCGACTTCTTCCTCGAGCCTATGATTTTATTCTTCTATTTTCTTTAGCTTTGTTAAAGCATTGATTAATACCTCTTCCACTTCTTCATCTTCTTACTCATTTTTAGAATATTCCATATGAGTGTCTTCTTGACTTGAATCATGATCATAATCATCATTGTCTTGACTAATATTATCTTGACCTGCATGAATATTTTGAATTCTCTACCAAAGATATTTGGGAGATGAACATTGCCCCATATTGGATTTCATAGAATCTGGTAGCACACTTAAGATGATACTCATGGATTTGGAATTGTATTTTCTTGATTTATCATTAGAGACATCTCCATAAACAACATAATCCAATACATCATATCCAATAGTTTTCAAATAGATTTCCATTCTATCCTTCCAAAATATAAAAATGTATTCATTGATTAGATGAATTGGACCAACATATTTATTTTATCAGTGGTAGTAGGTTCTGAAATAATTTCAATACTAGGAAATTCCTTTGGATTCTTTGAATAGTTGGTGGCTTGCTTCCTTGAATTTCCCATATTGATTTACCTGATATCTACCTTCTAGCTGCTAAGTTGCTACCGAAGGAACCTGCTTTGATACCAATTGTTGGAAATACTGAGAGAGGGGGTGAATCAATATTTATTATCAACTAATATACTTTTAAATTTATAAAGAATTAATTATTATTAAAATCAGATAAACATAAGAATTCATTAGCACCATTCAACAATGCATAACAATATACAATAGACACAAATATTTTAAGGTGGAAACCCCTTTGGGACAAAATAAATTGAACGCTTCTTAATGTCTGTCTCTCAAATATTTATATCAAGTTTTCAAATCTAACTAAAGGAGGCTCCAACCCCTTTATTTATAGGCTCCAAATTTTAGGACACTCCAATGCCCTGCTACCAATTGTAACTGGGAGGACACTACAGTTCCCTATTTTATAGGCTCCAACTTGAAGGTGCTCCAACACACTGTGTACTAGTTGCAACTAGACAAATTCTCCAATGTCCTGTGTAGGATCCAACCTGACCTAGATGCACCCTACCACCATGAAGTTTTCTTAGGCTCCAACTTGAATGAGACCCCACTCTCTTGCCTTGCACCACCCAAGCACCTTGATCAGCCGACAGACCATGTTTCACAATTTTTAAAATGGATCCACTTGTTCTTGAATTAATAAATATATACTAAAATATTATCATTGTTGCTTATTCTCAGTTTGTATATCAATTTAAAACCCTAGCATCCTCACTTCTCAGCTCACATAAAACCCTAGTTGTTAATGCCAATGTCGTACTCAACTTCTATTGTTGAATACATAGCCACACAACTGTGACCAACAAGGATTGTTATATAAATATATTTGGTATAAAATAAAGAAGTAATATCTCCAATACACCAACAAAATGACCTGTACTATCTCTTCTCTAGAATCACAAACTGCAATAATATATTTTTGCAAGCATAACCCTAAATGCCACCAATCTAACCGATGCCAAACTACAGATATTATCGTAGGTTGGTAGACTAATATGTTGCAACAAACCCTAGTTGTAGTGCATCAAAATCAAGTACTAAACATTCAATATTTTGGCTCATGAGATAAAATCCTATCAACATTCCCAACTCATCAGATCACATATCAAAATTTAACTCATCAATTCAATTACCCTTCCTCAATTTATTTACTACTGTACAAACCTATGACCTTATATGCAACACTAAAAATTATGATGGTCGAGAAACTGTTTCACCCCTTTTTTTATTGTAGTAATAGTGTGAAGCCTTTGTAAATTTTTAGTGATATTAATTTAATGTCAAAAGATGCCATTGTTTACACAACTTTCAAAACTTGACAATACCTCTTGCTACCAACTATAGATATTTTATTATATCTTCAACTATTCTGAATGAATGCCACTTGTAACTGGCAGACAATACACAATGAAATATTGAGTTTCAATTTGCTAGCTAATTGAGAAAGATGTTCCTTTAGATCAAACCACTTACATGGTGAATGAAAGCATCAAACATCACATGATCATACCTTGTTAGATATCTTATTTCATGATAAATTTTCATTGTCACATGAAAGTAGTTCAATGGATATTGTGACAATAATGAAGTGATTGTTGCCAAACCTTTGTTACTTCAAACTACTATAATGATTAAACATGAAACACTTACTACTACCAAAATTGATATGACAATAGATCATTGTTGTAGAAAATTGATGATGAAACCCAAGACTGTTGACTGCTAACAATGAAACATGTGATCAAATGAATTGTATATGCCTCTGAATTTTTACAGCCAAATTACTTCACTTTTCATCCACTGGAACTAGTATATTAGAATTAAATTCAGAAAGGTGCTTAAAGAGAAAAAACAACTAACACGGTAAGCTTCCATAGTCAATTCCACAGATGTATTGTAATCTATACTTCTTGATTCATCAAGTAATGTCTTCGTTTCTCTTAGATTAAGCCGCAAATTGACCGCATGATAATGGAATCATATTATTGAGGTTTCCATGGGTTCTTATGAATATAATAGCCTTGCAGTAGATAAATTACTCAATGAATAAAAATATATGTTAAATATAGTGTGATATACTCAGATGGATGCCCTAAGGAGGCTTGAAGGTGATTGCACTATTTTTTTTTTTTAACTTTCAAACATTCCCAAGCAAATCCTTGTTGACAAGGGTCGCAGACTGCTTCAAAATTGATTTAATTATACCATTTCTTTTCTAATATCCTAGTGTCTTATAAAAATTACATTGCTTCCTTGATGACACAAAAAATCATAATTTCATGATTAATTTTAGATGCGACAAACGCTTGTTCAGAAATAATATTTGTCTTGTGATTTATGAGGAAGTCTAGGCCAAAACTTCAAATTTTAAGGTGGTAGGAAATGTAGCTAGACTTCTACAATTTCATAACTGGTTTCCAAGACATATTCTTTGACCATCCTTCACAATATCATTCATTTAAAAACTTCTTTAATCCTGCAAGAGAAAAACAGATCCAATGATGCCCTTATACCCACAAAACGAAGCAAAAAATAACCCTCACACTTTCACTAATTTGAGCCTCTCTTCAAATGTATCCTTACACCAAAGAGTCGAAAAGTTTAGAGATCAAGAATGATAATAATTTAATAACTACTTTAGAAGGAGTTCTTGAGGGATCTAAATCATTACATTGGAGGGAAATTATTTGATTCAAAATTTAATTTGTGGAGGGAGAAACTTCTAAGAGTTTTTATTAACAAAATTAAACTTATATTGACTTTCAAAACCCAAAACCCTCATATACCCTTTGATTATTTAAAAATAATAATTCATAAGTGACCTTTTTCTATAGGTAGAACTTTTTTAATCCATGGTGGGTGGCCTTATAATATGAACTCTTGACTTGACCAAGGAGATGTTGCAACATCGCCACCCCTTTGGGTTTTTACCTACAAATTGGATCCTCTATCTTCAAACAAGTTAAATTCACAAACTGTGAAGCCTATCATGGTGAAACATACCACCAAAATCATATTAATGAGGAGAATCTAATGGCGAGGAATTCCATGGTGAATTTAGTGATTTACTTCTTCAAAAACCTTCAATAAGTGTAGGGTATGTCCATGTCCAGGAAATCAAAACCATATAGCTAGTGTTTCCTACCCTCCAACTTGATGAAATATAAACAAATATAAGAGAATTCATTAACTAACATTGGCATCAATGACAACACCATTCAACAATCTCCCCCTTTGCCATTGATGGCAACACATACTTCTTATGTCAGTACAACTCCCCCTAACTTCATGCATTAATCTCCTTCTCCTGATTTCTCTCCCCCTTTGACATCAATGCAAAAGGGTGACTCCCCTAGACAAAGTACCTTATCCTATGGACCTATAACCTTCCCTTGCTGATGAGAAGCCTTATTCTTTCTTCTAGCTTAGAAATTCCTTTATTAATGCTTTTTGTAATAAACAACATATCTCTCCTTGACATGTTGTGCTTCATGAGAATTTCCATAACTGATACCTTCTGCAATTCTTCTCTACAACCTTTCTATTCCTTAAGTAGACAAATCAATTCTTATGACTCCTTTGAATTCTTTTAATGATATTCCTTTCTTCTTGTTTATCAATTTGGAAGAGATAATGATCATTTTCGACCTATATTCCTTTAATTTTTCTTCTCCCCCTAACCAAATATCTTCCTTTGATGTTTCTTGAAATAAATTAGTTTAATTTCTTTGATTGTTTCTCTTCCCCTAGCCTGCTATGATCCCATGACTTGACACATATGATTCTACCTGAATCTTTTTGCAATCCTTTCCATGACTTCTCACTTTGAATTTGTTATTCTACTGAAGTTTCCCATGATGTTGAAAACTGCTCTGACTAATTATTCAATATATCATTTTTCATTTATCAACCTATTATATATACTTTCCCTGTTCAACATTCACCAAACAGGGAGTCTCCGAGAACAAAATTCAGAACAAGGTAGAAACCAAATCTGCAGTTGGATCATCTTGAACCTTGACACCTTCTATTATTGATTCATCATGCCCTTTTCCCTTTACAAAACCTGAAAGCATTATG
Source organism: Pinus albicaulis (assembly GCA_034641835.2). Classification (NCBI taxonomy): domain Eukaryota; kingdom Viridiplantae; phylum Streptophyta; class Pinopsida; order Pinales; family Pinaceae; genus Pinus; species Pinus albicaulis. The sequence continues at coordinate 848,353,453 of CM076573.1, read as the reverse complement.
GTTGAAACTTCCTCATTTTCTTGGTCTTCTTGCGTATTTTTTCTTCTCCAAACTTTCCTATACCAGATATCAGGGTTTTCCATCATGAAGGATTTCATCTTGTACCTACAATTGCATGCCATATGTCCAAGGTTATGGAATTTCTAGAATTCAACATTTGGTCTGGATGATGGAATGTAAAACATATACTTTTGGTTGAAAAAATCATTGAAATATCTATCTTGATTTCCTGCAACCTTACTTCTAGGGTTTTGATAGTGCCCTTGATAATTATACATGTCATAAGTTTTACAATGCCTAGCAATATGTTCAAATTTAGTACATAAAAAACGATAACCATTAAAAAAATTAGCATACCTAGATGAGTTATCTTGTCTGGATGATCTTTTGTATTCATTATTTCTTGGATGAGGTACAACCTCTTGTTAATCATTTCCCTTTAATCCTTCCACATTAATTCTTGGAGCTGCAATATTTTTAATCTTCATTTTCATTTCATTTTGATTTAGCCTTCGAAGGATCATGCTATCATAAGTTTCATCAATATTTCTCCGCAGGGACTTGGAGCTTGTACCTTCATCACATGGGGATTTATTTGCTAATTTTTCCTTCATCTTCAACTAAGCCAATTCTTGGTCTTTATTTCCAATAGCCTGCAAGTGTTCTTCTTTCCATTCCTTGATCTTGTTTATTTTAGTAAGGGTTGCATCAAGTTCTCCTAGATTTTGATCAATATCTTCTTGAAACCAACTTTTTAAGATTTTCCTCCTTTTTCCTACTTCTTCTACTTATAGCTTTAGAGAAGTGACCTTTTCCACTTCTATGTTAAGAAATTGTATATTTTGATTCTACCTTTCATTTTACTTTATAAGCTTCCTAATTTCCATTGAAGATGCATGTAGTTCCTTTTTTTTTCATCAATTTGAATTATGTGCCTCTGACTAGATTCTTTTAATTGGCTTTCTAGGTCTTTCTCTTCCATTTATGCTCCCTGTATTTATTAACCCTTTCAATATTTTTAATAGCTACATCAAGTTATTGTTTCTTTTGATTGACCTCTTCCTTGAGCCTATAATTTTATTCCTTTGTGTTCTTCAACATTTTCAAAGCATTTATTAATACCTCTTCCTGATTTAGATTTTATTGTGCGTAAGCTTTTCTACCTCTACCTCTTCTTCGTCTTCTTCCTCACTATCAAAATTATCTTCTATATGAGAGTCTGATTTACTTGAAGCATGATCATCATCATATTTATCTTGAAAAACATGATCTTGCCCGCATGAATATTTTGAATTATCTCCCAGATATGTTTGGCAGATGAACATTGTCCCATAATAGCTTTCATATAATCTGTTAGTGCATTTAAGATGATACTCGTGGCTTTCAAATTTTATTTTGTTGATTTATCATTAGAGACATCTCCACAAACAATAGAATCCCATACATCATATCTAATTTCTTGCAAATCAATTTCCATTCTGTCCTTCGAAAATACAAAACTTGATTCATTGATCACAGGAATTGGACCAACATGTTTCTCTTCATCAGTTGTAATAGGTTTTGAAAGAATTTCAATACCAAGAAAATTATTTAGCTTCTTTGAATGATTTTGTGGCTTTCTTCCTTGAATTTCTCATCTTTATTCAGCTAAGATTTTCCTTCCATCTACTAAGTTTTTACTGAAGGAACCTACTTTGATACCAATTGTTGGAAATATTAGGGGGGTGAATCAATATTTCTTATCAATTAGTATATTATTTAAATTTAAAAAACATTAATTATTATTAGCATGAGTTAAACATAAACATTCATCAAAAACATTCAACGATGCATAACAGTAGGACAGTAGATACAAATATTTTTTGGTGGAAATCCCTCTGAGACAAAAACCACCAAAAAATTCCTAATATTTGTCTTTCAAATATTTAAATCAAGTTTTCAACTCAAAATGAAGGATGATCCAACCCCATGATTTATAGGCTCCAACATATAGGATGCTCAAATGTCATGTTTACCAACTACAACTGGGAGGCCACTCCAACGCCCTAGCTTACAAGCTCCAACCTAAAGGTGCTCCAACACACTGTGTACTAGCTACAACTAGATGGATGCTCCAACACCCTGTGTAGGCTCCAACTTGCCCTAGCTCCACCCTACCACCCTGAAGTGCTCTTAGGCTCCAACTTAAAGGAGACTCCACTCTCCTACCTTGCACTAATGGCCACGTTAAGTAGCCAGTGGAAAACGTTTCATAATTTTTAGGCTGGATAAACCTATCCTCGAATCGATATAAAATATATTGAAATATAATCACTATTACTTCTTATTAGAATGTATATCAATTTCAAACCCTTGCAGCCTCACTACTCAGCTCACATCAAACCCTAGCTATTAATTCTAATTCTGTACTCAAGTTCTGTTGTTCAAAGTCTACCCGCACAACTATGACCAACACTGTGTGTCCTATAGATATATATGTTATCAACTCAAGCAGTAGTACGTCTATTCCACTGAAAAAATGGCATGTGCTATCTCTGCTTTGGAATCACAAACTGCAATATTGTAATGTCAAAATCATAACCCTAAATTCCATCAATCTGATCGATTCCTAACTACAAATAGTATCGTAGGCTTGAAAATTAATATGTTGCAACAAACCTTAGATTTAGAACATAAAACTCATGTATTGAACATTCGATAACTCAGTTCATGATATCGAATCTTGTCAACATTCCCAACTCAGCATATCACATATTAGAATTTAACTCATCGGCTCAATTACATTTCCTAAAGATTATTATTGTTATACAAACCTCTGACCTTATAGGGAGCACTAAAAATTATGATGGTGGAGATATTTTTTCACCCCTTTAGTTATTGTAGTAATAATGTGAATCCTTTGCAAATTTTTAGTGAGATTCCTTTTGTAATATCCCAAAATGGGGATGCAGCAATATATGAACACAAAACTAGAAATAACAGTGAATAACATCATACGAAAATGTATGGAAACCATGGAGCCATTTTATTATGTAAATCAGCAGCAAATAAGTACAATAGAGGTGGGCACAACTCAAATAATCAAGGCAAACAAGCCTCCCATGAATACATATGCGAAAAGTGAAATTCTGCTATATTGCAGAATGCTCATGAACAAGAACAATGCAATAATAAAAGGTACACTACTAATAATGATGTACAATAATATAGATTTGAAATTATATGGCTCATACAAGTTTGAAGTGAATATATAGAATCCCAAAAACAATTCCAAGGAAATCTGGAAAGGATTTCTTGAAATATGCAAAAGTATAAAAATGTCGGAGTTGCAATCCTAGGATTGAATAGTGGATGCAACTCAAGAACTGGATGGAGATGGCTGAAAATGCTGCACAATATGAATTAACCTCCTCCAATGGATCTTCCAATTGAAAGGTTGATCCTAACACTGAAGAACTCACCCTCCAATAATCACTGCAAACCCTCATTGCAAATGCTCATTGAAAATATCTCAGTCAAGGAGAGGGACTGCGATGTAGGAGATATAAAATGTATTGGCCAAGTGCCAAGATCTGAAATCTTCTCCAAATGCTTCCTAATTTATCTCCCAGAGGAAATAAAGCTTCCTCCTCTGAAAAATAATCTCTGGAAGTGGTGTTGTGAAACCTCCACTGAAACACCGTGCAACACAACCCAGCTCTAAATAGAAACTGCATTGTAGCTGAAGGAGGTAGCTTGGCCTCAAGCCTAAATGTGGAGAAATGAATTACAAGCTCCCTCAATAGGTCTCTCAAGAAAGGAGAAGGAATTCCTAAACAAGATTACCTTGTGCTAAGCAACACAACAATCTCAACTAAACAGTTGAAGAAAGCACAATAGTCATGCAGACCACAAATTCAATAATCAATGACATGTTCTCCTATGGCTGCCTTTCCCTCCTCTTATACAAATGGAAGCCCTCTCACCTTGGGTCCCACTCATTAGGGTTTCCTCCACCAATTAATCTTCCTCCCACTATCACTATGCTGTCTCCAAAGATGATCTTCACCTCTTATCCTAGTGTTGTTGACTTGGTCCAACTTGACCTTGTCCACATGAAAATGCCCCTTTTCACACATGAAGGTGTGAAATCTAGCTCCTATGATGATCCCTTTTCACATTATAAGGGATTTTGTTCATATTTTTAATATGAATGGGCCTCCTTACCCATTTGTTCAACTGCTAGGTGATAAAAACAAAAATCAATATTCCAATCAGTTGTATGTTAATTTTGGAATATTACACCTTTAATGGCACAAGATGCCATTATTTACACAACTTTAAAAAATTGACAATAATTCTTGCTTCCAACTATAGATATGCTATTGTATCTTCAACTATTGTGAGTGAATGGAACTTGTAACCAATACATAATACACAATGAAATCTTCAGTTTCAATTCTCCATTTAATTGAGAAAGATGTGCCTTCCGATAAAACCACTTACATGGTGACTATAAACATCAAACATCACACCATCATACCTTGTTAGATATCTAAATTCATGCAAAAATTTCACTATCATATTCAAGTGGATCAATGGATACCATGACAATAATTAAGTGATTGCTTCTAATCATGTGCCACTTCAAACTTTTATAATGATTAAACATGAAACACGCATTGCTACCAAGATTGATATGAAAATATAACACTGTTGTAGAAAATTGATGATGAAACCCAAGACCGTTGACTGCTAAAGATGAAACCTGTGATCAAATTAAATGTAAAGGCCTCTGAATTGCTACATTCGGCTTACTTCACTTGTCATCCACTGGAACTAGTACATTTGAATTAAATTCCAAAAGGTGCTTAAAGTGAAAAATAATAACTAACAAGTTAAGCTTCCATATTCAAGTCCGTTGATGTATTTTAATCCATACTCCTTGATTCATTAAGTAATGTCTTCATTTCTCCTTGATTCAGCCCCAAACTGACTGCATGATAATGAAATCAAAAGATTGAGTTTTCCTTGGTTTTTCTAAACATAATGTTCCTATAGTAGATACAGAATTCAATGAATAAAAAAATATGTTAAATATAGTGTGATATACTCAGATAGATGCCCTAAGGAAGGCCGAAGGTGAATGCACTAAATTTTTCTTCAAAAAACTTGCAAACACTCCTAAGTGAATCCCTATTGAGAAGGCTTGTAGACTGCTTCAAAATTGATTTAATTAAACCATTTCTTTGCTAAGATCCTAGTGTCTTAGATATATTAGGTCACTTCCTTGATTACATAAAACTCATAATTTCAAGACTAATTTTAGATGCCACAAATGTTGATTCAAAAATAATATTAGTATTGTGATTTCTGAAGACTCTAGGCCGAGACTTCAAAGTTAAAGTTGTATGTAATGTAGATAGACTTATGCGATTTCATACTCGATTTCCAAGACCTATTATTCGACCATACTTCAAAAACTTGGTCATTTAAAAACTTCATTGATTCTACAAGAGAAAAACAGATCTAACGATTCCCTTATACCTACAAAGTGAACCATAAAGAACCCTCATACTTTCACAGATTCGAGCCTCTCTCCAAATTTATCCTTACACCACAGAGAAAAAAAATTCAGAGAACAAGAATGATAATCATTTAAAAGATACTTTGGAAGGAAGGATTCAAGTCCCTTTTATATATTTTGAAAGGATTTCTTGATGGATATGAATTTTTACATTGGAGGGAAAGTCTTTCATTTGAAAAATAAATTGTGGAGGGAAAAAATTTTCAGGGTTTTTCTTAAAAAAAAAAAATTCAGTTAACTTATAAAGCCCAAAACCCTCATATACCTTTGATCATTTGAAAATAATAATTCATAAGTGACCTTTTTCCACACGAAGAACTATTTTAATCCATGATGGGTGGCCTTATAATATGAGATTTTTACTTGACCAAGGAGAAGCTGCGACATTGTTAATTTGGTAGCTCATTGACAAATTCCAACCATGTGACAAGATTCTTCTTTTTGAGAGGGCCAATTTTTACTATTGAAGTGCTCAACTTTGACAAGGGAAAGTGTATTTTTGAATTAAAATCCCACACATCGCATATTTGATCAAGTAGGCCCTAAATAAAATTGGACACCCTTGAAAGGCAATAAATTAAAGTGACCTTAAACTCAGTTGGAAAATATTCTTAAATCATTCTTCTATTTCTCTTTTTTTTTGGCTCACACGGGTCTAAGGCAGGTCCGTGAAGGAATGGGTTCACACAAAGGTCGAATCATGAGGTTTGAAGCTCACATCTTTGTTTTAGGGTTTTGGGTCTCAGTCGCATGCATGCCACAGAGAAATCTCGACTGCAAGCACACACAGGTCTGCCCATCTATTAAATTGAAGCCTCTTAGCCACAAGCACAAAATACCTTCCACGCATTTGGGACCTAGGGTTTTGTTTTTCAGTTGACCAAAGTTTTTTCCAATTGACCACAGTGTTCGGAAGTTGACCACCGACAATGACAATTGATCATAGGCTTCTGAATCGGGGTTTTGATTATTAGCATTTATGTGTTCATTTCATGAATATTTTTTAGCTTATGTTGTTGGATAGTTATATGGATGAAGATATGGATCATTGTAATCTCTTTTATTAAATCATTCAATGACAATCTAATAAGAAGAATAATTTGAAAGGGTTTTCCCCATAGTGGGTTTTTCCCTAGTCTCCAACCAATCCTGGTGTCTCTATGTGTGAATGCTTTTCTTGTATTGTTCCTTTATGTTCTTTTCATTTATGATGATATTTTTCTTTCTATATAGTTGCATATGCTGTTGAATAATGATGTAAATATGAATAATGTTATGATGTTATGGGGTGAATGTAATATGGAAATAATGAAATGCAATTATCAAAGCAAAGAACAATATATCCCTAAGAAAAATTAACACGGTATCAATGGAGGTCTAAAGAAAATTCATTGAGATCACCCCTATGAAGGCGCCTTTGTTGGAAGAAAGGGAAGTTGATGGATACCTAAAATAATGTTAGGGTTTGAAGGTAACTCTAGGCAATTTTTGCATTAGGTTTTGATGGATATTATGATTTTATGGTTTGGAAGAAATCTTGTATTATGGAAAATATTGACATTATACACTCTATAAACCCTAGCATGATCAATGTGAATATTTTCAAGCACTTGCGACAGGTTTGATGTAGCCCCTAGATGGGATAGTATCAATTTCTTCTTGGTTATTGATGAAGCTCACGAATGTATTGAAGGAAACAATGTTATGGGAAATCATGACTCTTGAAGTTTGCTTCAATAGGGAGAGCTCACCTCTCATTGAATATAAGTACTTTTTCAACTTATGTTACTTCCTTATGTCTTTATTTTTGTTTAGATTTATCGATTTAATCATTGCTTATAGTCCTGCAATTATATTTGAATATTTGGATACTTCTAACCTCCTGATGGGTTGTGATAAGTGGATCCTTCTTGAGGATCATGGTTAGTGCAGGAAGAGAAGAACTATCATGGGAAAATGAAAAGAGTCACTTGATGAAAAGTTGAAAAAGTGCTACAACTGCCTATGTCAAATAAAAAGGTGTACATATATTTGAATACTACAAGGTATGTATGATGCTTCATTTCAGCTAAAATATTAGATGGAAAGGTAACCCATAAGGTATGATGAGAATATCACCTTCACTAATGGCTCATGCATGCATATGAAATTAAGTTTGATTCATGACACTTATGATGAAAATATGCACTTGGTATTGTACAAGTATCTTAAATTCTATTAAGTCATGGTAAATTTGATTTTTGATATATTGGTGCTCTTGATATTTGGAAAACATATTTCATTTTAGACATGACATATTTCTTGATCCTGTAAACAAGGCTATCACATTTATTCTTATATATGGTAGCTTAATACTATTGATATTTTTGTGATAAGAATTATAACCATGATGATGGAAGTGTAACAATAAGATTATTTCTCAAGATCTCCTTGTTGACCTTGGCTTAGTAATTATGACATATGGTAAAATTGGATGCCCTGATTTGATGATTGAATGAATGTAAAAGAAGTGATGAAGTGATTATGATCCTTAAAGTATGATGAAGCTCTTTACAAATTCCCTAATTATATGACTCTAACCCTTGATGAAATTTGATTCCATGTCCATATGAGATGATCAAGTGGCTGATACTGACATGTTATGACCATGATTAATATATGTGTTAGAACCTGATATAGCTTGATTTTATGATATGAAATTTATATTGATGCATGAAAACATTATAGATAGGTTGATGACTTAAATAATAATGGCAGAAATGGCTGCTCATTAAGAGGGAGAAACTCCCCATGAGGTCCCTACACCTATTATCATTTTCATTATATGTATATGATATTCTTTATTGTTTAAAGTTTTATGACATAAATAGACAAATATTTGATGTTGTTGGGTTGCAACAATTTTTGTTCTGGGAAGAGAGGGTTTCTCTTAGTTTAAGCCCCAACTGCATGGAATCAAGCTTAAGAGTGTGTTTGTAGCCTCTCAACCGCACAAAATAAATCCTATCGGCGCAGTTATGCCTGTAGGTCGCAAAATTGAAGCTTTATGCATAAAATCAGGAATGCACTAGCAGTATGATAGTCCTATAGATATGGAGCAGACATTAGAAAGTTCCATCAGCAGGGAAGTTTTAATGTTTAATATTTATAGAGAATGTGAATGTGTTGACTAAACTTGTGTTTTCTGGTGACCAAAATATGCATATCAATATGTCATTATGAGTTAACAATTGAAGCTAGTGTATGACATTATTTGATAAGAGTTGCAAAGGTTTGACAAGATTTGGCTAACTGGTATAGATGAGAAATGTTTGGAGTTTTGACATGATGCTTGATAGTTCATAAATATGCTTTAGAATATTGACATGATGTTTCATATGTTTTTGGCCTATGGATTGAATGAATTCACAGAGATGAAAATTTAGTGTTTTGACTTGATGAATAATGATTTGAATTGATATCTAATGATTTACCTTGATGACAGTGTTATGTGAGCATATTAACTTTTCTGTGATTAATATTGGTATTCAATAATGATTTTGTATTGGCCTCATTATCTTTGGCACATTGGTTGAAGTAGAAACACATGTGATTCATTATGAAGTAATATCACAATATGACTTATTCTTAGTATATGCATGAAACTTATATGACTTGTCCCTAATATTTAGTGGAAGAAATGATTCATGCTAGGATCATGAGGATGGATGAATAAATTTAGATTTGATAGATTGGTAAGTAAAAGGTTGTTGTAACTTGGTATTCGGATATGATCTCCACCTCAAATTTGGTCCAGGGATATTGGCAGAAACTTTTATGAATTTGATATTAGTTTTGATTTGGCATCTAAATCTTGATAAAAATGACTTGGTCAATTTGATTGCACAATATTGATTTGTGTAAGACTAAGAATATTGGTTTGGTCAAATGTTATGTTTGCATAAATCATTGTATGAAGCAATTTCCCCGAGCCTAGCATGACCACATTGACAATCATCTGGTGAAGGTAGGAAGATGTTCCCATCGAAACCTCTAATTCAAAAGTGGTCCAAGGTATGACTTTGATTTTTATTTTATATACTGATGGTCTATTCTTGACAGGCAATGAACCTCTGATGATAAAACTAAGAGGGAGTTAGCCTCTGAAGTTAGAAATCAAGAATCAGGGAAATACGAATTACTTTCGGAATTTTGGAAAAAAAAAAAATCTATATCATGAAGCTATTGAACATTTGTTGTAAATTGGAAATATAAATCCTTGGACACTCCGAATTATGCACAGATATTGTTAGACCTGCATTGGAAATCGATAGTTGATTAAATATTTGATGTTTCATGTGAAAACTCATCTGTATGTGTGTGTGTGTGTATGTGTGAGTGGATTCATGACTGCACTGCTTCATAGGCATTGAGTTGCCACCAAGCACCCTTCGAGATATTTGGATGGGACAATCAATGTTTGGTCTGAGATATTCTTCCTATGATATGTGACTGCTTGGATGTATTGATGTTGATTAGGATCATAATTGATGAGATGAGCACACCTTGATGTTGCTTTAGTATGAAATCTACCATGATATTTTTGGATGATAATTTTGTAGCTTTAGGCATAGCCGAGGTTGAGCATGATGTTTTTGGCATGAATAGTTGTGAGACAAGTTGAAGAATCTCTTTGGAGAGTTTTTTGAGTAGGTTTTGGATATCAAAGGAATATATTGCAATAATATTATGTGGGATATAATTGACAGAGAATCCCATATATAGGTGAGACTATGATATATTTAGTTGGTGTTGCTTTACAAGACAAGCTCAGGCTTGTGGTTGCTACCTTCATGAGAGGGGAGATGAATAAAGTATCCTTTTGTGATATATATCTTTTTTCTCTAATATGATATTTAATTTGATATCTTGCATGAACAGGAGATTGTTTCTATTGCGACATGATGATTAAGTTGATACCATTTATGAGCACGATGATATGCTTCTAATATATAGAGAGTATGAATGATCGAGAAAATTGAGCCGACTCTTACCCCCTATCTGAGCTCCTAGGGTGAGGAATTGAGATGGAGGGCTCCTGGGGTAGAGGGATACCTGGATAAGAGGGTCATATATTTTTCTACGCTATATGTTACCCATAGGGTTGGAGATGTTTCTACCTTATATTGGTCTTTGCAGAGTATACCCGAGTTGGCATCATACCCAAAGGTTGGCTTGTTGGGATTACCACTCCTCGTTTAGCCAACGGGTTGAGATTATACTTGGTGGTGTACAAAATAACCTGATTATGATGCAAGTGTTCTACCACATGACTCTTGAGAGTCATTGTTGGGAATATCCGTGGGAAATAAGATGGGTTGAGATGTGCTCCCCTATATCACCTATTGCCGATATGGGGTTGAAGATGTTTTTCTCTCCCATGAAATTTTTGGTTGAGATGTGCTTCCCGATGTGATTTTTAGGTTGAGATATGTGCTCATATTTGGTTTCGGGTTTAGAATAAGCTCCCCGATGTCATTTCAGGTTGAGATGTGCTCCTTGGTATTCTTTCAAATTAATATATGCTCTCTAACATGATAGAGGGTGGTAGCTTAGGCTCCCCTCTAATGTCAAATTCGTCTTCCTTTAGATTTGAGAATTTTCAACATATGAGCAAAGACAATTAAGACATAATAAGGAATGATAAGAGATGAACCAAGATGAGTTGTGATGACATTCGATGAGAAGATACTTGAGAGAGGATATGATTTGATGATAGGATACTTGCGATGATTACATGATGTAGTTTAATTATCTCCCTATATGAGAGGGAGTGTTAATTTGGCAGATCGGTGACAAATTCCAACTATGGGACGAGATTGCTCTTTTCGAGAGGACTAGTTTTGACTATTGAAGTGCTCAATTTGGACAAGTGAAAGTGTATTTTTGAATTAAAATCCCACATGTGCATATTTGATCAGTTTGACCCTAAAGAAAATTGGACACCCATGGAAGTCTATAAATTCAAGTGACCTCAACCTCATTTGGACAATATTCTTGGAAAATTATTCTATTTCTCTGGGGAAGGTCTACAAAGGAATGGGTTCGTATGAAGGTGGAATCGCAAGGTTTTAAGCTCACATCTATGTTTTAGGGTTTTGGGTCTCAACCGCAAGCATGTCACAGAGAAATAATCAATGAAACTATCAAAGAAAAGAAAATATGAAATAATCAAATGAAACTAAAGAAATAATCAAATGAAACTATCAAAAATATTGAAAAGAGAAAATAATCAAATGCAACTATCAAGAAAAGAACAATATATCCATGGGAATTTACCCAAAAATTGGGTCCTATATCTTCAAACAAACATAATTTATAAACTGTGAAGCCTCTCATGGTGTGCCACATACTAGCGAAATTAAATTAATGAGGAGAATCTAATGACGATGATTTACAAGGTGAATCCAATTATTTACTTCTTCAAAACCCTTCAATAAGTACAGGGTATGTCCATGTGTAGGAAATACAAACCATGGAGATATGGTTTCTAACCATCCTTCCATTGGAACTTCCAACTTGATGCAATCCATACATATGTAAGAGCATTCATTAATTGGCATTGGCATCAATGACAACGCCATTCAACAATCTCCCCCTTTTCCCTTGATGAAACACATACTTATTCTACGAGTACAACTCCCCTTGGCTTCATGCCTCGATCTCCCTCTCCTAATTTCTCTCCCCCTTTGACATCAATGGAAAATTGTGACTCCCCCTGACAAAATTCCTTCTTCTATGGACTTGTAACATGCCTATGCTCCCGTGACAAGAATCCTTATTCTATAATCCTACTTATAAATTCCTTGATTAATGCTTGCTGTGATAAATGGCCTATCTCTCATTGGCATGTTGTGCTTCATAAGAATTTCGATAACTGATACCTTCTATAATTCTGCTCTGCAACCTTGTTATTCCTGAAGTAGAGTAATATTCCAACTATATGCTCATGACTATTTTTATTTCTTTTAATTATATGCCTTTCTTCGTTTTTTTCAATTTGGAGGAGATAACAATCATTGTAGACATGAATTCCTTTATTTTTTCTTCTCCCCCCTAACCAAATATCTTCCTTTGATGCTTCCTACAATAAACTAGTTTACTTTCTCTAACTTTTTCTCTTCCCCCATCCTGCTACGATCCCGTGACTTGACACATCAGATTCTACCTAAATATTTTCGTAATCCTTTCCATGATGTGTCAATTTGAAGCTAATATTCTACTGAAGTTTCCCATGGTGCTGAAAACTGCTTTGTCTACTTATTCAATCTATCATTTTTCATCTATTAACTTACTATATAGGATACCCCTGTTCAACATTCACCGAACAGGGAGGCTTCAAAAACAAATTTTAGGACAAGGTAGAAACCAAATCTACAGCTGGATCATCTCGAACCTTGACATGTTCTATTGTGGATTCATCATGCCCTTTTGCCTTTACAAAACTTGAACGCATTACTATTGAGACTTTCACATTTTCTTGGTATTCTTGCATTTGTTTTCTTCTGCATAATTTCATGTACTTGCTATTAAGGCTTTACATCAAGAATGATTTCATCTTGTACCAAAAATCGTATGCTATATGTCCATTGTTATGGAATTTGTAGCATTCAATATTTTCCTTGAATGATGGAATGATAGACATATACTTTTGGCTCACAAAATCGTTGAAATACCTATCTTAAGTTCTTGCAACCTTACTTCCAAGGTTTTGATAATGCCCTTGATAACTGTACCTATCATAATATTTACAATCCCTAGCCATATGTCCAATGTTAGTACATGAAAAAAATAACCATTAAACAAGTTAGCATTCCCGGATGAGTTCTCTTGTCTAGATGATCTTATGTATTCATTCTTTCATGGAGGAGGTACAACCTCTTGTTGATCCTTGCACTTGAATCCTTCAACATCACTTTTTGGAGCCACAAAACTTTTAATATTCTTTTATCCTTCACTTTGATTTGGCCTTTGACGGATCCTGCTATCATACGCTTCATCAATCTTGCTTTATGGGGACTTGGAGCTTGTACATTGGTCACATAGGGCTTTATATGCTACTTTTGCCTTCATATTCAACCGAGCCAATTCTTGATCTTTCTTTCCAATAGCCTGCAAGTGTTCTTCTTGTCATTCCTTGAGATTTTTTATTTCAGTATGGGTTGCATCAAGTTTTCCTTGCTTTTGATTAATATCTTCTTGAAACTAACTTTTCAATATTTTCCTTCTTTTTTCTGCTTCTTCTACTTATAGCTTTAGAAGAGTGACCTTTAATGCTTCTTTGTTAAGAACTTGTGTTTATTCCTTCTGTATTTCATTGTCCTTTCTAAGCCTGCTAATTTGTGATAAATATGCATCTAGTTCCTTTTTCATTTCATCAATTTCAATTACATGCCTATAACTAGATTCTTTTAACTGGTTTGCCAGATCTTTCTCTTCCATTTATGCTTCTTGTACTTGTTTCTTAAGCCTATTAATCTTCGCAATAGCTACATCAAGTTTTTGTTTCTTTTGTTCAACTTATTCCTTGAGCCTAATTTTTTCTTCCTCTATGTTGTTCAACTCTTAACAACGAAAACTATCAAAGAGAAACTGTACCGAGTACCCCTTTTTTTGAGGTAGCAAAAAATCATCTGATCTTGAAAAGTGTTGATTCAAATACACCTTTTTTTTAGCATATTTTTTACACTTTAATTTTTCTTATGTATCAAGTATGAACATTTTTTTTTAAATGTTAGTGATTTTCATGTTGATTTTGAAAAGTGTTGATGCAACATCAACCCCTTCATTTAGAGGGCTTATTTTTTACACTTAAAATTTTTTAATGTATTAACTGTGAATAAGTTTTTTTAAATGTTGGTTATTTTCATGCAGATTTTGACAACATCAACATTTTTTTTAAGACATATTTTTTTGCACTTTAAATTTTCTTCTGTCCTAAGTATGCACACTTTTGTTTTTTAAATGTTGATTATTTAACCATTTTTTAAGTTGCTTTATTCCTCTTCTTGTTTTTCGTCCTAAGATGTTTGTTTTTTAAGGGTTTTCCAAACATGTGTTTTTTTTATTTTTCTTTACAATGTTTTTCTATAAGGATTTTTTTTTTTTGCTAAATAAAATAAAAATAAAAATAAAACAATACATTAAAATTTTGAGGTTAGAATTTTTTATATATTATATATCATTAATTAATACTTCAATACACATAAATAATTGTACTAAAAAATAATAATTTTAAACACTCGACAAAAAACATACATTTTGCATATTAGTTAAAAAAATGTGTATTTCAGGCTCTTCTCGCTAAAATTGACATGTTAAATAAAAAGCAATTATGAAAAAATCTAATAAAAATTTGGAAGAGCACCAAATTTTATGAAATTTGTATGAATTTTATATCCAAATATTATGACATTTGAAATTTTCTTTAAAAAAAACGATTGAGATAAAATTTTAAGTAAAAAAAACAAAAAAAAAAAAACATACACTTAGAAAAAAAATCCTTAACAATAAATTAAAAAATAAATAATACCATTAAATTAAAAAATAAAAACATTGAAAATTAAAAAAAACTAAAAACATGAAAAAAATCATTAAGACTATTAAAAAAACACATTAAAAAGATTAACATTAAAATAAAAATAAAAAACACATAAAATTCAATAAAAAAACAATTAAAATTAAATTAAATTAAAAAAATAACACACACACATTTAAACAAACAACAAAAAAAACTTCGCCCCCCACCCACCTCTGCGACCCAATAGGTCCTGGGTGGAGGGAGATCTAATTCCGTGAATCAAGTCTCCCCCTGCTCAGGGCCCGTTGGGGGACAACAGTGGGAGGGGAGCGGAGCTGCATCTCGTTCCATTGCCCACCCCCGTGGTCCAACGGGCCCTGGGTGGGGAAGATTTGATTCTCCCCACCCAGGGCTTATGGGACCATAGTTTTAATTTTTTCCTTTAATTTTTTAATTTTAATGTTTTTTTATAATTTTCTTAATTTTTTAAAATAATATTTTAATTAATTTTAAATTTTTTTTTTAAATTTTTTTTTATTCTTTTAGTTTTATTTTAATGTTTTAATTTTTTATGTTTTTATTTTAATTTTAATTTATTATTTATTAATTTAATGTTTTGTTTATTATGTTTTCTTTTTATTTTATTTTTAAAATTCTCTTATATCGTTTTTTTTTTTTAATCTTTTAAAAAAAATTATTAAACCTATACATATATATATTCCATTTGATTTATTTTGTTTTTAATCCTTTTTATGCTTGATTTTGTTTTATATTTTTTTTCTTTATCACATTTGTTAATTTTTTTATGTTTTAATATATATTTTTATTTACTTGTTATTTTTTTTCAAAGTCTTTCGGTGTAATCACATTGGACAGAAAATTGTCGACGCGTTTTGAACCAACCAGTGTGGTTCATCTTCAGGACGAGATGAGAAATCAGATCGAGTCATTAAACTTATATAGATGTAGAGAAGGCCAAGTAGTTGTTGGAACAACAACTAGTTTGACTAGGAAGAAAAATTATTTATGATAAAAAAAATATTTTTATTTAATATTATTATAAAAATGTACTACTGAGTATAAAGTCAAATCAGCCATTAGAATAAAGGCTAGTTTGACTCAAAAGACTAATTTTATTTATTTATTATTTGTATTATTATTATTTATTTTTATTTTATTTTTATTTATTTATTTTAATTTTTATTTATTAATTAATTTATTCATTAATTGATTTATCAATTTATTTATTTTTGGAAAAAAAGGGGGGGGATAAGACCTAGGAGTATAGGGCAAGGATCCAACACCTATTAATGTTCCAGCCATCGTCTCTATTGAGATTGAAAGGTCTTTTTTCAATCTCTAAGGCCTCCCTTAATTTACGATGATGAAAATGGTCAATCCAAGCAATAACCTTAGCTTCTTCGATGCATATGTGATGGTTCGTCTTTTGAACATGTTCAACTAGCGTTGAGGAATGGGATCTCCCATGCTTAAGGTCAGAAGCATGCTCACAAATCATTTGATTAATGGATCGACCAGTTCGCCAATGTAAGGAGTCCCACAAGAGCATGGGATGATGTAAACACCTTTTCCATCCTTGGGATTCACAGGATATTTAACCGATCTGAGGGAGTTGGGAATGGTATTCAGGGGTTTGAAAGTAGAAGAAATATTACGCTTCTTAAGGATCCAAGTGATCTTATCAGTGGTTCCTTGAACAAAGGGAAGGTGCACTCCAGAAGACCATTCTTTAGGATATTTTTTATTCATATTATGACCTTTTCTGCTTTAAGAAAAGCTCTAATTCCTTGGGATTTACTAGAACCGTTCTTATTGAATACATCGAGGAGATGGTTTTCTTCTCTTTCAAAATGAGATTCATCAAAGGTTCTCAGCACCCTAATGGGTAAGGTGTTAGGACGCCTAAATTTTGAGCAGGGAAATGATGCGAGTTAGCATGAAGATACTGCTCCGTATGTGTTTTCTTCCGAAAAACCTGATGGGAGAAAGAACCATCTTCCTTTCTAGAAATAAGAACGTCCAGGAAAGGAAGGCTACCATTAACCTATTGTTCCATCGTGAACTTAATAGAAGATGACTGACTATTGAGATGAAGGAAAAAATGATCTAACTTATCTTCGCCATGAGGCCAGACAACGGAGGTGTCATCTCCAAACCTCTTAAAGAGTTTAGGCTAGAACAGAGAAGAAGAGAGGGCCTTAGATTCAAAGTCATCCATGAAAATATTAGCTACAACAGGGGATAGGGGGGAACCCATGGCTACACCATAGGTATGCTCGAAGAATTCATCTTTGAAGGTGAATTCTTCAAGTAGACCTATGGTGTAGCCATGGGTTCCCCCCTATCCCCTGTTGTAGCTAATATTTTCATGGAGGACTTTGAATCTAAGGCCCTCTCTTCTGCTTTATCCCAGCCTAAACTCTGGAAGAGGTTTGTAGATGACACCTGTGTTGTCTGGCCTCATGGAAAAGATAAGTTAGATCATTTTTTCCTCCATCTCAATAGTCAGCCATCTTCCATTAAGTTCATGATGGAACAAGAGGTTAATGGTAGCCTTCCTTTCCTGGGCGTTCTTATTTCTATAAAGTAAGATGGTTCTTTCTCCCATTAGTTTTTTCGGAAGAAAACACATACGAAGCAGTATCTTCATGCTAACTCACATCATTTCCCTGCTCAAAATTTAGGCGTCCTCAACATCTTAGCCACTAGGGTGCTGATAATCTTTGATGAATCTTAGTTTGAACGAGAAAAAAACCCATCTCCTCGATGTCTTCACGGTTATAGTAAATCCCAAGGAATTAGAGCTTTTCTTAAAGCAGAAAAAGGTCATAATATGAATAAAAAAGATCCTAAAGAATGGTCTTTTGGAATGCACCTTCCTCTTATTCAAGGAACCACTGATGATATCGCTAGGATCCTTAAGAAGAATAAGATTTCCTCTACTTTAAAACCCCTGAATACCATTCGCATCTCCCTTATATTGGTTAAAGATCCCGTGAATCTCAAGGATGGAAAAGGTGTTTACATCATCCCATGCTCTTGTGGGACTCCTTACATTGGCGAAACCAGTTGATCCACTAATCAAAGGATTTGTCAGCATGTTGTTGACCTTAGGCATGGGAGATCCCCTTCCTCAGCCCTAGCCAAACATGTTGAAAAGACAAACCATCACATATGCATCAAAGAAGCTAAGGTTATTGCTCGGATTGACCATTTTCATCACCGTAAATTAAGGGAGGCTTTAGAGATTGAAAAAATACCTGTCAATCTTAGTAGAGACGATGGCTAGAACATTAGCAGGTGTTGGATCCTTGCCCTATACTCCTAGGTCTTATCCCCCCCCCCCAACCCCCCTTTTTTTGAAAAATAAATAAATTAATTAATTAATTAAAAATTTAAAATTTAAAAAAATAAAAATAAATAAATAAATAAATAATAATACAAATAATAAATAAATAAAATTGGTATTTTGAGTCAAACTAGCCATTATTATAATGGTTGATTTGACTTTATACCCAGTAGTACATTTTTATAATAATATTAAATAAAAGATAGTTTTTTATCATAATTTATTTTTCTTCCTAGTCAAACTAGTTTTTGTTCCAATAGCTACTTGGCCTTCTCTACATCTATATAAGCTTAATGACTTGATCTTATTTCTCATCTCGTCCTGAAGATCAACCACATTGTTTGGTTCGAAATGCATTGACAATTTTCTGTCCAATTTGATTACACCGAAAGACTTCAGAAAAATTACGATGATCACAAAAGCATGAATTCAAATATTACTTGTTATTATTTTTTGAACTTTTTGTGTTTTTATTTGTTTTTGTTTTTTTTCAATATTTTAATTTTTTGTTTTCTTTTGAATTTTTTATTTTTATTTATTTATTTATATATTTATTTTTTCTAGAGTCAGTTGTTGGGTGTGGAACCTGATTTTCATCTTGATTCAGAGATCCTTGTTTTAGCTGGATGTATACCCCAGGAAAACTATACACCCTTGTAGTAGGGGGGTGCGGAGGGGACTTGTCCCCCCCACAGGGTTCGAGGGGGCTGACCCCCCGGCTGGGGGTTCCAGGGGCCAGGGGTCCCCCAGCGAGGGTTTCGGGGGAAACGCCCCTGAAGCTAAAAACAGATGTAAAATTGCCTTGTAAAAGTATAGTAATTTCTAATCAATCTGGGCCGTTCATTAGGCGGATGATCTGATGGTAGAAGTGATGTTTAGTTTAGGGTTTTTTGCCCTAGAAGGCAACCCTCTTGGTATGAGGGTATTGTATTGCGACTATGTACTACATGTTTATTCTCTGAGCGGGAAATAGATTGTGGAGACTGTGAGAGAGAACAGAGGATATTACAGCGGATCTGCTGTAGGTTTTGTTTCTTCATCTTGTTGGATAGTAGAAAGGAAGGACTGGTTGTTCGGGGTGGACGTAGCCCAAACTGGGTGAACCACGTATATCTGTGTCTCTCTGGTTTTATGTGTTTTGTGTGCTTGTATTTTCTGCATATTTTATGTGTTGCATTGCTCCATAATATATAATTTTCTAACATCCGTGTCGATCATCGACTAGTAACTCAATCCCATTATGTGTCAATTGGATAGTTGATTTTAAATTTTTTATTATAATGGATCAAGTTTGCCCCCAAAATGTGTAAATTTCATGGTTGGTCTTTAATTTTTCATTACAGTGGGTCGAGTTCACCTACACTGTGTTTCAGTGTGATGGTTGATTTTTAAATTTTGGTTGCAATGTGTCAAGTTGTCTTACGCTAAGATTTTAAATTCATTTTACTTTTAGCATTTAAAAAAGAAATTACTCTTGGTATAATGACTCTTTAATTCAAGTGTTCATTTTTAAATTTTTTTCATAAAAAAATTATAAAGTCATGGTTGAAATATGTTGAAAACTTGAGGTTTTTTGTAGTCATGATCTATGGTTTTAATTCCATGGTTGAAAAATTGTTAAAATTTTAAGGTTTTTCTAAGTCATAATATTTTATCTTTAATGCTATGGTTGGAAACAGTTATAGGTATTTTATCTTTAACACCATGGCTGAAAATTGTTGGAATTTTAAGGCTTTTCAAGGATGGGATATTTTATCTTTAATGTCATGCCTGAAAATCGTTGGAATTTTAAGGTTTTTCAGACTCATAATATTTTATCCTTAATGTCATTGCTAAAAAAAGTTGAAAAAATGCCTTGAAAAGAAAGGTGTTATTCCAGCATCAACAATTTTTTATTTTCAGGGTGTTTTTTGCACAAAAAAAAATTGATTTTATTGGAATTTACTACCATTTTTAAAAAATTGTTGAAAATTTATCCTGGGAAAAAAAAAACGTTACTCCAGCATCAACATTCTTTCGTTTTCATTTTTTTTTTCATGTTTTTTGGCTAGAGTTCTTGTTTTGAGTTTACAATTCTTGTTTGATAATTTACATCATTTCTTTCAAAATGTTTATTAATGCCTCTTCCTCTTCTTTGTCTTCTTCCTCATTGCCAAAGTCTTCCATATGAGATTCTTCTTAACTTGAAGCATGATGATGATCATCATCATATTTGTCTTGACCATCATTATTTTGACCTACATGAAGATTTTGAGTTCTCTCCCAAATATGTTTGGAAGGTGAACATTGTAACATATTGGATTTCATAGAATATTCTAACACACTTAAGATGATACTCATGGCTTTGAAATTTTATTTTTTGATTTCTCATCAGCAATGTCTCCATAAAAAACAAAATCCCATCCATCATATCCAATTTCTTTCAAAGAGATTTCCATTCTATCCTCTTCCAAAATACAAAACTTGATTCATTGATCAGAGGAATTAGACCAACATGTTTCTTTGTGTTAGCTAGGTTTTGAAAGAATTTCAATACCAAGAACTTCCTTTGGATTCTTTGAACACTTGGTGGCTTTCTTCCTTGACTTTCCCATCTTGCTTCACTTGAGATTTTCATTTCGACTGTTAAGTTGCTATTGAAGGAACCCGCTTTGATACCAATTGTTTGAATACTAAGGGGGGGCGGTGAATTATCATTTCTTATCAATTATTATATTTTTAACATTACAAAGAATTAATTCTTATTAGCATTAGATAAACATAAATATTCATCAACTCCATTCAAAAATGCATACCAATAGAGACAATAAACACAAATATTTTTAGGTGGAAACCGCCCCCCCCCAGGAGAAAAACCACTGAATCATTCTTAATATTTGTCTTTCAAATATTTACATCAGATTTTCAACTCCAACTGAAGGAGGCTACAACCCCCTGCTTTAAAGGTTCCAACCTGTAGGATGCTCCAGTTCTGCATTTATCAACTACAATTGGGAGGATGCTCCAACACCCTAGTTTACATGCTCCAAAATGAAGGTGCTCCAACACCCTATGTACCAGTTGCAAGTGGAAGGACGCTCCAATGCCCTGTGTAGGCTCTAACCTATCCTAGATTTACCATGTCACCCTGAAGTGTTCTCACACAAAATATAATCACTATTGATATGTATGTATATAAATTTCAAACCCTGAAAACTTCACTGCTCTTCTCACATCAAACCCTAGTTTTTAATTCCAATGTCATACTCAAATTTTGCTGCTAAAAACCTAGCCACACAATTGTGACCAACACTAATTGTCCTATAGATATATTTTTTATTAACTAAAGCATTAGTACGTCCAATCCACTAACAAAATGACCTGTACTATGTCTCCTTTGTAATCACAAACTACAATATTGTATTGTTGCAAGCATAACCCTAAATACCACCAATCTGACTAATGCCCAACTATAAATAGTATCGCAGGTTAGAATAATAATATGTTGCAAAAAGCCCTAGTTGTAGTGCATCAATCTTAAGTACTTAACATTCAATAACTCAGCTCAAGAGATCAAATCCTATCAAAATTACCAACTCATTGGATCACATATCAACATTTAACTAATTAGCTTAATTACCCTTCCTGAAGTTTCTTAATATTGTACAAACCTTTGACACTATAAGCAACACTAAAAAATTTGATGGTGGAGAGAATATTGCACCCCTTTAGTTATTGTAGCAATAATGTGAAGCCTTTGCGAATTTTTAGTGAGATTGTTTTTCTGGCACAATATGCCATTGTTTACACAACTTTCAAAACTTTTCAATAATTCTTGTTGCCAACTATAGATATTATATTATATCTTCAACTATTTTGAATGAATTCCACTCGTAACTTGAATACAATACACAACAAAAACTCCAGTTTCAATTCTTCAACTAACTTAGAAATATGCACCTTCATATCAAACCACTTACATAGTGTCTACAAGCATCAAACATCACACAATCACACCATGTTAAATATCTTTTTCCATGCAAAACTATCATTGTCACATTTAAGTAGATCAATGGATATTGTGATAATAATTAAGTGATTT
This sequence comes from Pinus albicaulis, assembly GCA_034641835.2. Lineage (NCBI taxonomy): Eukaryota > Viridiplantae > Streptophyta > Pinopsida > Pinales > Pinaceae > Pinus > Pinus albicaulis. Next base: position 848,330,877 of record CM076573.1, on the reverse strand, counting down.
TTATCAAACCTATGCTACTTCAAATTGTTGTAATGATTAAACATGAAACACTTACTGCTATCAAGATTGATATGACAATAGAACATTGTTGTAACAAATTGATGATGAAACCAAAGACTACTGACTGCTGAAGATGAAACATGTAATCAAATGAAATTTAGATGCATCTAAATTGCTACAGTCGACTTACTTCACTTATCATTCACTAGAACTAGTACATTATAGTTAAATTCCACAAGGTGCTTAAAAAAAATAACAACTAAGAGGTTAAGCTTCCAGATTCGAGTCCGTAGATGTATCGTAATCCAGACTTCTTGATTCATCAAGTAATTTCTTTGTTACTCTTAAATTGAGCCCCAAACTAACCATAGGATAATGGAATCAAAAGATTAAGGTTTCCTTGGGTTCTTCTAAAGATAATGGTCCTGTAGTAGAAATGTCATTCAATGAATAAAAATAGGCATTAAACTTAGTGCAATATGCTCATATGGATGACCTAAGGAGGGTTTAAGGTGATTTCACTAAATTATTCTTTAAAAAAATTGCAAACACTCCTAAGCGAATCCCCATTGACAAGGGCTGAAAACTGCTTTAGAATTGATGTAATTAGACCATTTCTTTTCTCATATCCTTGTGGCTTATACAAATTAGGTTGCTTCCTTGATGACACAAAAACTCATAATTTCAAGACTAATTTTAGATGCCACAAATGTTGTTTTAGAAATAATATTAGTCTTATTATTTTTTAGGAACTCTAGGCTGAGACTTCAGAGTTAGATAGAATTCTGCAATTTCATACTTGGTTTCCAAGACATATTATTTGACCATCCTTCAAAATCTCAATCATTTAAAAACTTCATTGATCCTACAAGAGAAAAAAACATCCAATGATCCCCTTATACCCACAAAATGGACCATAAAGAACCCTCACACTTTCGCAAATTCGAGCCTCTCTTTAGATGTTTCCTTACACCACAGAGCCAAAACATTAGAGAACAAGAATGATAATCATTTAATAGCTACTTTGCAAGGAAGGATTTAAGTCCCTTTTATATATTTTGAAAGGATTTCTTGAGTGATTTGAATTCCTGCATTGGAGGGAAAGTCTTTGATTTGAAATATAATTTGTGGAGGGAAAACCTTTTAGGGATTTTTATTAAAAAATTTAAACTTCAAGTAACTTATAAAACCAAAAACCCTCATATACACTTTGATAATTTAAAAATAATAATTCATAAGTGACCTTTTTACATAGGAAGAACTATTTTAATCCATGGTGGGAGGCCTTATAATATGAACTTTTAACTTGACCAAGGAGAAGCCGCCAGATCACCACCCCTTGGGGTTTTTACCTACAAATTGTTTCCTTTATCTTCACAAGCATAATTTGGAAAATCGTGAAGCGTCTTGTGGCATGCCATATGCCACCAGAATCAAATTAATGAGGAGAATCCAATGGCAAGGATTTCCAAGGTGAATTCACTGATTTACTTCTTTGAAAACCTTCAACAAGTGTGGGGTATGTCCATGTCCAAGAAATCCAAACCCTGGAGCTAGGTTTTCCAGCCATCCTTCCATTGAAGCTTCCCACTTGATGCGATATAAATAAATATAAGATTTTTCATTAACTAGCATTGGCATGAATATTGATCTGAAAATGGTCTGGATAAATTGTATGTATTTCAATAACCTACCACTCAGTTTAAATTAAATTATCTAGCTTGTACTTGACAATTTTGCGGAATTATTTACTTGAAAGTGGTGTATGAATTTTGATTGTTTATGTGTCTTAAGTTCATTTGTTCTTACTGAAATTTAACATGTATATCAGCAACATAATGGAGCAAATAAATAATTTAAACACAACAGCAAACTTAATCTAGGAGTTCACTCAAAATCCCGTGGGCTATGTCTCCTTTGAGCTTGGTCATCTTGACTTGGCTCTTTGGGATCATGGTAATTTTTTTTACAAGTAGATACTTAACTCCAATGAATACAAAAATGATCCAAAGGACTGAAAATACCATCAATATCCCTCTAGTGGTTGTCCAAATTCTGCAAACAACTTTAGGCTCTTGTTGACACGATTCCTTCTGTCGATGCACTAAGATACTCTGAGCTTCTAAATGGCACAAAATCCCTCAAAATTATGTTTATATCATTGAAACCACTCCTAATGTATCCAACACACATCAGACACCAAATAAAAATTGATAAATTGCTCAAATCGAGCACAGCATCCCCAAACTAGGCTATCCTCCACAGTTTGCCTAGGGCTGCCCAAAACTTCACATCAGCTTCTCACGCTCTAGAAGTTCTAAAAATTTTCTGAAACTACTTCCATTGGTTCCAAAATTTCTGAAATAGTCAAGATATACTTTTCATTCATCAAAAATTGCCTCTGGTTGCTTCGGTTTCGCCTCAATCACCTATCGGCACCCCTTGGCACTAAGGTCAATGAAAAAATCTATGTTGAGTTTTCGACCTCTGGAAGTCTTCAAAATTTGCTGAAACCTCTATCATTAAATTCATAATTATTTTTTCAGTCAATAATGACCATTGTTTCACTGCATATGGCCTCAAGCAGCTCTGGCTAAGCCTTGCACTGCTGTTGGCAAAAGCTGACACTAATGGCCCTTGCAACTTTAATAAATTTTTCGGCCTTAAAACGTTCTCTAAAGGCTCTGAAAACCATCTCATCAGATTCATAACATCTTAATTATCAAATTTAGACTATTGGAATTCTGGAAAAGGACTCTAGCTCCCCTGGCTAGGCCTCAAACTGATTTTGTCTCATGGTGGCCCTGATGACCCCTTCATCTTCCTTGAAGAAAAAAATACTAAAGATGACCTCTGTTCGATCTGAAACCTATTCCAAAATTCTCATAATTTCTAAGAGACCCAAAATTGACCATTTTTCACTCATTTTGGTTCAATAATGAGGGAGTTATGGCAGAAACAAGAAAACTGCCCAATGAACTGCTAGATAGCGCTCCAAAAATGGAAAAAAGGCCGAAAATTTCAGACCCACTCCAAGGTTGGCGGTAACTATTTGGAGTTACATTTAATGTTGGTAGTAAATGTGGGAGGTGGTCACATGACTGTTAACCCCGCCGCTTAGACCGCCGGAATAAACCAACTGTGGCATGGAATTTCAAACATGTTCACATGCGGAATCCCTGCAACTGTAACCATCACGGATAGGGTTTGTTGAGTGCCCCCAGTCGCAGGAGATTGGTCATGTGGAGTCGGGACTAGCCCTGAGGGCTAGCCCCTTTTATTTTTTTCCATATAAATTGCAGACTTCAAATAGGCAATGAAACCGTAAGATGTTAAGATCTAACATATAGCCCGCCTTATCGGGTTTGTCTGCTGGTAGGCGACACGTTGTCGGTTTGAATCCTACCACTATACAAAAATTTTACTTAGCCAATTTCTCCATGGCCTGTGCCACGTGGCGGCCTCTGAGCCTGCCACATGGCAACCTGTCATAGGCCACGAACAAATAAATTCAAACCAGCCTCAAATGAGGTTATGCCACTTGTCAGATTATGATTTGCCCTCTCTGGAATATTCTAAGGAATATTCCCAAAATATTCCTCAGAATATTCTTTTTTTAATTTTTCCAAATTAACAAAGTCAAACTTGGTCAACTCATTTTTGGAGTTTATTGGAGATTTCAAACCTCAATAACTTTCACATACGACCTTAGTTTTGAGAACCGTTCACGGCGCCAAAATCACAGTGACGAGACCTTTCCGGTAATTCAAGTTCAACACTCTTCCAAGCACTTTGAATTCTGAGCTATCATTCTGGTCCATGATCCAGTTTTGATCACACCTCCCCACTAGGAATCTTTTGGACCCCAAAAGACTGATATACTGAAACTGATTTGTACAGTAAATGAGAGTACAACACCCTCTTCTCTTCAGCCTCCAAACACTTGCCTTGCATGGCTAGTGACTTTGAACCACAACTAGAAAGTAATTGACACTTCCCTTCTTGGATGCGCTTGTCCTCCTGTCTAGAACTGTCTTTCTTACACCCACTCAGAAAATTTCTAGCAATAAATTTGTAGAAGGTAGTTGAACATCGATGCCTTGAGAAATGATCCAAGGTGGCTCAAACAAATGAGAGATTACAACATAAAATACATGCATATAACCAAAATTTGCATATGTAAAAAATGAGTACGTCTTACTATGTGAAGAAGTCTATCCACTTCTTACCAAGCCACTTCCATGGTGACTTTTTCTTCTGCAACTCTTCTTCATGTGAAACTTCCATTTTCACATCAATAATGGAATCTTTGGTTCCACCTTCTCCAATATTTTTGTCCTCTTGCTGCATATGCTTCGGACGTGATCCAGATTTATGCAAGAACGCAACAAAATACTGAAATAACCATAAACTTAGAAATACATTGGAAATAAGGCTTCATTTCATTAATATCAAATCACAGAAATATGCTTACAAACATGATGGAAATAAAATAGCTAGGGTGCTGGTAGCAAATCTTTGAGAAGAGATGTGGCAACTATAGACCTCTGAATTGTATTACAATGAGGCTCAAGGGCATATTTATTATGGAGAAATAATGGAGAATTCTAAACGTCCAAAAACCTAACCCTAGGAGATGAAGCGCCAAAACTATGGGCCCCGTTTGGGTAAATTGGTGTTTCAACTTCCCAGGGATGTAACTTCGGCATACTATCTCCGTTTGGGGCTTCAAAACGGCTCCAGAAGTTTAGGACCCAAAAAAATGCTAAAATTAGTAAGTTGTGAAAAACCCGAAAGAGACGATGGTGGGGCCCCAAGTGGAATAGGCAGGTGGCCACCAATATTCACCTGGACCATTCCTCCCCCCTTAGGAAGAAATGGTCCCCATTGCGTTGAGTTCCTCCATGAGATGAGGAAACTTCTGTTGAACTTGGTCCCTGGTGAACCACTTTCCTTGGTGCAGGAGTTGGCCAGCTTTGACAACTCGATACAGTTGGATCTTCTGTCGGCGAGTGTTCTTGATTTGCATGTCCATGATACAGTCTGTGGTGGCCTATTCCATGCAATCTGGGTTTAACTCTTTTGGTGTGAGTTCTTCTGCAATTTCATAGGTCTCAAATAGAGGTGGGAAGTAGGGACGAAGGCGGTCTACATTGAATACTAGGTGCAGACCAAGGAATGGTGGAATAATGAGCACGAAGGCATTGTTCCCTACAGCCTTGGTGATGGTGTATGGCCCATAGCGAAGCAAGCGAATCTTACGTGGGGTCCAGTGAGGTGCTCCTTCTGCAAATGTAGCCACACTTTTTCGCCCACTTATAAGTTGTGTGGCACCCGATGTTGATCATGTCATTGCTTGTACTTAGCATTGGCTCTGTCCAATATGTCATGAACCTGTTGGAGAATGTGCTGAATGCGCTCGATTAAGTTTTTTTATTTGTCAGCTTCAGACTAGACATGAGCCAAATCGGCCTGAGTAGCTGCAAATGGCATGGCTACGTCAATGGGACATAGCGGCTGGAATCCCAAGCCCACTTGAAAGGGGTTGTGGCTGGTTGAGCTGTAGAGAGCCCGGTTATAACTGTGTTGTACATAGTTAAGGCTCTCATCCCATGTGCATGGATGATTTGAATTGTACATGTGTAGAATGTGTACAATCATCCTATTGACGACCTCTATCCGGCCATCAGTTTGGGGATGGAAAGCTGTGGACTTGGTGAGATTGGTGTCCAACATTGACTAGAGGTTGGACCAAAATGTGTTGAGGAACTTGCTGTCGCAATCTGATATGATAGACTGTGGGATCCCAAAGTGAACCCACACTCGTTTAACGAAGAGTTTAGCAGTGGCTTCCGCTGTGATATTCTTCTTGCAGGCCGCCATAATGGCTATATTTGAGAATCTGTCGACGACCATGAAAACACAGTCATTTCCATGCTTAGTATAAGGAAGGTCTCACATGTAATCCATGGAGATGGATTCCCAAGGTCGACTAGGGGTAGGTAGCGGAGTATAGAGCCCTTGCTTCTTGATGGTCGGTTTGGAAATGGTGCAAGCAGTGCAGAATCTGATGTACTTCCCGACATCCTGTCGAAGGTTCGGCCAATAGAAATACTTCTGCAGTACTGCCACTGTTTTCTCGACCCTAAAATTCCCAGCGACTCGACTGTAATATGCTTCCCATATCATCTTGGCACGCTCGCTTGAAGGAACACAAAGGTGTCCCAGGTGACATAATAGTGCATCTTGGAGGTGAACATTTGGAACTTGCATATCCCCCAAGAGTGCCTTGTATGTGTAGCTAAATTCTGGATCGCTCTTGTAAAGAAGTAGCCAATCAGAAGTCTCATGCCCACAAGAGTTGAGAATGGTGGTTATGGCCACGATCAATGATCGGCTGAGGCAATCTGCAACATTATTGGTGCTACCCTTCTTGTACTTGATGTTCAAATGAAATTGTTGCAGATATGTGGACCACTTCTGATGGCGATCATTCTGCAACTTCCCTTGTGTCTATACGAACTGTAGGGGTCGGTGGTCTGTGTGGATGATTGTCTCCTTCCCCAAAATGTAATGCTTCCATTGTTGACAAGCCTGCACAATGGAATACATTTCTTTGTCATAAGTGGCATACTTTCGAACTGTTTCAGACAATGTCTCACTATGATATGCCACTGGATGCCCCTGTTGAGTAAGAACTGCCACAATAGCATATTCAGAAGCATCTGTATCGATCTCAAATGGTTGTTTCAAGTTTGGTAATGTGAGCACTGGGAAAGAATAGAGGCAATGTTTCAATTCTACGAACGCCTTCTGTTGAGATTCCGACCAACAGAATTTTTTTTTCTCTCCTCCCTTGGTGACTTGACTCAAGGGCCAAGTGATATGAGATAATCCCAACACGAACCTGCGGTAGAAATTAGCAAGACCCAGAAAGCTGCGAAGCTCTGTTAGGGTGGTTGGGGCTGGCCAATCCCGAATGACTTGGATCTTGGATGGATCCACATGCACCCCCCTTTCATCAATAATGTATCCTAGATATTGAACCTGGTTCATGCCAAAAGTGCACTTCTCCAAATTGGCACACAACTTGTGTTGCCACAGTGTTTGGAGGACTTCTCGGATGTGGTGGAGATGCTCTTCCCAAGTCTTGCTGAAGATAAGAATGTCATCCAAGTATACCACTACAAATGAGTTGTTGAATGGACGCAAGATGTTTTCCATCAACCTCATGAAGGTTGCGGGAGAATTTTTCAATCCGAAAGGCATGACGAGCCATTCGAAAAGGCCCTCCTTGGCTTTGAAAGCAGTCTTCCACACATCAGAGGGTTCGATTGGTACCTAGTGATACCCAGAATTCAAGTAAATCTTTCTGAAATATTTTTCCCCTTTGAGTTGGTCCAAAAGGTCATCAATCCGTGGGATCGGGTACCTATTTCGGACAGTGATATTGTTCAGCACCCGATAATCAATACAGAGTCTCCAAGTCCCATCCTTCTTTTGTACCAACACGATCGAGCTCCCACAGGGCGATGAACTTGGCCGAATGTAACCTTTCTATAGCAGCTCCTGAATCTGCCTCTTGATTTCATCATTCTCCAGAACATAGTGCCTATAGATCGGTCCATTAGGTAGCGGCGCACCTGGGGTCAGATCAATGGGGTGCTTGACCTGACAGTGTATGGTTGTATGGTTGAAGTCACCCGATGGCGTATGGTTGTGGGTGCGCTGTGGTCAGCAAGCCCAACTGCTTCATGACATCTGCTGAAATGAGGTTCTTTTACCTCCCATTATCGACAATGAACCGTATCGGGGAGCCCTTTACCCACATCTGGGAGTGGAAGAGACGCTCTGCCTCCTCTGGATCTTCTGGTTCCTCCTTCTGGATCTTCATAGTGGCAATAGTGGCGTTGGGTTCGGCATCAATATTCTGCTTCCCTTTTTCATTCACCTTGTCAGGTTCTGATTCAGAATCGCAGCATGCATCTGATTCAGAAGCCCTCATCTCGATTACCAGTGACTGCTTGGCTTGACACTCACTTGTGTTATGAGTGGAGCTCTTATGAAACTCACACCACTTTCCCGTGTCCTTCTTTGGCTTCGTGGTGTTGTTCTTTGCTTGTGTCTTTGGCAAGTTGTCTTGGGCCGCCATGCCTTGGCTTTGTTCTTTTTTCTACGGTTTGGGGGCACCTTTCCCTTGATTTTGATTCGCATATCCAAAGTCTTGCTTCTTCTGTTTGAATTTCTGCTCAATCTTGGAAGCATACCGGTATGCCATACCAAGCGAGGAGATTTCGAGGAACTCCATTTTCTCCTGAATGTATCTGTGTAGACAACCATGATACTTTAGCACCAAATGTTTCTCTGAATATTTGATACCCAACTTTGTGCACAGGGTATGGAGTAGATTTGTTAGCTCATGCACATCTTGATCCCTTTGTTGTTGCAGTGTGGTCCATTGTATGTACTTGTCCTCATAGCTCCCCATGGGATAGTATTGTTCCTTGATGGCATCTCAGAAAGAATTCCAAGTGGGTATGGCTGAGAACAGAGAGGGTTTTGTCTCATCCTTTTTCTCATAGTAGGTTTCCCACCAATCCTTGACATGGGGGGTAGCTTTGAGGAGTGAAAAAATAATCTTCTCCCGGTCGGAAAAGTCATGAATCGAGAAATATCCTTCTAATAGATCCAACCATCTATCTATGGCATCTGCATCTATTTGACCCTCAAATATGGGAATGTCAAATTTTACTTGTACCTTAAAGGGATTCGCGCCTCCAGAGTAGTTGTTGGATGCAGATGCGCTGCCAGTGGGCAGTCATTGAAGGATCTGGGCAAAGTTATCCATCATCGCGTTCCTTTGTTTTTTGAGGGCCTCCTCGAGCAATATTTTGATAGGATCTCCTGCTCCCTCATCTTTCTTTTCTTCCCCCATGGGCGTCCGTCAGGGTTTGCAAGGCTGATCTTGCAAAGGTTCCACCAGATCAAGCCCTAACTCCTTATACCCCGACCTCGTTGGGAACATGCAAAGAAGGATTGAGAAAAATCAGACCGCTCTAAGACCACTGATCTGGATTTATGCAAGAACGCAACAGAGTACAAAAATAACCATAAACATAGAAATATAGCAGGAATAAGGCTTCATTTCATTAATATCAAATCACAGAAATATGCTTAAAAACATCATGGAAATAAAATAGCTAGTGTACTGGTAGCGAATCTCTGAGAAGAGATGTGGCAACTACAGACCTCTGAACTGTATTACAATGAGGCTTAAGGGCCTACTTATTATGGAGAAATAATGGAGAATTCTAAATGTCCAAAAACCTAACCCCAGGAGATGAAGCACCAAAACTATGGGCCCCGTTTGGGTAAATTGGTGTTTCAACTTCCCATGGACGTAACTTCAGCATACTATCTCCGTTTGGGGCTTCAAAACGGCTTCGAAAGTTCAGGACCCGAAAATCTGCTAAAAATAGTAAGTTGTGAAAAAATTGAAAGAGACAATGGTGGGGCCCCAAGTGGAATAGGCGGGTGGCCACCAATATCCACCTGGATTAGGACGACTAGTTGAATGCAAATTATAACAATGAGAGACATCATGTCCCCTCTTTTGGAAATATGTGCAAATTTTATGCACCTTCTTTGAAAGTTTCCTTTGCCTCATCTTCTTCCTGTATGCTTTCTTCCTCATCCAGAATATCGAAACATCATGGTTAAATCCACCACAATATGTACAGGAAATTTTTCTTCCATTTAAGTATGCAAAATTATCATGCTTTGCAGAAACACAATAAAATTGATCATGGGAAGATTTATACCTCTTATGTTGCTTTGAATATTCATCCTTTTTTCCTTCTTGAGAAGATGAACTAGTAGAGGCTATAGCTTTTATTTGCAGACAAACATCATCGTTCTTGTCTTGAAAACTGTATGAACTTGCATGCTCGCCATAAGCTGCATGTCTATCATCTTCTTGCTGCAACAAAGGCTTAAAGCAATGGAAATCATCTTTGAAACAAATTTGACATTTTTGCATCTTAGAACTTGGAATAAAGGTTCTCTTTGAAATAGCCTCACATGCCTTCATGGCTTTGGAGTCTTTGCCATTAAATTTCACATAACCAAGACCAAGATTCTTGGGTCGTTCCTCAACCAAAATATGTTCAACCATGCCTTGTTCATGCTTTCCTAATCCCTTACCTTCATAGCCCATTTTAATCATTAATTTGGACCCTATACCTCTCGTGTGCTTTTCGAAAGGGCCAACACATCTTTCTAAAGAGGAAACTGAAGACAAAATAGAATGGATTACCTCTTCCTCATGTATGTTCTTGGTCAAAGCTTCTTGAGCTTGATGGAGCTGTATCTCCATATCATGCAATATTTGAAGAATTTCTTCCTTCTCTTGCTTCATGGAAAACAATTTTTCATGAAGTTCAGTGCTTTCTCTTTTATCCTCAAACAAAATCTGCACCATGTCCTTCAATATAATAAATTCATGCTTCATATCATCAACGAAGAATCCTATGAAGGAGGAAAATTCACTTGTAGAAGTTGTCATTATGATGTCAATGAAAAAATTAACTTCAACAAAGTTCTCAAAGCTTTTCAAAACAAATGACAAAGCTTTTTTAACAAAATGGCTGTAGAGACAAACTCTTATTCAAGCAACCAAACAACAAACAAACTCCAAGAGCTTCTCAACAAACAATCATCAAGAGGGTTTGTTCCGAAAGTGACCTTGAGGTCCCTTGGGGTATGGAAGATGCCTTCATGCCTTTTCTTCCTTTTTGTCCCCTCTAGGACTTAGCTAATCAGTAGCTATCCCCAAATATCAAGCAAACTAAAACAACAATTAGTTTTCAAACAGTAAAATAGTCAATATTTTACATTGTTTAAACACCTTTCAAGCTATACAATCAAGCAACCAAGTGCTCTGTCAAGCAAGCGACTATGCTTTGATACCAACCTGTGGGTTATGGGCCCTTTTTATAAAAAAATAAAAGGCAAGTTTTTTTTTTTAAGTATTTGTACAACCTATCAGAGGGTGCCATGTGGCCTACCTAGAGGCTGCCATGTGGCCCTGGACCTAAGGTTGGAAAACTTGGAAAAAATGGAGTTTATGGGATTCGAACCCTGACCCGATAGTTCAGGCAGGGCCGACCCGACCGACCCACCTGTGGAATTTCTTGAACGATTTGGGCAAGTTCTGAACATATTTTTGGCTCGTTGAAGGGGCGCAGAAAATTTTTTGGGGGCTAGCCCCTTCGTCAGATGACCACACCCACAGAACCGTGGTGTAAAACATTTGACCCGGCGGAAAAGTTAAGGGGCTAGCCCTTAGAACTAGCCTTGACTCCACAAGACCCTGCCCCGACGACCAGGAGCAAAGGCCTTAACTACTGTGGTAAACGGTTAGAAAAACGTGACTTGTTGCCAGCACGTTTCCAACATTTAATACAATGGTAAATGCACGGTTAATTAACACGGTTCCGCCAGCGGTATGGGTGGTGGTCATCATGTGATTGCCCTAATTAATATTTAATGCCACATCTAACAAATCTGACATTTTAGCGCATTTTCCGCCAATTCTATCCTGTTCACTGATTTTGAAGCACTAACTGGAGTTCCTCCAGTTTTGGAGGAGGATTTTGGGGGACACTAGGCAAAAATTTGTTTTTGCCATAACTTCTTCAGTGTTCGACCAAAAAAGGTGAAAAAATAGTCAATTTTGGGTTTCTTGAGCATTATGAGTAGTTTGGAATAGGTTTCAGGTTGAACAGAGGTGATATACAACATATTTTTCTTCAAGGAAGATGAAGGAGCAATTAGGGCCATCATGGAGAAGGCAATGTATTGGATTATATTTACCTTTTTAGTGTAAATGAAAAGCCATTTCTAGCTATTTTCTATCTTCTAAAGCTAAATTTACAGTTTTTTTTGCCCATTGAGGCATATTTTTACCTGTACAACCATTTTGAGCAAATTAATAGAGCAAGGAAATGCCATTAGGGAGCCTTGGACCGGCAAATGTAGCCCGGGAGGGGTGAACTGCCTCAACAATTTGTTGTGTATTGTGCTGGTGAATTTTACTTGATGTTCATTTCTGCTATATATGTTAAATAGTAAAATTACTTAACTAATCCTCACACTGAAACCTCAATAACATAACCAAAACTACTTTTTTTAACCTGCAATTCATGGAGAACACGTTGCACACTTCATTATATCAGAATGGATACTTTGCATAGCATTACAAATATTTCCATTCAGATCAATGATTGACAACACCATTCATTAATCTCCACCTTTTTAATTGATGAAACACATAATTATTATGTGAGTATTGCTCCTCCTGAATTCATGCCTTGATCTCCTTCTCTTGATTTCTCTCCCCCTTTGATATCAATGGCAAAGGGTTACTCTCCCTGACAAACTGACTTCTTCTGTGGACTTGTAACCTTCATATGCCTCCCCTAACGAGAATCCTTCTTCTATATTCCTGCTTAGAAATGTCTTGATCAATGCTTGTTGCAATAAACATCCTATCTCTCCTTGGCATGTCGTGCTTCATAAGAATTTCCATAACTTAGACCTTATTCAATTCTATTTCACAACCTTGTTATACCTCAAGTTGACTAACCTTCCCAAATGCTTATGACTCGTTTGAATTATTTTAATGATATGCCTTTCTTCCTCTCTATCAATTTGGAAGAGATTACAATCACTATGGACCTGCGTTCCTTTAACTATTCTTCTCCCCTTGGCCAAATATCTTCATTTAATGCTTCCTACAATAAACTAGTTTACTTTCTCTTATTGTTTCTCTTCCCCTAGCCTACTATGATGCCATGACTTGACATGTCTAATTATAATTGAATATTTATATAATCCTTTCCATGACTTGTCAATTTGAAGATGTTATTCTATTGAAGCTTCCCATGATGCTGAAAACTGCCTTGACTACTTATTCAATCTATAATCTATCATTTGTCAACCTGCTATATAGGCTCCTCTTGTTCAACATTCATCGGGCATAGAGTCTTCAACAAAAAATTTCATAACAAGTTAAAAACCAACTCTGCAGCTTGATAATCTCGAACCTTGACATCTTCTACTATGGATTCATCATGCCCTTTTGCCTTTAAAAAACATGAAAGCATTACTACCGATACTTTCTCATTTTCTTGGTCTTCTTGCATTTGTTTTCTTCTATAGACTTTCCTGTATTTGATATTGTATTTTTCCATCATGAATGATTTCATCTTGTACTTACAATTGTGTGTTATATGTCCATAGTTATGGAATTTGTAGCATTCAACATTTGTCCCGAATGACACATATACTTTTGGCTCACAAAATCATTGAAATATCCATCTTAAGTTCTTGCAACCTTACTTATATGGTTTTGGTAGTGCCCTTGATAATTGTACCTTTCATAAGGTTTACAATCCCTATTCATTTGTCCAAATTTAGTACATGAAAAAAATAACCTTTAAACAAATTAGCGTACCTGGATCAATTATCTTGTCTAGATGATCTTCTATATAATTTCATTCTTTCTTGGAGGAGGTATAACCTATTATTGATCCTTTCGCTTGAATCCTTATACATTACTTCTTGGAGCTACAACATTTTTAATCTTCCTTTTCCATTCATTCTGATTTGACATTTGATAGATCCTGATATAAAACGTTTCTTCAATCTTACTTTGGGAGGATTTGGAGCTTGTACCTTCATCACATGGAGCTTTATCTACTACTTTTGCTTTCATCTTCAACCAAGTCAATTCTTGAAATTTTTTCCCAATAGCCTACAAGTTTTCTTCTTGCTATTCCTTCAAATTGTTGATTTCAGTAAGGGTTGCATCAATTTCTCCTTGATTTTGATTAATATCTTCTTGAAACCAACTTTTCAAGATTTTCCTTCTTTTTTTCTGCTTCTTCCACTTGTAGCTCTAGAAGAGTGACCTTTTATGCATACTTGTAGAAGATATATATATATATATATATATATATATATATATATATATATATATATATATATATATATATATATATATTTATTTATTTATTTTCTCTTCTTTTTCCAAACTCACCAATCTCCCGGTTTTCCAACAAGACATTGTCCCATTGTGCCTCCGAAAAGGTTTTCATGGCAAGAATTTCTCATTTTCCTATTAACATGGCCAAAACTTGGTTTTCCAATGTGATCGGGTGCTGTGATTATATATATATATATATATATATATATATATATATATATATATATATATATATATATATATATATATATATATATATATATATATATATATATATATATATATATTTATTTATTTTCTCTTCTTTTTCCAAACTCTGCCAGCCAATCTCCCTGGTTTTCCAACAAGACATTGTCCCATTGTGCCTCCGAAAAGGTTTTCATGGCAAGAATTTCTCGTTTTCCTATTAACATGACCAAAACTTGGTTTTCCAATGTGACTGGGTGCTAGAGGTGCCCGACACTGAGTTTTCATCGCCATATATTTTTTCTCTTTCTCTTTTTTTTTTATTATATATATAGCACTAAAAACTATGGATTTGTAGACAATGGTGGTCTAGCCAAATTTTCCAATTTCAAGATCATTTTTTCGCTTCAATTTTTTAATGAAATCCTTCTTAGATTTAGGGTTCTAGTATAGTCTTAGTCGATGTCCATTGGCCATCAATGGAATTCATGCATCATCAATTGTACGTAATCTCACTAGTCCATTGTCAAATATAGTTTCAATCTCATAATTCCCGAACCACATTGTGTTAAATCTCCCTTTGAAATATTTATGGCTTGAGTAAAATAAAAGGGCACAATCACCTTCTTTGAATTGTTTTTTTTTTTTTTTTTAATGAACTTTTCGTGTCATTTCGTATGATGTTGAACAATAGTCATTTTTCAACAAATTCTTGGAATATCTCATCATGTTCATTTAACTTGTCCAACCGATAATTTTGGGATTCTAAGAGGTCCATTCCAACATGAAAGGAAATCCTTAATGTTTTTACTTCAAATTCAATAGGAAGTACAACTTTCTTTCCATACACTAACTCGTAAGGTGTAAATCTAGTGGCATCTTTACAAGTAACCTTGTAGGCCCATAAGGCCTCTTGAAGATTTTCGATCCAATATTTATGATGCTGATAAATTTTCTTAATTAGAATAACTTTCAAAACCTTGTTAGTAAATTCCACCAGCACATTTTCTTGAGGATGGTATGGAGTGGACATTCAATGCTTTATCTTGAATTTTTCGGTAATGGGCTGGACTAGTTTAGAGGTGAATTGAGTAACTTGATCGATAAAAATTTCCCGAGGTACCTCAAACCGAACAAAAAAATATTCATACAAAAATTTAGCTATTTCTTGTTTTGTTGCTTTTGGTAGGGCCTTAGCTTCAACCCTCTTAGTTTTGTAACTCGTACATACTAGAATGTATGCTTTTTTTCTTGATGGCGGGTTGATAGGTCCCACAAAACCAACAACCCATTTTAAAAAGGCTCGATTAGGATTTGAGGTTGTAGTGGAATCTAATGTATTTGTGTTGGTTTCCCCATTATATGACACTTGTCACAACTTCGAACATATTTTTTGCATCCCAGAAGACTGTGGGTGAATAATAACCTTGTCTCGAAACTTTTTATAGTTATTTTATCGGCAAAATGACCTGCACAAGGCTCATCATGAAATACCTTCAAGATGTCATAAATTTCATCTTCCCGAACACATCGTCGGATCACATGATCTGGTCCAATTCTAAATAACTACCCTTGTATCCAAGAGTACATGGCATATTCTTGGTGACCTGTTGTCATTCTCTAGGCGAAAAATGTTGTGGAATTTTTCTTGCAACCAAATAATTAACAATGTCTATGAACCAAGGTATATTATTAGATAATGCAAATAGGTGTTCATCTGGACATTCATATTCTAAAGGAACATATTCATTAGTATGGTGAATTCATGAGAATAAATCCGCAATGACATCCTCCTTTCCAGGTTTATCAACAATAGTAATATCAAATTCCTGGAGAAGGAGAAGCCATCTAGTAACTCTGCCATGTGTAACTGGTTTATTCATAAGGTAAATGATGGTAGAGTGACCGGTATGTAAAAATATGGGGTACCTTGTAATATAATGTCAAAATTTATTTATGGGATGGAACACAACAGGGAATTATTTTTCCGTTATTGTATACTTCAATTAGGTTGGAGTTAAGTTTTTACTAACATAATAAATATTATAGGGCTTTTGTTTGTTAATTTTTATGAGGGCATAATTGTTCTTTGCTTTATATAATTGAATTATTAAACTTTTTATTCACCCCACATACATCTTAACATCATTATCAATTATGTAGAAATAAAAATAACATTAACAACGCAACAAAAAAATAAAAAGAACAACGAAATAAAAGCATACACATATAGGGACACCATGATTTTGGTTAGAGACTGGGAAAAAATCCCACAAAGTGGAAAACCAATCCAAATTATTCTTCTTTTATTAGATGATCATCAATTCTTCAACTGACATACAAAGTACAATTGTCATGAGACATCATCATCAAACACATGAGGCCTCATAGGGCCAACAAGAGTGAGTTCACAACTTTGTTTGTGAACTAAACAAAGTTAATCCAAAAGAGTTGTTACCATATCTAACATAGAGGCACTATCATCATCAAGGAGGAAACCATACAAGGATACTAGAATCATATATATTCATCATTTTATAGAGTGGCATCATAAGTACTATCATCATCTATAATGAATCAAGAGCATTGTTCAAGGTTACGAGACAAGGTCAATCTATCATATATTCATATTGTCAACATTTATATATAGGTCACTATCCTGAACCAAAATCACTCTCATGAATTTACTCTCACCAAAAGAATTGTTCAATTGTTTTGTAGATCATATAAACTGACATAGTTATCCATATTCATATCAAAATCATATTGAACCAAATCACAACACTTGTCACATGTATACCAGTCATAAACATGAAAAGTGTTTTCATATATTTAAATATAGATCACTTTCCTTATTAGGGGTTCTCTTCAGGGTTACTAGAGACATATATCTCAGAAGTAAGGTGAGCTATATAAGATAATTTCATTGTCTGAATGGCTATGGAAATACATATATATCAGAGTGTTGATGAAACATATACATCTGGCGAAATATGCATGTCGCAGAGGAGCTATATATATTGTTGACTACAAAATACCATACAATTTATAGCGAGCATGAGATCCAAACTATACCAATCATGCATATGATGCAGCGTATGATGTCCATACAATATAGTGTATTGATCTAGACCAATGTGAGAGAATATCAATAAATACCATACCATATGCAATATCATATGCCATAATGATGAGATCATACCAGAGCAAGATCATTGCCATCATACCAGAGCGAGATCATTTCCGTCACATAAGAGAAATACCATTTCCTTGCCAAATGAAAAGATGTGAGACCTGTGCCAAATGCAGAGATGTGATACCTATTCCAAATGCGAGATATGTGAGACATATAATCCAAAGGAATTGTATATTGATGCCACATATAATTCTGAGGAGCTATGATCCAAATCCAGTGAGACATATGTAAGAGAGAGTAGTCCAATACATGAGTATTGTAGTCATATCATAACCCTTGGAAAAAATACAGAGTGGAGACACTTCATAAACATCTCATAGCCACATAAAAATCTCAGAAAAAATGAGCCATCAAAAAATCTCAGAGTAATATATGTGCCACCTAAAATTCTTAGAACAAAAATGCCAACCAAATTACCTTTGGATATTACCCAATGGGGTATTTATAGTTGATTCTATAAACGAAAGATAATGTCTCTTGAAGATCCAACTTGATCTAAATTTTAATTTCGAATTAGTTAATTTCCATCCAATAGTTGAAGCCGACTTAAATGAATATATTGATATTTTCTTTTGATCCTAAAATGAATTTAATTTATATTATTTATTTGATCCAATGTAGGAGGTAAGGGGTATTTGGGAATTTCTCCTTGGCTTCCAAATTCAACAATATTCTTCCCTTTGACCTAATACAACTCCAATGGTTGTATTTTAGGCATAACTATGTATGTGGAAAGGAAAATACCAATTAGGACCTCAGAGAATTGGAGTGAAATACAAATTTTCCTCTAAAGTATAAAAATTTTAATTGACATCGATCATCCCATTGGAATTCAACAATTTTTGTTAATAGGTGAAATAATGGGGAAGTCACCTTTGTGAAGTTTTTTATAAATATTTTTTAGTACCCTGCATATACCAAGAATATTCAAACATCCTTTTGATTAGTTTGAGCAGGTAGTTTAAGAATTATTTTGATCTTAGCAAGATCTACCTAAATCTCCTTAGATGAAATGTGGTTCCCTAATAAAATTCCTTTTGTAAAAGGCATTTTACATTATTCATTACTAAGGGAAAGGTTTGTTTCTTGGCATCGAATTAACACTTTCTAGATATTATTTAAGGATTCATCAAAGGTTTCACCATACACCGTAAAGTCATTCATATATACTTCAATAAAATCACTTGTTAAATCAGAGAAGATTCTGAGAATGACCTATTGAAATGTTTTTGGAGCATTGAATAGACCAAATGGAAGTACTTAGTAGGAGAAATTCCCCCATGGATAGGTAAATGTTGTTTTCTCTTGATCTTCAAGGGAAAATTTTGTTTGGTTATAACCACTAAACCCATCAAGAAAAGAGAAATATTTCTCTACTGCCAAGGTGTCGATGACTTGGTTGATAAAGGGAAGTGGGAAGTCATATTTCAAGGTAGCTTTATTTAATTCCTGATAATCAACACATAATATCCATTTTTCATTTTTCTTTGGGACAATAACCAAGGGAGAAACCCATTTACTATAAAAAAAAATGGGTAAATAAAACCTGCACTCAATTTTTTTTTGCAATTCTTCTTTAACTATGTCTTTGAGTGTTGGGTCCATTCTTCATTGTGGCTACCTGATAGGCCTGGAATCCTCTTTATGTAAATATTGTGTGTGCATAGATCAAGAGAAATTCCCTTCATTTTGGTATAATCCCATGAAAAATATTTTCTATTATTTGTAAGAATTTCCATCAATAGCTCTTGTTGAAATGGTCCTAATCCATAATTAATGTTCAGGACCTTTTCAAGGTAAATTTCAATAATTTTAGTTTGATATTCGAAGGAATAAGACAACTATTTGTTTCATTTGTCGAGTTAGCTCGATAGGTGAACATTTTTCCTGGATTTTCTTTCTTGGAATCATATTAATCAAGGCATTGTTGTTAATGTGTGGATGTGTTAAAAAGGTGCAAATTAGATCATCCTCATCATGTTCTTTAAAAATTGGGACTTGATCAATTGTTAGAAAAGGTTGGGAAACCTCTTCATCACTATATTTAAACCATAAAAGACTCTCTATGACCAAAGAAGGTTTTGTAGGAGGGAAAATGAAAAGTCTCAAAGTAGAATTTCCATGAGAGATAGTCATGTCCCCATACCTATAGCTAATATAAGCATATTTTGTGGCCAACCAAGGCCTCCCAAGAATCAATGAATAACTCCCAAGGTTTTCCTTTAGTTGGAGGATCATGAAGTCAATTGGATATTCCCATGAATCTATTGAGACCATAATATCTTCCAACACCCCTTCTGGTTTTACCATGGATCTAACAACCATCTGAAGAACATTTGGGGTGGGTTGAAGATCAGGTATACCTAATTTATCTAGGGTTTCTTTGGTCATCATGTTAATATCTTCCCCTAAATATATCAAAGTCTTAGGTATAGGGATATTATTTATATATACAGTGACAAAAGGAGTTCATGGATAACCATATTTTGTTGTGAAGAACTTTCCCAACATCAATTCAACCAATTTCCAAACTACTTGCACTGTTTTGGGATATCTTTTCTTTCTTCTTGTCTTCCTTAAACAAAGTTCCTGGACAACTTTTGCATAAATAGGAGCGTCCTTGATAGCTTGGAACAATGGAATTTTTACACAAACATTCCTCAATTCCCCCAAAAATTCAAATATTGGTTGAATAGGGGGGTTTTCAAGACATGACCTCTGTGGATAAGGAATGGATTCAGACTCCTTTTTAGGAGTTTGTTCATGATTAAATAAGGAAATATCAACTCGAGTAGGTTATCATATTCATCTTGTTATTGGATAATGAGAGAATTTTGATTTTGGATAACTTTCCCAAAGCATAAAAGGATGTTTTTATATTCCATATCCGAAATTTGGGATTGGTAGGAAAATGCGACAGTTTAGGATTATAAGTGCGTTCAACAATATTATTATTATATGGATTTGAAAAAGGTTGGGCAAACAACTAAGGTATTGGTTGAGTTTGAGTGGATTGATTTGAAGTAAATTGAAGTTGTTGTGGATGTGATTGAGGATGCATCACATTCCCAAAGGATGGAGGTCCTCTCCATCCAGGGGTCCACCCTTTCCCTTGCACATAAGGGGACCATTGTGGCCATGGTATAGGAGGATACCATACAAAAGGAAAAGTAAATTTTTGGGAGGGATCAGGAGGTATAGATTTTCAAGGAGGCCAAGGTTTCTTCTAAGTCACAAAACAAATCTTCTCATTCTCCCTATTTACCTCTTGAAACATTGCATTCAGTTAGGGAAAAAAAGGGAATTCCTAACTGGAATTATTTTTTTCACAAATGCCACATTTTACTACATTATTCAAAGGAATTTCTCTAAGAATATCCCTTTTCTGACATTCTGAACAAAATATAGCCAACGCTAGCTCAACTTCCTCCTTCCTTTTGGTTTGTAGGGTATCCAATTTCAAACTGAGTGTACTAAAAATATAGATTTTAAAACTATCTAAAAGATTCCCTATTTCATCCTTGGTCATCCTTGTTCCATCTGATCTATTGATCTGTGATAAAATATCTCGAGACTTTTTCCCATATTTTGTGCTTCCTCTAGAATATTATTTACATAATTCACATATTTCCTCATATGTTAATTGAGAAAAATTTCTTTCACCCATAAAATTCAAGGTATCCAAACATTATTCTCATATTCCTTTAAGAAAGACAATACATAAAGTTTCAATATATAAGGAGCTTTCATTAGTCCTTTGCAAAGTACATTGTTATCTCTCCATGCAGTATTCTAGACTTTCGTCTTTTGACTAAGACATCTTAAAAATTTCTTCCTTAATGTCCTTAACTTTGCAATAATATTGGTATTTATTTAAAATTTTAATTTTCACATCATCCCAAGATCGGATAGTGTTTCCCCCTAGTCCCATAAACCATTGGAGGGCTACATCTTTTAAGGTGGTAGGAACAAGTTTTAATTTTTAAGCATCTGTCAAATAATCATAACTTTGGCAAAGCACATCAAACTCAAATAAGATATCAAGATATTCTTTAGATATGTCATGAAAATTTGGAATACCAAATAGAGGAATATTTTTCATTTGCCCCACAACACAGGGTCTTGAATAGGAAATTCGAAAGTAACTAGTTTTTGTTGTTTCAGTCCATCAACTTCTTCATATCTCATCTTTTCTTCTTGTGTAGTTTTCGGAATTTGAATATTATTAGATCCCGAGGAACTCACAAGTTCCTCCTCTAAATGGGTCTCTTCCCTTTTTGATGTTTCTCCTCCTAATGGTTTCCCTTTTGTAAAAGTAACTTTTATAGGAATCCCTTTTGGACTTCCCAACACTTTATCAGGAGTGGTCCCCACCATACCACGTGTTTTGGTTTTAAGATACTTTTTCTTTTTCCTACCTATGTTTTTCTAAATGCAATTAGCGTGATGTAATACAAAGAAGAAGGGTACCTAGATTACTAAAAGGAAAAAATCCTTTGGTCACTTCTAGCCCTAATATCCTTTGGATTATTTATGCGAAATGTTTTGACTCCTTAAGCACCTCCCTAACAATGGCACTGAAAATGACGAGTGTTTTTATTGATGTTTTAATATTGTAAATGATACATTTTCCATTAATTTTCAACTAGGTTAGTAAACTTAACAAAAAAAATTCGCTTATTAAATTATTTATTCTAAGCATGGAGTTGGTTGATTCATTCAAAAGAATCCTACTTTTTGACCCTAGACTAATGGCTCTTTAGTTAACTAACAATTTTCAAAGCGTAAGCTCAAAATAATCCCAAATTACAAAAGTATTAGAAAATAATTTAATTACCAATTTCATAGCAGTTGGTACTTATAATTCCTTTTAAAAATGAGACCACCACTGATCCTCTTACAAACTAACTAATACATAAACCAAGTGTCATATAACAAAAATAAATGAGAGCACGTTGTTCGAATTTTATACAACCATACATAGACGAGAAACACAACCATCAATAGTGAGTGAAAGAGTTAGTGATTCTCATATAAACTTATTAAAATGATCTCACATAAATAGAACACCTTTGTGAATATGACAAGCTACTTAAACAAATACGACAAGCCAAGTTGGAAAATTTAAAAAAAAAAAAATTAACTAACCAATCAAAATAAAGACAAAAGATTTGGCACTGGACTGGGCCTTGAATGGGGCCAACTCAAGGCTCGATCAGTGCCCTGGATGGTTAACTATTCAGTGCAATACGACAAAGATAAATAATTAGCAAAACATACCAGAGCACGATATAACATAGATGTATTTCTCCTCCAATCACCCAAACCATAGTAGTTGTATTAATCTTAGAGATAAAAAAATAATAGCAACATTTGTCTTTGTGCTCTGGGCACTCCCATTTTTATATAGAGTTCACAAAACCAAAAATATACAGGGCAGAGTTGGATTTTTCTTGGCCAACTGTCTCAAGGATAAATGCAGTAAATTGTTACAGACAGAAATTGGATTTAGTTGTGACCCAGGCGGCCCATTCTATTTTAATTTCTAAGATATATGAGCAGTGGATAGTTCGTTTAAACTTCTAAACCCCATACTTAGCATCTCTTAGAACAAATGGTGCACATAACCTATGAATGTTCCAAAATGAGCATCTTGATTGTAACTGGTCTGAGGTAGTTGCTTGTTCTTGGTGTCTTTACACATTTTTTCCATCACCAAGTTAACTGCTTCCTATGAATAGGTTCAAACTCGTGCAAGGATTTCATGAAATAGAATTACTACCCAAAACCCTTGCAGATTTCAATAATTCTACCGCTGAGTTACAACTATCTGTGCAAGTTGCACGTAAAATTAGAGTTGTCATGCAACCAAATTTCCTAGTTGGAAATATGACCGCAACCAGTGTCAAAAATTTTGTAAACATAATTCTATTGATATGCCATCTATAGCCAAGTCTACGTTCTTATAGTCAAAAGGATCTAAGAGGATCTCAATGGTATTCCATCGAGAAGCTGACTATAACATATAACCAATAGGGTTCAATAGGATATTCTTATAATGCAAAATAGGTTCATCAAAATGGTTTTCCATCGGAATATTTGAATGACACCTTGTCGATACAAGTGAGACATGTGAAACCCTATACAGTCCTATATTCAAGACATTTTGATTCTGATAGAGCCTTTTTATTTAAATCGCACTTGAAATAGGTAAGACAAGTTAGGAGTAAGGAATGACAAGGTTTTTAAGCCAAAATTTGAAGTTTTTAATGGAAAAATTGTTGTCATAAGAGGGGATCATAATTGTTGTCATAAGAGGGGATCATCAACCATTGAGAGTGTGGGTTCCTCTAGTGGCGGGATTTTCAAACTCGTAGTTATTGTTGAATTTGATTAGAATAAAACTAGCCTAGATCCATCTTAAATATAGATCTACCAAGTGCTTAGATGGATCAAATCTCTCGAGGTGCAAACCTTTCCTCAAGTTTTACTCAAAATAGTGGATTACACCTCAATAGATTTGATCCCTCTTGGCAGATGATATCCAAAGTTAAGATGGATTTAATTTGCTTAATAAATATATTAACACAACCACATTTACCAATGTAGTTGATATATACCAATAGGCATTTATAATTCATTTATCGATAATTATTAAATGTAAAGTGTTAATGTGGCTATATATATATATATATATATATATATATATATATATATATATATATATATATATATATAGGGTTATTACTAATAATAATTATTTAATTCTCACCATTATCTTAATGATTAGTATACATTTATTAAGATATTAATATAACTATCAACATATTTTAAACATATTTATTATGAACCATTAGAACATAACAATATTAAAGTCTAATATTAAATCAATTATTATAAGGCGAAATATTATAAAATCCAACATTATAAACTTTAAAATTGATATTATATCCCTAATATTAATATTATAAACTAAAGGAGAAAAAAACTAAATGGAAAAACACAACCTTAAGATTAAAATGTTATATTATTAAAAAGAACAATGTGATACATCATGATATTAAACTTGAATATTATAAACCTTAACATCATCAATCATTAAGATTAGTATTATAAAACCTAGGGTTATAAACCCTAAGATTATGAACGATATAAACTGATATGATCATATGAACGATATAAACCGAGGTGATCAATTTTATAAATTCTTGAGAATAATAGACCCAATGGGTTAATATTATAAACCCTTAAGATTAATAAACCTATGAGATTAAAATTAATATTATAAACCCTAAAATTATAAAACCAAATATTATAAACCTCAATTTTAAAAACTGAACATTTCAAACTCTTATACTAAGTTCCATATTATAAACCCAATATTAAAAGCACCAATATTATAAACCTAAAGGATTAATATTATAAACCCGAGGGTAAATAAAACCAAGGGATTAATATTATAAACCAAATGAATTGATAATGTAAACCCAAGGGACAAATAGTATAAACCTAATGGATTAATAAACCCAAGGGATTATTCCTATTAAAAACCAAACAAATTAAAAACCCAAGATATTAATATTAAAATCCTAAAGAATTAATACACCAAATTGATTTACATTACAAACCCGAGAGATTAATAATCACAAGTAATTAAGGTATTATTGTAAACTTTGGGGATTATTCACGCAAGTGATAAAAAAACTCAAGAGATTAATGAACCAAACTAATTAATAATATTCTAAAGTTCAAAGATATTAGAAACTCAAGGGATTAATGAACCAAATTAATTATTAATATTCTAAACTCAAGATATTATAATCCTCAGGGAATAATGAACCAAACTAATTATTGGTATTATAAAAGATGTAATTAGTAAACCCAAAAAAAATTATATTATAAACCCAAGGCATTGGTAAACCCAATGGATTAATACTCTAAACCTTGAGGATTAATGTTATAAGATCTAATATTAAAATTATAAATATAAGAGACTAATATTAAACTTAAAATAAATCCAAAAAATTAATATTAGTATTAAATTACAGATCCAAGAGATTAATATTGATATTAAACCCAAGATATTAATATTCTAAACCAAGGGATTAATAAACAAAAGAGTTTTCATTGTAAACCCAATATATTATAAATCCAAGAGATTTAAATTAAACCCTAGTATTAATATTATAAACATTATGAGTAATATTATATGCTAGGATTAATATTATAAATCTTATGAATAATATTATATCCTAGGAATATGAACATTTAGGTTAATAAACCCAAGGGGTTGATATCATAAATGCAATGGACTGATAAACCGAAGGAATTATAAACCTGTGAGAATAATATTAAACACGAGGAATTAATAATCTAAACCCAAGGGATATAAATAAATCCTATGGTAAATATTATAAAACTTAAAATAAAAATTAAATCCTAAAATTAAATTTATAATCCTTACGATCAACATTGTAAACCTAGATAATTAATAAACCCAAGGGATTAATATTAAAAACCCAAGATATTTTAAACCCAATTCCATATTATAAACCCAATATTAAAAACACCAATATTATAAACCTAAAGTATTAATATTATAAACCCGAGGGAAAATAAACCCAAGGGATTAATATTATAAACCAAATGGATTGATAATGTAAACCCAAGGGATGAATAGTATAAACCCAAGGGAATAATAAACCCAAGGGATGAATAGTATAAATCCAAGGGAATAATAAACCCAATGGATTAATATTAAAAACCCAAGAGATTTAAACCCAAGGGAATAACATTAAACCTTAGGATTAATATTAAATCCTAGGAACATAAACACTAATATTAATAAACCAAATGGATTAATATTGTAAAATAAATGGATTATAAACTAAACGGAGTAATATTAAACCATAATATTAATATTATAAACAATAGTCTTAATATTAAACCCTAGGAACAATATTATAAATCTAAGGGATTACTAAACACATTGGATTAATATTAAAAATGAGAGTGATTATAAACCCAAGGGTATTACGTTATACCCTGCGATTAATATTAATGGATATTTATTAATATTATAATCTTTGAGATTAATATTATAAACCCAAGATATTAATACTATAAATCCAATGAATTAATAAACATGAGGGATTAATATTATAAACCCAAGGGATATAAATCCTAAGATGAATATTAAAAACCTTAAAATAAACATTATACCCTTAGATTAATATCATGAGCCTTGCAATTAATATTGTAAACCCATTAATTAATATTATAAACCCTAAAATTATAAAACCAAATATTATAAACCTCAATATTAAAAACTGGACATTTCAAACCCTTATACTAAATTCCATATTATAAACCCAATATTAAAAGCACCAATATTATAAACCTAGAGGATTAATATTATAAACCCGAGGAGAAATAAACCCAAGGGATTAATATTATAAACCAAATGTATTGATAATGTAAACCCAAGGGACGAATAGTATAAACCTAAGGGATTATTCCTATTAAAAACCAAACAAATTAAAAACCCAAGATATTAATATTAAAATCCTAAAGCATCAATACACCAAATTGATTTACATTACAAACCCAAGGGATCAATAATCACAAGTAATTATTGATATTATAAACATAAGGTAATATTGTAAACTTTGGAGATTATTAACACAAGTGATCAAAAAACCCAAGGGATTAATATTATAAGACCTAGGGATTAAAACTCAAGGGATTAATAAACCAAAATAATTATTAATATTCAACACTTCAAATATATTAGAAACTCAAGGGATTAATGAACCAAACTAATTATTAATATTCTAAACTAAAGATATTATAATCCTTAGGGAATAATGAACCAAACTAATTATTGGTATTATAAACGGAAGTGATTAGTAAACCCCAAAAATTTATATTATAAACCCAAAGCATTGGTAAACCCAATGGATTAATACTATAAACCTTGAGGATTAATGTTATACGCTCTAATATTAAAATTATAAATATAAGAGACTAATATTAAACTGAAAATAAATCCAAGAGATTAATATTAGTATTAAATTACAGATCCAAGAGATTAATATTAATATTAAACCCAAGATATTAATATTCTAAACCAAGGGATTAATAAACTAAAGGAGTTTTCATTATAAACCCAATGGATTATAAATCCAAGAGATTTAAATTAAACCTTAGGATTAATATTATAAACCTTATGAATAATATTATATGCTAGGATTAATATTATAAACCGTATGAATAATATTATATCCTAGGAATATGAACATTTAGGTTAATAAACCCAAGGGTTTGATATCATAAATGAAATGGAATAATAAATCGAAGGAATTATAAATCCATGAGAATAATATTAAACACGAGGAATTAATAATATAAACCCAAGGGATATAAATTCTAAGGTAAATATTATAAACTTAAAATAAAAATTAAACCCTAAGATTAAATTTATAATCCTTAGGATCAACATTATAAACCTAGCTAATTAATAAACCCAAGGGATTAATATTAAAAACACAAGAGATTTTAAACCCAAGGGAATAACATTAAACCTTAGGATTAATATTAAATCCTAGGAACATAAACCCTAATATTAATAAACCAAATGGATTAATATTGTAAAATAAATGGATTATAAACTAAATGGATTAATATTAAACCATAATATTAATATTATAAACCGTAGTCTTAATATTAAACCCTAGGAAGGAATAATTGTCAGTTTTAGATCTCATTGTTACCAATTTCGAAATGGCCTCTGCTAGGGTTCAGCGAAACTTTGCAGTCGACGCTAACGCTAACCTCACTGCTGCAGCTCTAGAGAAGGTTTCATTCGGCTCCATCGCCATCGTCTCCACAATCGTTCAAGCTCCCTCAGAGGTCGCCACCGCTTCAAAGGACCACGATGATCCAAAGGTTGCTCCGGCTTCTCCCCTCGATTACGAGCTCGGGATTCAAGCTCCAACTCCCTACATGGTCGCCGACATCACTGAAGGCGAATGCTGGGAGAAGATCACTGCTCTCGCTGCAGATTTCAAGATCGCCTTAGTAGGGAAGCAGGTCACGGCCACCATTTGCAGCAAAGTCACGAAACGTACAGGAGGCACAACTTTCCTCCATGGAAAAATCACGCACAACACAGATCAACTTGGCATAGGAAATCTTGTTGCCTCCTCCGCTACAGAGGCCCTCATGCAGGACAACCCCTTAAATCTACAAGATCGGGGAGCTGGGGTAGCAATTTCGACTGTAAATACCGCTTTCAACTCCCTGTTTGGCCTAACGGATATGGGTATTGAAGGATCAAGCACGGCACACACACAAACTTGCAATGACAGGCAGGGGTTTTCAGGCTTTTCCCCACATTTTTATCAAATCCAGATTCTGCTTCTCTTAGGAAAAACCCTGATGCATTGGATGCATGCAGCGGAACTGGTGCAGGATCTCTCATGCAATCTTGAACTCGGGCTGGGGATTCCCTCGACTCTTCTGCGACTTTTCTATGAAGGTAAATAGCTAGAAGACCCTCTTCCCCTCTCTTTTTACAGTATTAACAAAAATTATTTGATTGTGCTTACCCTGCGTCTAAGAGGGGGAGCATCTGGGTAGCCATCCTCTGCCCCTGCTTTCTCTTTCAAAGATGTGGTTCATGCACAGACACCCAAAAAATATGCACAACCAGCTGAGGCTCCCAAGCCCTTCCTGGTGGATAAAATAGAGGAAGCTCCCTCCATCGAAATCTCACATCCGTCGCTCGATGCTCAGTACCAATTGTTTGCAGAAACAACTATCATTTGCAGATTTAATGGCCTTTGGCCTCAAACAGCAGATCTATATCAATGGATCCACACCAACTTGACCAATAACAACAAAGTCTTCCTTTTCTCAAAGGGTTTCTTCATTGTGGTATTTTCTTTCGAATAAGATTACCAGAAAGCCTTCACAGCAGGACCTTAGTTTTGCGGAACGACAGGGTTATTCCTCACTCCCTGGTTCCAAGATTTCAACCCCACCACAGCGGTCATCACCAAGCTTCCCGTATGGGTCCGACTTCCAAACCTCCTAGCACATCTATGGCATTTCTCTGTCTTCCAAAGGATTGGAAACACTTTGGAACGATTCCTGGCAACAAACATCTCCAGAAGGGAGAAAGGCATATACATCTTTGGTAGAATCTGCGCGGAAATAGACATAAGCAAAGGTCTACCAGATCAAATCATTCTCAAAGTTGGGGACTTTCACTGGACTCAGATTCTAGATTTTGAGAACACCGCATTCCGATGTCGCCACTGCCATCAGACAGGGCACCTTTAGAATTCTTGTGCCAGGTTCAATGCCAAAAAGAAGAACACCATATGTAAGACAAAATCCAAAGGCTGGAAACCATGTGATCTAACCCCAATGGATGACATAGATTCCTTCACCTCAGATGAAGAAGATTTTGAAGCGGAAGGGGAGGAATTTGAGCATATAAAGGACTCACCTTCTGCTAGTCCTAAGGTGCCCTCTGAACCTCCGATATCACAGAAATGTACACATGAGTCTTCCTCATCCGATTCAGATAAGGAGACTCCTCCTTTAGTGCAGAATAGTCTGCAAGTGGTTCCTGCCCAGCCACCCCACAACGGCTGGGTCAAAGTCAATAAGACAAAAGGGAAAAAATTACGTTTAGAAGCTTCGTCCCATTCTGGGTAGACTCCTTTGTCTAGCCCTCTATTTCCTATAATTCTTCTTTGCAATCTTGTTGCTTTCCCCATGGTTACTCTTCAGGACCGAGGTTGATGGTTCATCATTTCTGGCTCCCTAATATTCTACTACTGATGATTTTAATCTCACCTTGTACCATATGCTTTTTTAATAGAATAAGTCTTATTCAGAAAAAAATAAAATAAAATAAAAAAATAAAAAAAATAAAAATAAAAATAAATAAATAAATATATATATATATATATATATTAAACCCTAGGAAAAATATTATAAACCTAAGGGATTACTAAACACATTGGATTAATATTAAAAACGAGAGTGATTATAAACCCAAGGGAATTACGTTATAGCCTACGATTAATATTAATGGATATTTATTAATATTATAAACCCAAGAGATTAATACTATAAATCCAATGAATTAATAAACATAAGGGATTAATATTATAAACCCGAGGGATATAAAACCTAAGATGAATATTAAAACCCCTAAAATAAACATTATACCCTAAGATTAATATCATGAGACTTGCGATTAATATTGTAAACCCATTGTTGACCATTGTTGACCATGATTGATTTTCATATTGAAAGAATATTTGTGACAATGTGACGTTGGACCATAAATGAACATGGTTGACCATGGTTGATTTTCATATTGACACAATGTTTGTCACAATGTGATATTGAATACATTTTTTTACCATTCCAATGTTACAGTTTTAAACCATTGATATTATAAGGCCAAGAGAATAATAAACCCAAGGAATTAATACTAAAAATGAAGGGATTGTAAACCAAAGGTAATAACATTAAACCAAAGGGATATAGACCCTCAGATAAATATTATAAACCCTAAAAATAGACATTATACCATAAGATTCATATCATGAGCCTTATAATTAATATTATAAACCCAAGGGATTATTATGGAAAACCCAAGGGATTACAAACCCAAATGAATAACTTTAAACCCTAGGATGAATATTATACCCTAGGAATATAAACCCTAAAATTAATAAACCTAAGAGATTAATATTGTAAATACTAGGCTTAATATTAAACCCTAGGAATATAAACTCAAGGATTAATATTATAAACTGAAGGAATTTACATTATAAACCTAATTTATTATAAAAACAAAGGATATATATTAAACCCTAAGACTAATATTATAAACCCTATCAATAATATTATACCCTAGGAATATGATCACTTAGATTAATAAACTCAAGAGATTAATATTGTAAACCCGAGGTAGTAATAAAAAGGAGGGATTAATACTAAAACCCTAAAAAACCCAAAGGATTAATATTGTAAACCCAATGTATAGAAAACCTAAGATAAATATTATATACCCTAAAAAAATTGGTTGACCATGGTTTATTTTCATATTGAGACTATAATTATCACAATGCGGCGTTGGACCATGCTTGACCATGATTGATTTTCATATTGAGATAATCTTTTTCACATTGTGACGTTGGACCATGATTGACCATGATTGACCATTATTGACCACGGTTGATTTTATTATTCACAATATTTGTCACAATACGACGTTGGATAGTGGTTGATAATGGTTGATTGTGATTGACGATGGTTGATTTTGATATTAAGACAATCTTTGTCATATTCTGACGTTTGACAATGGTTGACCATGAATTACCATGGTTTATTTTCATATTTACCATGATTGACCATGATTGATTTTCATTTTGAGACAATGTTTATCACAATGAGACATTTGACCATGGTTGACTATGATTGAATATGGTTGACCATGGTTTATTTCTATATTGAGACAGTCTTTGCTATAATGTGACGTTGGACCATGGTTGGCTATGAATGACGATGGTTGATGATGGTTGGTGATGCTTGAACATGGTTGAATTTCATATGGAGACAATATTTTTCACAATGTGACATTGGACCATGGTTTACCATGATTATAAACCTAATGGATTGATATTATAAACCCAAGGGACTAATAAATGAAAGGAATTAACACTAAAAACCCAAGGGATTGTAAGCCCTATGTGATAATATTAAACGTAAGGGTTTAATATTATAAGCCCAAGATATATAACCAGAAGACAAATATTATAAACCCTAAAATAAACATGGTTGTCCATCATTGGTCATGGTTGATTTTCATATTTACACAATCTTCATCACTAGAACAACGTTGGACCATGGTTGAACATGATTGATTTTCATATTTAGACAATATTTGTCACAATGCAATGTTATACCATGGTTTATTTTCATACTTAGAAAATCTTTGTCACAATGCGACGTTGGACCATGTTTGATCATGATTGAGATCGTTGACCATGG
Source organism: Pinus albicaulis (assembly GCA_034641835.2). Classification (NCBI taxonomy): domain Eukaryota; kingdom Viridiplantae; phylum Streptophyta; class Pinopsida; order Pinales; family Pinaceae; genus Pinus; species Pinus albicaulis. The sequence continues at coordinate 848,298,370 of CM076573.1, read as the reverse complement.
TCGGCGATGGTTGATCATGGTCGACGATGGTTGACCATGGTTTATTTTCATATTGAGACAATATTTCTCACAATGTAAGGTTGGACCATGGTTCACCATGATTAGCAATGGTCGATTTTCATATTGACCATGGTTGACCATGATTGGTTTTCATATGGAGAGAATGTTTGTCATAATGTGACGTTTAAATAGATATTATAAACCCTAAAATAAACAAGGTTGACCATCGTTCACCATGGTTGATTTTCATATTGACACAATCTTCGTCACAATGTGATGTTGGACCATGTTTGACCATGATAAATTTTCATATTGAGACAACATTTGTTATAATGCGACATTGGACCATTGTGGATTTTCATATTGAGGCAATATTTGTCACAATGCAACGTTACACCATGGTTAATCATGGATGACCATGGTTAACTTAATATGACGTTGGACTGAGAGTCAATTTTCATCACAATGTGACTATGATTATTTACCATAATAATATTATTTAATGTTATTAAAATTAATATTTATAATTATTAATAATATTAAAGATAATATTATTATTATTATTCATATTAATATAATGCATAATTAATATTAAAATTAAAATTAATATTAATATTAATATTTAATGTTAAATATATTAATATTTAAATTTATTAATTCATATAATTAATAATATTATTATTAGCTTATAGCCCCAAGGGATAGCTCAAATGGTCGAGTTCCCGTTGCTAAAGTACCTTGCCATATGGAAGGTCACGGGGTCAAATCTCCTCGACGCCCTTGGAGTTAGGCCCCGAAATTAAAGCCGGCGGCTGATCCCTTCGGGTGGATCTATCGGATTATTACCCGTGAATGTAGCGGCCACTCAGTGACCGTGAACCACAGATGGAAAAAATAATAATATTATTAAAATAATAATAATAAATAATATTGTAAATTAAAATTTATTAACATTATTGTTAATACTAATTGTTGCTAATATTATTTATTAATATTAATATTAATATTAATATGATTAAAAATAATATTTTTATTTTTATTCAAATTAATTAATATTAATATTAGAACTTAAATATTTATTAATATTAGTATACTCTTATATTAATTATTTAATATCAAATACTAATATAAAATATTAGTAAAGTAATACATATATAACAAAGTATAATAATAGTTAATATATTAATAATATTAATATATTATTATTATTAACTTTAATATTAATATTCATAATATTTAATTAATACTAATATTAATAACATTTAATTAATATTTAGAGTGACATTAATATTAATATTTGTTAATAGTGGTTAACATTAATTTTACTATTAATATCAAAATATATTATTAGCCTTGGTAAATTTTTAATAATATTATGATTAATAATTTTAATTATTATTATTATTATATGTCTATGAATGACTTTGTCTTACTATTGTTTGATTATGACTAATTATAGTTGATTATAGTTGTCCATGTTCACCATGTTTAAATAATGCTAATTATGTTTTTACTATAGTTAACTATTGTGTGGTCATAATTGACCATTGTTAACTTAAATTTCTCATGATTGAACATGACTTATTATTATGAACATTAATAATTATTATGATATATTAATATTAACAATATTATTTAATTAATATTAATATTAATAACATTAATTAATATTAATAGTCACACTAACATTAATATTAATATTCATTAATAATTGTTTGATTATGACTAATCATAGACTACAGTTGTGCATGTTCATTATATTTAAAAATTGCTTACCATGTTTTTACTATGAATAACAATTGCATTGTTATGATTGAACATTTTTTAACTGTGATTGATCATGATTGACTATTGTTGATTGCACATTTCCCATAGTTGAACAAGAATTCTCATTTTTTCACATATTCTACAATGATTGGCCATACATTTCTATGAAAAATTATGGTTGTGCATTTTAACCAGGTTGATTGCATTCAATCATAAATATTCTTGGTTAATCTTGTTAAGACATTCTAACCTTAAAAGTTTTTATTATTAACCTTAATAGCTTTATTATTATTATTATTATTATTATTATTATTATTAAACATTAAATTTTAATATTAATAATATACATTATTATTAAACTTAATAAAACTTTTTATTAATAATAATTAATATTACTTATTAAACTTTAATATTTAACTTAATGTTAATCATTATTAATCTTTAATAATAATAATATAATATTTTAAAATTTATATACATGGATTATCGCATGATAAAATTTTAACATTTGAAGGAACCAATTATGTTAATTCATGTTTCCAAATAGTTAAATGTATCTTATTGGAGCTACCTTTCATGATTCAATCAACATTTCAAGACTAAAGGCACCTATCAAAATAGGTTATTATTCTAAAGTTTAATATTGGGTTTTCTTTAATATTAGGTTTAATATTGAGTTTTAATAATCGCAAGTTAATTGTGAGTTTTAATAATCTAATTTGGCTAGGTATATTAAGTTTTTATTAGTCAAAATAATAACCATAAATGAATGAGGATGTTGACCCACCAAATCTGGGTTCCAAAAAATCTAAATATGCAATGATTCTTAGATTTTTCTTAATGTCATTTTTTTAATTGAAAGATAACATGAGAGAATTTCATAACCCAGCCATCAATTTTCCAGGTTGGTTGATTGGATTCTTTAATTCCAAAGAATAGATTTTTTTGGATTTTTTTTAATGTTAATAATAAGTATTCCAAAGGTGCAGGAGCCATGTGGCTAACAGCCAAGGATGATGAAGGAATTTTTTTTATTTTTTTTAAAGTTAATAATAGGTATTCCAAAGGTGCAGAGCCATGTTGTAACTAAGGATCATGGAGGATTTTTGTAACTGTAGCACAAGATTATCGAATGATGGAGGATTTCTTAAGTGTATCGCCACTTTCTTTTAAATGATACTTGGCAGGTGGTAGGTAAATTTTAATTTGTTTATTTTTTTCAGTTTGGTTCATCTTCCCGTATCTTTCCAAAGTTCACCCTAATTTGATAGGTGGCGGTTAAAAAATGGCATAGTAATTTTTAATGATGTTTTGTAAAAAAAAAAATTTAAGTATGGTTTAAACATGTGATTTAGAAATGCAAGGAAGTTAGTTGTTTGAATTTCATCCATTGATGTAGTGGCGACTATGAGAATATACTAGCATCTTTCAATATAGACCATGAGATCAAAAAGATTAATTAGAAAAATGATTAAAGTTTCCAATTCCAACAAGGAGACGCCTATCAGCGTAATAATTAAAAATTATATATATATATATATATATATATATATATATATATATATATATATATATATATATATATATATATATATATATATATATATATATATATATATATATATATATGATTTTTGAATTTGATTAGAATAAAACTAGCCTAGATCCATCTTAAATATAGATCTACCAAGCGCTGAGAGGGATCAAATCTCTCGAGGTGCAAACCTTTCCTCATGTTTTACTCAAAATAGTGGATTACACCTCAATATATTTGATCCCTCTTGGCAGTTGATATCCAAAGTTAAGATGGATTTAATCTGCTTAAAAAATATATAGTTAAAAATTATATATATATATTTTACCATATAAATGAAAATAAGTGTTCAGTTATTAACTTGTAAATAAGCTTTGGTGCAATATCATGGCTTATAAATACCATATGTGCAAAAAACCATAAGTCATTTAGCATTCAAAATATTTTATACAAATTTTATTTTATTTTAATTTTATAATATTTTCTTAATTAAATTTAAAGTTAAAAGGGCATAACTACTTTTAAGATAAATCTCAATCCTCTATCCTCACTATTAAAAATATTTCATGAATATTCCATAAAGATTAAATCAAGGTTTTAATAAAATTAAAACTAGAAATTGCACCATATGTTGTAAAAGAAACGACATAAGATGGTAGCAAAGGAAATACTAGCATAAAATAAAGAAGATGTGATATGTTATGTGATTTTAGGTTTGGAGAATTGTTTGGATAAATAAATTTATTTTTTATAGAAAAATTGTGTTTAATATAAATATGATATGTGCTAGAAGCTAAAACACAACTCCCTATCCTCATGCCATTGTCACCCATTCAAACTCGTCACCTGCACTATCGAAACAATCAGGTAAAAAACACACACAAACATAAGAAGTCAAATCTTGTAACCACAATGTTCAAAAGCTATGTTCAAATTCTTTGTAACCACACATATTAAAATCAGTAATATGTTGTGATTTGAAAATTTTCAGAAATCAAGCAACTCATTGTGAAGAGATATTACAACCCATAAATGATGGAGTTGATATTCAAGACAAGCTTCCATTCTCCAGGAGTAATATTGAGGCACATATTTCCTTCCAAAGAAAGTCCAATTTCAAGTTGAACATATGCAAGTTGCTTCATAACCATCACTCACATGTCATTGGTAACTGTAAATATGAGATTTGAGAAGGGTAAGAGTAGTGGCATCCCTCGCTTTTTAACCAGTTTCATAATGGTGCAATTCCAGTTGCGAGTTAATCATATTTGTCACTACTTCCATATCACTTGTAGTTATTACTCCATAGCAATATATGTTTTGTGCCATATAATGTATTTTTTCCTAGTATTGACCGAAAACAAATGGGCATTATGTTGCATCAGTGTTTTCTCCAAGAATCATTGAAAGTGAGGGGAACTATTATCATTCTTGTCATGCAAAATGAAGGAAATTGAATACCTTCCTTCTGTGCATTTAATTATGCTTGCAAGCTTACTCATTCTTTCTAGGAAAACAGAAAGGAAAAAAAATCATAGCACATATTTTCAGCAAAATTATCATAGCTCAAGCTCATTTTAAAACATCAAAAGAAACATATTTTTTGTAGCCTAGAGACTATAAAGACCTTTTATACCCCAAAGAATATAGATAACTTTCATAGCTCAGTTCTTAAGTTCACAGCCACACCATAAATCTTGAACCCATTAAAAAATTTATTAGTTTTACATGCATCTTGGGAAATAAGTAGATCCCACTTAACCTTCACTGGCCTATTGAAGGGCGACAACTAAATTTTTGGGTTATCTCTCATCACAAAAAACTTATTGGTACACTCACTATGGTAAGTATTTATTTGAACATAAATACAATTTTTTAATATAATTGAAAGCAATAACAATAATAAAAAAATCCCTATGTCGGAGATATCATAAGAGAAAGTAGCCCCAAAACCTAAAGCTGAAAGATAAATCCAACCTAACATTTTCATGCAACACTAAAATCTTTGTTTATTTAATCTTTGGTAAAGCAAGAACCATATTAAACAACCATAGAGGAAAATAAACCCAAACTTAAAATAAAATCCTTTGTCACATGTTATTTAAGCTTGTGGATTAAAGATATTTTATTATGTAATGAGTGTATATGACTTAGACATAACTCTCATCAAGGAAAAAATGTGTTAATATAAATATGATATGTGCTAGAAGCTAAACCAAATATTTTTGTCCTCATTTCGTCGTCGCCCCTTCAAGATTGTCCCCCACACCATCAAAAGAATCAAGTAAAAAAGCATACAAACACAAGAAATCAAATATTGTAAACAAAATATTCAAAATGTCAGTGAAAATTATTTATAACCACACATATTAGAATCAATAATATTTGAAAATTTGAAAATTTTCAGAAATCAGGCAACTTACTGTGAAAAGATGATACAACCCATAAATCATGGTGTCGATATTAAGGACATGCTTCCAGTCTTCATGTAGAATATTGAGGCTCACATTTCCTTCCAAGTCAATATTTAAGTGGTAAATCCGAGCAGAGATTACAATTGACAAACTAAGAAATAGATAGTTGAGATCCATATATTTATCTAGAACTTCCAAAATTTATTTTCCTTGAATAAAAATATTTTCATGTAAGAAATCACATATATTCTTCAAGATATCTCCAGGGCTCATACCTTTGTCTTACATTTTACCTTTGGTGCATAGTGGGGGTAAAGTAGAGACACCTTTAAATTTAAAAAAAAAGTAGCTACCTATACACAATATTCAAGATTAGGAAATCATTCAGATTAATTTATTTAAAGCAAACTGTTGTCCACTTTTATGCCCATGTTGTTTTTGGAATGATTAGAATCATATAATGCACAAAAAACATCAAATTTGGAAATGATCAACGAAACACTCCATTTAGGATACATACTTCGGAATGTAAACTCCACTCCCAAAACACTAGTTTGCAATGACTATGCAAGTTATAAATTTTCAACATATTCAGAACAATAGCACTATAATGTAGAAATTTTATCTACAAGTCACTAATTTGTCAAATAATGAAAAATAATAAACAATCACATTGAAATTGGTGAGTTTAGGAAATCAATTAAAAAAATGAAATTTATTTTGGACAAGTCAATCATTTCTCAAAGAACCGAAAATATCAATCTCATTAACAATCATGAGCTTAAGTAATTAATAAGTATTCTTACATGAATGAGGGGCCTTTCATATAATCACTCTAGTAAAATAATCAACTCTAAATCATAATGTGATGAACAACTAAAATGACAATTCCAATATAGTCTACCAAAGAGATGACCCCTAGATTTTTAGGTGACAAAAAGACAAAATGTTCTTTGTCATTTCTGTTACGATGGTTCATATAGATCATAGTTCTAGAAACTATTATGTAAGATACTCCTATGCATCGCCATAAAATATCATAGTGTTGCAACCATATTGGCCTTCCACTGTATGGCTTCATTTGTTTTTTATTTGAACCAATGATGCTTAGGGCTCAAACATAATACATGCTTATTAGAAACCCTGATCTGAAATTGATTGTTAGTTAATGTTGTGCTAATATTAACTTTAGAATTAACATGAAAGTGATTTGGGTTTCTTATCATACAAGGGTTTATACAAGTGTTTATGAGTGAAAATTCATTAAACTTGATGATATTAAGCATATTTCATGAGCTTAAAAGCATGGAAACTTAATTCTAAACAACAAAATAATAAAAGAGACAAATACACAAGTTTTATATGAAGGATTTCACCCCTTCTGGGTTACATCTTCTTGGTCCAGCTTCATAGTGTGGTCCTTTGTATTAGCTTCAATTGTGCAAAAGTGATGTTTACAGCCTCCTATTGCCTCTACAACCTGCCCCAATGGCTCCAAAACATCAAAATATACCAAGAATGACTCTTCCTAGGCCAAAATAAAAGAGACAAATACACAAGTTTTACATGAAGGAGTTCACCCCTCCTGGGCTACATCTCCTTGGTCCAGCTTCACAGTGTGGTCCTTTGTATTAGCTTCAATTATGAAAAAGTGATGTTTAAAACCTCCTGATGCCTCTACAACCTATCCCAATGGCTCCAAAACATCAAAATCTACCAAGAATGACTCTTCCTAAGCCAAAATTGGTCAAAAATTGCCTCAATTATTGAAAACCCAAATTTTCCTAGTTTTTCTCCACTAAATCTAGATGTCCGCCAGTTAACTCCACTAAATGTGGAGCTTCCATCGAATCTGGTGGGTCCTCCAAAAGCGCCACCAAGATAATCATGTGATTAAGTTAAGATAAGAATGTTTTTAAGTGGGGTTAAGCACGTTTAGCGCTAACCCGCACTTATCCATTAAAATTGAGTTATCGTGGGTTAACCATGTATTATTGTATTAATACATGACTTAATCGCATTTAAATCTCCGTTCAATCTCCCGCAGAATAGTCTTCAGATCTCGTTCTTCGCGTCTTGGTCACATGTGGGAGGGGGTTGGCCCCCTCTGAATCCCCATACTCTGCGATGATGAAATTCAAATGGAAGCAGAAACCTTATGGAGTAAGGTCGATGGTATATGGTATAGTGGTAAGGCATAGTTGTTGCATGTGGGTGGTCATGGGTTCAACCCCAACCCTACCAAATAATTTTGGTATAATATGCAATGCCAATCCAATAGTTTAAAATTTTGGATAGTAGATATATGTTGCGAAATATTATGGTGTATTACGCCCATTCGACTCTGGTTCAAACTTTGTAATAAAAATATATGCTCCCAACTTTTTCATTTCATAAAAATGTATGCACTTCCAACCTTGCCATGGGGGGGGCACATGGATGCATCTGGCTGTGCCACGTGGCCCTTCCCCATTGGCCCAAAAAAACTCCACCATATAAAAATAAGCCACCATAATAATAATTCTGAACTTAGGAAATAGGAGACAAATTCAACTTCCCCGAGCAACATTGGAGAATATGGTGATGACACTTGTCACAGTGTCACTAGATGAAAAATTGGAGAATAGTCCCTAAAGATTCCTGAGGTGCTGACATGACTGCCAAGTCATCAGTCTGTCATTGTTTTGCATAATTTTTACCTGTTTGGGAAAACGAACAGAAGACCATAACTCACTCATACGAACTCTGATTTTGATGAAACAAGTTGCGCTAGAATCCTGGTGATGAGCTCTATCCGACTGTTTAGGTCTGAAGCATTTCTAAGAACTTTCATTTTTTAGCTAAATATTGAGCTCCTGATCATTCCTCCCCACTAGAAGCCTTTTGGTCCCCAAAAGATACTATCAAATTTTCAGTAGTACCCTTTCACTCTCCATTCATTTTGCCTTTAAAGTATTTTATCCCTTGAGTCCCACTCTAAGGTATTCGACATTCCCTCTTCTTGAAGTTCTGATTTTTCTGTCAACTATGAGATCTTGCTAAAGTTCATCAAGATATTATTGCGACAAATAATCTATTGATGGCAGTTAAACATGATCTCCTTGATCACTAATCAAGGGAGGCTCAAACAATCTCAAATTCTCAACATTAACCATAGAATATATTTGCATATAAGGAGGAAAATCTAGCTTAAATGCATTAGTACCAATCTTTTCCAGAATTTTAAATGGACCATAACAGATTGGCTTGAGCTTTTTACCTTCCACTTGCAATCTCTATTTGTTGATATACAACCAAACTTCATCTCCAACCTAGAATTTGTGATCAACACGGTGTTTTTCATGCCTTGCCTTGTAGCTGCTTTGACTCTTTTAAAGTTGCTCTTGCACTGTGTGATGTATCAACTGAATTTTCTCAATGAACTTCCTTGCCTTATCTATGTCACTATGACCATCTATAGTGACATATTTCTCAAAGATGAAGTCCAAAGGTGATCTTGGAAAGTAACCATAACATGCCTCAAATGGCAATGTTTTCTTGGAAGAATGCTTTGCCCTGTTGTATGCATTGTGAATGTAATGCAACTGTTCATCCCACAACTTGGGATGCTTGCTGCAATAACCTCTAAGAAGATGAATAATTGTTCTGTTTACCACTTCGGTTTGACCATTTGTTTGCAGATGAAATGTTTTACTCTTCTTCAACTTTGTGTCCATCATGTCCAATAATTTTGACCAAAAATTCCCAACAAACTGGGAATCCTGATCACTTACAATAGAAGTAGGAAGACAAAAATGAACCCATACATTTTGAAAGAAAAGATTAGTGGTTTGTTCAGATGTAATTATTTTCTTACATGGCATCAAAAGACACATTTTTTCTGAATTATCTACCACAACATACAAGTAATCATGACCTTTCCTTGACATAGGAAGACCACCTACAAAATCCATTGAGATACTCTCCAAAGGATGTGAAGGAACTAGAAGTGGAGTGTACAATCCAAGTTTCCTATTACTAGGCTTACTTGTTGCACATAAATAAAATCCTCTAATAAAACGAGATACACTATCAATCATGTGTGGCCAATAACAATACCTTTGGATATTCACTATTGTCTTGCCTACACTGAAATGTCCAGCAATCAATGATGTGTGCACCTCCCTTATGATATTGTTTCTTTCTCCCTGTGGTATACATAACTTTCCCAAGTGATACAACAAATTGTTGTGCACATGATAATCTAACTCTTCATTTTGGTTTCCTTGACTCAAGCTTTCATACACATCTTGAAAATCATTATCATATGCATATTTTTCAATGTAACTTTCATGCATAATTGAATTGTGCTCAAGTATAATAGATGAATTTACAATAGGCCTAGAGAGAATATTAGCTACCTTATTGCAGATTCCCTTTTTGTACCTGATAACCAAATGAAATTGTTGTAGAAATCCCATCCATCTGAAATGTCTTGATTTCTGCAAATTTGAATGTGATTGTAAGTACTGCAATGGCTGATGGTCGGTATGGATAATGGTCTCTTTCCCCATCAAATAGTGCTTCCATTTCTTTACACATTGTACCAATGCATATAACTCTTTATAATAGGTGGGATAATTAGTCACAACTCCATTAAAATTTTCAGAATGAAACGAAATAGGCTTACCATGATGCATGAGCACTGCCCCCACAGTATAATCACTTGCATCTGTTGGGATCTCAAATGGTTGTCTAAGATCTGGAAGTGATAATACCGGTGTTGAACTTATGTTTTTCTTTAAAGTATCAAATTATTTTAGGTGTACATCTACCCAATGGAAGACTTTCTTGACACTTGTCAATGCATGTAGTGGAGCTGCAATGGAAGAAAAATTAGCAATGAATTTCTCCAATATTGAGTTGCCCCAAGAAAGCTTCTTACATCTGTAACTCTATTGGGCTTGGGCCAATTCAGAATGACCTCTACTTTGGAAGGGTCTATCTTCAACTCACCTCCTCCAACAATGTGTCCCAAATATACTAAGGAATTCTTACCAAACTCACACTTCGACATCTTTAAAAACAATTGCTCTTTTTTCCAGACATCAAGTACCTTGTTCACATGCATGACATGTTCTTCTCTTGATTTGTTAAATATAAGTATGTCATATAAGTAAACAATGATGAAGTCATCTATAAATGGTCTAAGTACATCATTCATGACTCTCATGAAAGTAGCTGGAGCATTTGTTAGACCAAATGGCATAACTAATCACTCAAACAATCCTTGTCTAGTTTTGAAAGTAGTTTTCCAAATGTCCTTTTCAACTATTCTAACTTAGTGATAACCACTTCGCAAGTCTAACTTACTGAAATATCTTGCATACTTCAACTGATATAGAAAATCATCAATTTGTTGGAGTGGGTAGTGATTCTTTACCATGATTTAATTCAATGCACAGAAATATATGCACATGCACCAAGTTTGATCCTTCTTTGGTACCAAAAAAATTGGTGAACCACATGGCGAAGTAGATGAGTGTATGATACCTTTGTTCAAAAATTCTTGAATTTTATTCTTTATTTCCAAACAGTCCATAATTTACATGTGATACATACCAATTTTTGGAAGTGGAACATCCTGCTGCAACTGAATCTCATGCTGAATTCCCCTCTTTGGAGGTAACCCATTTGGTTCTTGAAACATCTCACCATGCTGACTTACCACATCAAAAAAATAAGATTTTAATTTTTCATCACATCCTTCAAAAGATTCATAGTCAACATCATCCTTTTTCTTAATCCTTAGAAGCACAAAATTTTTACTTGCATTAACTAGCCTCTTCATTTTCCCAACATTAACTAAAGAAATGTTCAGTTTCTTGTGATGAGCTCTCACAATATACTCCACCCCATCCTTAAGCAAATGATATTTGTTCTCATGGCGATAAAACACTACTTTCCTGTCATACAAATATGTAATTACCAAGATAATCACATAAATGTCAAGTGGACCACATCTATCTCAACTTCATCAACAAAGTTTGCAGTAATAACAAATCTAAATATGCATTTCCTTGTAACCTGTAAATTGGAATTGTTAACTATCCAACCCAAAGGGTATGGTTTATGATGTGGTATGGTTTCAAGGTTAATATTTTTGACTAATTCTTTTGAAATCAAGTTTTCTTGTGATCCACTATCAAACAATGCATAAATCTTTGTATGATTTGAAATCACTTTAACATGGAACAATTCTATCCTTGTGCCTTAATTTGGAGTTTTTTTGTGACTATTTGAGGAACTAGTACTTGCTATGGCTTCCTTTTCTTTGTTAACCATGGCTACAATCTTGGTTTCATATCCTAAATTAGATCCAAGATCTTGTTGTGTGGTGGCAGTCATCTTTTGTTTCCCTTTGTTATTTGGTTTCTTTAGCCTTAGTTCGGGATGTAGTTTCCAACAGTGGGCTTCATCATGCCCCAGTTTGGAAAAAAATTTGCATGTAGTTTTCTCCCCTTATTTCTTGATGCTTGCATTCTTCTTTCCCTTCTCTTTTCCCTTACCCTTGAATGGCTTCTTCTTACTACCCTCTTCTTGAATGTTCTTTCCCCTTGCTTCAAGATGCGTGGCTTTGCACACATACTTCATCTAAGTTGTTTGGGTTAAACATGAGGATAGTATGTTTTAAGTAGGAATGTAAACCTCCAATATATTTCAAGATTGTGTCTTGTGAATTAAATTTTACTCCTAACAACAAAGCCCTCTTTCTAGACTCTTGCGTGTACTCTTGAATAGTTTGGCCTTTGAGTTGCCTAAATTTTTTCCAACTCATTATTGCTTTTTGAATATAGGATAATGGATAAAACTGTCTCTTAATGGAAGAAATGAATTCAACCCAAGAAATGGATATTTTACCATGAATTCACATTTCCTCTTGAGTCTTTGCCTCCCACCAAACTAGTGCTGCTCCTTCTAGCCTTAATGAAGCTAATTGGATCTGTATGTCATCCTCTCGTAGATTTTTAATTCTAAATTATACTTCCACTTGACAAATCCAATTGTTTAAATTCTCTGCATTTACCTCACCATTGTACATGGGAAGTTCAAGCCTTATGCCCAACTTGAGTAATGGAGTTTTTCCTTTTGGGTTTTTTGAATGAGTGTGGGTGGTTTTTGTGGTGGATGTGGAAGATGAAGATGTTGATGAAGATGATGAGGATGAGGATGGTGGAGATGGAGGTGGCTTTCCTCCACTATCTTCCGAAATCTTCTCTTCATCCTTCATACCATCTGAAGATCCTTCTCCATGTGGAGGCTTAGAACCTTCTCTTGCTCTTTTTGTAGTGAATGCATCAAACATGATTTTAACCATTCTTTTTATGTCTTTTAAGTCTCTCTTGACATCCTCTTCTTCTGAATGTCCATGAGTCTCTCCAACTCCTGACATAATGGCTAAGGATTCAAGCTCAACCTATGATGCTTGTACCTCTTCAATCACTTCATCTTCTTGTGCAATTTGTACCTCTTCAATATCCACTGCTGGATATGGAACTTGAGGTGCTTCAAGTGCAACTTTGAGTGGAAATTTGGGTCAAGATGATGCTTTATCAGCTCTCTTTATTCTTGTGCTAATATCAGGAATAACAACCAGTAGCTTCCCTTCTCCTCTCTGCAACTTCAACCTTGTAAGCATCAGAAAATTGCAACTATTAAAACCCTTCTTGCACAATCTCAAGCAAAGCAAGGAATAAACCTTTAGAAACCTTGTGCTATGATACCAACTTGATATGAAATTGATTTTTAGTTAATTTTGTGCTAATATCAGTTTCAGAATTAACATGAAAGTTCTTTGGTTTGCTTATCATACAAGGGTTTATACAAGTGTTTATGAGTGACAATTCATTAAACTTGATGAGATTAAGTGTATGTCATGAGCTTAAAATCATGGAAAATAAATGTTGAATAGCATCATAATAAAACAAAACAAGCACAAATAACAAAGACAAATACACAAGTTTTTGATGAAGGAGTTCACCCCTCCTGGGCTACATCTCCTTGGTCCAGCTTCATAGTGTGGGCCTTTGTATTAGCTTCAATTGTGCAAAATTGTTGTTTACAGTCTCCTGTTTCCTCTGTGACCTGCTCCAATGGTTCCAAAACATCAAAACCTACCAAGAATGACTCTTTCTAAACCAAATTTGGTCAGAAATTGCCATAGTTATGGAAAAACCAATTTTCCCTAGTTTTTCTCCACTAAATCTGGATGTCTGCCAATTAACTCCACTAAATGTAGAGCTTTCGCTAAATTTGGTGAGTCCGCCAAAGGTTCCGCCAAGATAAGCACGTGATTAATTTAAGATAATAATGTGTTTAAGTGGGGTTAAGCGCATTTAGCGCTAACCCGCACTTATTCGTTAAACTCGGGTTATCATGGGTTAACCATGTATTATTGTATTAAAACACGGCTTAATCACATTTAAATCTATGTTCAATCTCCCGCCGAACAATCTGCAGCTCTTGATCTTCACGCCTTGGTCACATGTGGGAGCGGGCTGTCCTGTGGGGCTGGCCCCCTCCGAATCCCCATACTCCGCGACAATGAAATTCAAATGGAAGCGAAAACATTATGGAATAAGGTCTGCGATATATGGTATAGTGGTAAGGCATAGTTGTTGCGTGTGGGTGGTCATGGGTTCGACTTTCACCCCGCCATATAATTTTGGTATAATATGCAATGCCAATCCAATAGTTTAGAACTTTGGATAGTAGATATATGTTGCAAAATATTATGTTGTATTGTGCCCATTCGACTATGGTTCAAACTTTGTAATAAAACAATATGCGCCCAACTTTTCCATTGCATAAAAATGTATGCCCTTCCAACCTTACCATAGGGGGGAACGTGGCAGCCTCCGGCTATGCCATGTGGCTCTTCCCCATTGGCCCAAAAAAATTCCACCATATAAAAATAAGCTACCATAATAATAATTCCAAACTTAGGAAATAGGAGACAAATTCAACTTCCCCAAGCAACATTGGCGAATCTGGTGATGAAAATTGTCACAGTGTCCCTGTATGAAAAACTAGAGAATATTCCTTGAAGTTTCCTGAGGTGCTGACTGGACTGCCAAGTCATCAGTCTGTCATCATTCTGCATAATTTTTACTTGTTTTGGAAAACGAGCAGTAGACCATAACTCACTCATATGAACTTGGATTTTGATGAAACAAGTTGCGTTGGAATCCTGGTGATGACCTCTATCCAGTCGTTCAGGTCTTAAGAATTTCTGAGTAGTTTCATTTTTTAGCTAAATACTAAGCTCCTGATCAAACCTTCCCACATTCTCATCATGCTTTGGGTGGCATGCAGTGGTTGTTGACTGTGCTTTTGGTAGCTCATTAGGCCTTGTGTTTTCCACTACTAGATTATTTTGACTTTTTAGGTCA
The DNA here is from genome assembly GCA_034641835.2 of Pinus albicaulis. Lineage (NCBI taxonomy): Eukaryota > Viridiplantae > Streptophyta > Pinopsida > Pinales > Pinaceae > Pinus > Pinus albicaulis. The sequence goes on along the minus strand of CM076573.1, from coordinate 848,283,224 downwards.
ACCACTATAAATATTTACATTTTCACATTATTTGTTATCCCCCACAACTATTCCTGCATGTTTTTCACTTACTTGATGGGTCAATTTTTTTTTACAACCAATAGTGTCTCATCAAAGTCAAGAAGTATCAAGATAATCCCTTAAGTGAGGAATTAATAATTTTATTTTTCCAACCAATAGTGTCTCATCAAACTTTAGAAGTATCAATATCTCAATTGGTTTTTTGACTACCTGTGACTACTAAGATTCTATTGTGTTATGCTTTGAATTATAGCAAGAACATTTTTTCACTGGCATATCTTCTTATAAGAGTATTTAAAGAGTGATGGGAAATTTTTAACTTCATTGAATGATTCAACTTGTTTAAAGTAGTCAAAATACTTTTCCATATAGGTCTGTATAAATGGATATTGAAACCATACCAAGCGAGTTTTTATTTATGTAGGCATCTCCTCTTTCAAGGTAAAACCATTCAGTGTATTTTTAATAGTTCTTATTTCCATGTCACTGTGACAAAGAAATTTCCCTACTTGTCATTATTTTTCTGCTATGGATATGTTGCACATTGAAACTCTACCAACCAATTCCATCTTTACTATTAACATAGACTGCATATTTTTGTCAGCCTAGGAAAACCACACATTCCACATGGGAACGTTAGTGCCTAATATGCATGGATTCACACCTGATATGATTTTGTTATCTAACCATCTCACAAATTAGAAGAAAATATGGATCAACGAATTTAGAAATAATCTCTTTGAGGGGGAACCTCATTTACATCACATTAATGAACATTTCTTGTATATTTATACAAATGATTAGACCTCCTTGGAATATGTAGGAGTCTAAGGGGTCACAATACTATCAAATACTACATAAAAATAATAATGTAAGGGCACAAAAATAATAATAGTGGGTTTCTATGGGGCACAACAATAACAATATGGGGGATACATGGGTAAAACAACAACAATAGGGGGACACATGGGTACGACAATAAAAATAAGGGGGTTACACTAACAATAACAATAAGGGTGCTACACTAGTATTATAGGGACCTAACATGCCCCCTCATTCAAAAAAGTGTTGTCCTCGACACTTGAATAGTTTTGGATGCTTCTGTATAAAATTCTCATCCTCCCATGTGGAATATTCAATAGGTAAATTCTTCCACTTAATGAGATACTCTAAAATTAATCAAATCTGCAACTATCGAGTTCTTATTTTCATGACTGCATCATAATCAAATATGATTTTTTCTTCTTTTTCAAGTTCTGGCAGTACTGTTTGAACTATGAGCTTGTCACCAATAACCTTCTTTAAGCATGAAACATGGAAAAATGGGTGTACTCAAGATTATGCAGGAAACTCCAATTTAGACAAAGTTATCTATTCCCAAAGCCATTTTATGTGGTCATATCCTCTTTCAAGATACAAACATTTGTTGTATTTTATTTGTCTAATTATTTAGAAAATTAGAAGTAAATCATGCTAAATAAATACACAAAACAATAACAAAATTGTTTCACCAACCCCATCCTATACCATAATAATAAGAAATTAAGAAGAAATATTTAAATCATGCCTGTAGGAATTCAGAGCCCAAGTATTTCCAATGGCACTTTCATAGGTGATTGGATTTTGCACAAGTTTGTGCTAGACAAATTTTCCAAGGCTTATGATCAATTGTAGGATTCCTTTGAGGGACATAAAATATCACATTGGGAAAGGACCCTCCCAGTATCATAAATGCTCAAAGTACTGCAACCATATTAGCCTTCCACAATATGGTTGCATTTGTTTTTTTATTTTGAGCTAATGATGCTCAAGGATCAAACATAAAACATGCTTATTAGGCACCTACCCACATTCTCATCATGGTTTGGGTGCCCTGCACTAGCTACTCAAGAACATTTTTTCACTGTCATATCTTCTTACAGGTTTTTTTAAAGAGTGATGGGAATTTGTTAACTTTGTTGAATGGGGAAAATTATTGACAGTAGTCAAAATAATTTTCCATCTAGGTCTTTAATTATGTAGAAATAGTAATGGTACTGGAAATGGTGATATGGTAGGAAACATTAGTTGTAATAACATAGGCTTGAAGAAAAAAATAAATGAACAAGAATCTTATCGTTGATTTTAAATCCAAACATGGAAATCGAAGAATACTTACAACACTACACTTGTATCTTGTGACAGATAGGATAAAACTAAAAAAAGAGAGTTGTGTTAATCAAATAATTAATAATAGAGACTCACTTTTATTCATTGGCATGACCAGTGACATATAACATCATTAAAAGCAAAAGGAAAGTATGTATATTATGAGTCATGTAGGGATATCTATGGATAACTCACAACATTGAGGGTCAATTTCCATAATTGCTTCAAATCCAACCTTGTTTGCAACATCCCTCATATTGCTTGCAAGACTTCGAATGTAGGAAGCTCCATTTATCTTCACAGTTGTTGTAAAAGTCCTTGTAAAATGATAAGTTGGAGGAGGTATGTTTTTATTTAAAGAAATCTATGCAACAAAATTTTTGGGTCATTTTATTTCCTTCTTGGTTGTCAGAAAATATAATGAAGAATCCACCATATTCAATCAAAATCACTAGAATTTCTGACAAACCTAATATATTCCTAAACTAGGGAAAATAAAAATCAGAAGTTACACTCACATTATATGGTTATAGAATTAGACTTAGGTTTTCCAATGATTTCTCATCCAACTCCTGTATCTGATTTACCAGTGTCCTGCAGAATACTCTCCTCCATCCAAATCGCAACAAAAATAGGTGAAGATGAAACATTTTATACTTTGACATCAAATGAATTCATAGATTCAAAATTGATGGTAGATGGCTACTAAAGAACATTTTTTCACGGTCATATCTTCTTACAAGATTTTGTAAAGAGAGATGGGAATTTGTTAACTTCGTTGAATGGGGAAACTTTTTGACAACAATCAAAATACTTGTCCATTTAGGTCTTTGATTATGTATAAATCGCAATGGTATTGAAAATGGTGATATGGTATGCAACATTAGCTATAATAGCACAGGCTTGAAGAAAACAATAAATGCACAAGAATCTTATCATTGATTTTAAATCCAAACACAGAAATCGAAGAAGACTTACAACACTACACATATGTATAAAAAATGTCATTCTTTAATCATGTTGATTATTGACATAGGCAGAGTAGCACTATAATGATGGTACTATGATATATGTGAATGTTATCATAGTAGCTGTAATGACACATACCATATTTTGCAACAAAAATCTATATGTCTTTCAAACACACTAACTGTAATAAGTAAGCTCTAGTTAGTTTTCACATTAAGCCAACTAATACATGTGTAAGGAAATTTAGTCTTTGCTACCCATTTGCATTAAAAACACTCCACATAAAGCCTCCCCTTGAGGCACATATTTTCATCTATCTAATAAACATGCCTCATTATTGTTCTTTCTTTTATAAGTTGTAGAAATTAATTGTAGATTCAATACTACTCATGTAATGATCTAAAACATAAGACTCAAATCTACTCTATTCATCTGCAGAAAGTAATTCATGATTGAGAAGCCATATCAAAAGCATGCATCAGGATTTAACACACATACATGAGGATATATCTAGGGGAAAACCACTGCTCAAAACCCCTTCCTATCTTTATTGCATTAATCAGAAAAAAGAGAAGAAATACATTTTTTGTTCAAGCCTGGACAATCTCTACGCAAGTATAATCTATCTCACTACCTCACAAGTTGGCTCTGGCCAATACTTAGCCAATTATGCTACCTGCCAAGCTCATATTTCCTTGTGTTTTTTCCTTGGGCATTAACCCCTATTATTTAGGGAAATTCCTCATCCATAACTATGCAATCCCTATAGGCCCTTCTCGAACTGCATGCACCACCTGTACAACTTGGATAATTATACAACTGATAGTACATTGCCCTTGAACTCCAATCTCAACTAGGAAACTCAAATTTCATGCATGCATGAGTTAATTGTTAGTTGATTGATCATTTAACTAGTTGAAAACTAAAGTTTCAACCCACTAATAGACCTCCTACTAGTTCCTCCAATAGTTGGAACTAGTTTAACTGACCTTAACTCAATTTAACTGAATTGAATTGTTACAACCAAAATTAAACTCAATCTAGGCTCCTAAAATTTAGGAATCACTGTACACAACTCAAGTTAGGCCCCCAACTCAAATTAATTAAGCTAACTAAGGGATAGTAACTCAGTTAAATCATTCAAGTTGTCTTGTGATGTGGAATTTTGATTTTATCCTAATTTAATTGAAGGGAAAATTAAATCAAGATTTTATTGCTACCATTTTTCAACACTCCCAGTCAGCAATAAAGGGATTCACATCTACCCCGATCCAACACCTTTGGAATGTACTACTGCATGCAAAATTTCTCTTTTTTTTGTCTCTACTACAACATGTGAAACTAGGAAGCACTAAAAAAAAATCACTAAATCAATATGCCACTGTCTACTGGGAAAATTATGCTTTTGCTAACTCTACTACTGAGCTTCCTGCTCTTCTTTCAACACTCATTTTCACTACTAAGTATTTGAATGACATTGATCCTCCTACTACTGAATAATGTGGGCCCCCATAGCAAGGCAGTGATCCATGAGACAAAAAAAAACACCACAATGGACCCTGCCCAAATTTCTGCATTTCGTGGACTATTGCTTCCCATCGTCCCACCTCACACCTGTAGGTATGAATGCATGTGCTCCCTCTACCCACTTGGCTAGAAATTCCCCCCTACTGGAGGTCTCTACCTGAGTGGATGTATCCACTCGGCCTCCTCTCTACTTCTACATCTGTGATTGCTCCACAACTTGTAGAGGCTGCATGTTGAGAGGTAATTCATGCTCCCTCTCAACCACCAAGTCTCTAACCTTTTCCTTACTGGTCAAGGCTTTTCATGCATCTTCTACCTCAAGTGCATACATTTTCTTGACTTGCACATCGATCTGCTTCACCTATCTCATGGTGATGTGTCTAAGGAAAAAATTCCCTTTGGTAAATATCACATCGTAGCCACAGTCTTCCAATACCATGAAGTAAAAGAGATTGTTCTTTAGTACTAGAAAAAACATCACATCCTTGAGTCTGAGAGTGGAGCCAGATTCCCTCTAAAAATTAATTATATCGATATTGGTTGCACTATACCTCCCATCGTCTCCAAACTCTATGTTATGCTTGAGGTCTTTCTCCTCAAAGTCATGGAAGAAATCTCTATTCCCCGTCATATGGAACGAGGCACCGATGTCAAGATACCAAATGCTTCCCATTGTTGTGCTTTCGATGCATGCAATGAGAGTAAAATCAAGCTCCAATTGTGAATCTAGATCTTCACCTATTGCTGCTACTGCAAAATCCTTCTTGCTTGCCTTCTTCTGTGGAAATTTCATGGCATAATGCCTGAATTCTTGACAGTGAAAGCACTTGATGTTAGACAATTCTTTCTTCTTGCACTCCTCACCTTGGGACTTCTTTCCCTTGGATTTATTTCCTTTGTTGACTAATGCAAGGTCCTTTTCCACTTTTTTGGATGAGGTCCCATCTCGGTTGTCCCGCCTTATTTATTCTTTCACTAGATTGGACCACAACCGCTCCCAAAGTTGTAGTTTATCACTACCATTAATGAAATCTTGATAAATATGCCAGCTCTTTGGAAGACCCAACAGAGCTAGAGCTACAAAATATTCTTTAGGGATAGTCACAATGGCCCTGCCAAGTTCATCGTGAAACTGTGTAAACTTGCTCAGATACTGCAGAATTGTGTCATTCTTTTGCATCTTGATACTCTAAAGAGTTTCCTTGAGTGCCAGCTTCCTGTGGTCACTATTGTTCTCAAAAAAATATGTTGGTGTTTTTCACATCACAAATGCAGTTTATTTCCCATGGAGATTCCATACAATATGATCTCGAATTCCCTCCAATATGATCCTCCTCGCTTTATCCACATCCTTCTTCAACTGAGTGAGGTCCTAGGCATAAGATGATGAGGATTTTACTACATCTGTCTTGATGTAATCTATTTGCCTATTGTGATCTAATACTGTCTCAATGTGGATCTTCCATTCCACAAAATTTGTGCTTCCTTCCAAAGAATACTCGAGCCTTAGTCTGATGGGAGTCATCTTATCAGTCCTAGAGAAATTCTGCAATACTCATCTTGAAATTCGAACCTCCTACAAAGAAAACTTCAAATTCTCTTCTCTACTATGAATCTAGATTTTATACCATGTAGAAATTAATTGTAGATTCAATACTACTCATGTAATGTTCTAAAACATAAGACTCAAATATACTCTACTCATATGCAAAAAGGAATTCACGATTGAGAAGCTATATAAAAAACGTGCATCAGAATTTAACACGCATACATGAGGACATATCTAGGGGAAAGCCACTGCTAAAAACTCATTCCTATATGTATTGCATTAATCAAAAAATAGAGAAGAAATACAATGCTTGTTCAAGCATGAACAATCTCTGCACAAGTATAATCTATCTCACTACCTCACAAATTAACTCTAGCCAATACTTAGGCAATTATGCTAACTGCCAAGCTCCTATTTCCTTGTGATGTTTCCTTGGGAATTAGCCCCTATTATTTAGACAAAATCCTCATCTATAACTACTCAATCACTATAGGCCCTTCTCTGACTGCATGCACCACCTGTACAACTTGGATAATTATACAACTGATAGTACACTTCCCTTGAACTCCAATCTCAACTAGCTAACTCAAATTTCATGCATGCATGAGTTCATTATTAGTTGATTGATTAGTTAACTGGTTGAACACTGAAGCTGCACCCCACTGATAGACCTCCTACTAGTTCCTCCAATAGTTGGAACTATTTTAACTGGCCTTAACTCAATTTAACAAAATTAAATTGTTACAACTGAAATTAAACTCAACCTAGGCTGCTAAAATTTAGGAATCACTGTACACAACTCAAGTGAGGCCCTCAAATCGAATTAGCTAAGCTAACTCAGTGATAATAACTCAGTTAACTCATCCAAGTTTTCTTGTGATGTGGAATTTCTATTTTATTCTAATTTAATTCAAGGGAAAATTAAATCAGGATTTTCTTGTTGTCATTTTTCAACATAAGGAATGTTGGTGCACATCATCCTTATTGACTCTTTGTTCAAAGGCTAATGGTGCAACAATAATATTCATCAAAGTCTAACAACTCCAAGCTCTTTTCTTTCTATATATAGAAGAGATGGAACATAATAATCATATGACCAAGGAATACATTTTGATCAATTGCTAACTTTCGTACCATAGTTACCAAGCTGAACCACATGACATCTTGTTGCAAAACAATATTATGAATTATGATGCACACAAACTCCCATCAAATGTAAGAGGATAAAATTACTATGAAATCTATAAATTAGGTGACTTTACCTACCGCCCGAGGTCATATTCTTTGAGATTCACTTTAATTTCTTCAACACTGGATGATAGAATAGGGCTTGTTAATATAACAGAATAAGGCTTCTTTCAGGAAAAATATTCCCAATTATGGGCCAAGAACTATGCAGAGTACAAAAAAACAAAGATGAAAATGTATAGGATATAACTTACGATAACCATATTTTACCAATCAAAAGTTTTTTTTTAGTTTGATCAATTGCTAACCTTCATACCATAGTTACCAAGCTGAACCACATGACATCTTGTTGCAAAACAATATTATGAATTATGATGCACAGAAACTCCCATCAAATGTAAGAGGATAAAAATTCTATGAAATCTAGAAATTAGGTGACTTTACCTACCGCCCGAGGTCATATTCTTTGAGATTTGGTTTAATTTCTTCGAGATTGGATGATAGAACATGGCTTGTTAATATAACATAATAGGGTTTCTTTCAGGAAAAATATTCCTAGTTATGGGCCAAGAACTATGCAGAGTAAAAAAAAAAAAAGATCAAAATGTATAGGATATAACTTACGATAACCATATTTTACCAGACAAAAGTTTTTTTTTTTTTTTTTCCTGAAGACCCTCTTATAACTGGATGCAATATTCCCAAGGGGTAACTTTCCTCCCCATTGATGTCCTTAGTCTTCTGTGAGGACTTTGAATTTACTCCTTTTTCTTTAGAACACAAGCCCCGCAAACTCAAAGAACCTTGAACATATCAAATTCAATTCAATGTTAATATAACAAAACAATCTTCTTTTGGGAAAAATATTCCCAAATTTGGGCCAAGAACTTTGTAGAGTACAACAAAACATAGATTAAAATGTATAGGTTGTAACTTATGATAACCATATTTTACCAGACAAAAGTTTTTTCTTCATAACACAAGCCTTGTTGGCCATATTATGCTAATCCCACACAAATCTCCTGGTGTTTGAGAGCACATAATGCAATTTTACCATAGGCAGGTCAACTACAATAGTGTAACATCATTTTCGCAACTTATGTAATGCGGGAGTAAAGTCCACAACGATAAAAATAAAAATAATCATAGCAGTAGGCCATACAACTGATATCCTTGGACATACGACTATAGTCTCCATAGGCTGAGAAGGTAATGATGGCTCCCTTCACTCTTCCATGAAAAACCAATGAGTTGCAAATATTTCCTGAGAAATCCATTGGAGGCACTCCCACTGGTATAGAGACTTTTTCTATGTTCCAAATAATGGCCACTTACCCTTCCATGTCAAGGTTAAAGCAGAGACAGGAAAAACACCTACTGAACTCAAAGATAAAAAGAATAGAAGAAACCCACCCCATGCCATGAAGCACAAAGACCCATGCCATCCCTGTGCCACATGATGGAGATGATTTCGAAGAATCATGCCAATGAATTCAATCTGACGATAGATGATTGTTCAATCATCTAACAATGGATCTGACAATGCAAAGTTGTGTAGAGTAGCAGTTGGGGGAGTTCTTCCCAAAGGAACACCTTATAATGTAAATAAAACTATTTTTATATAGAGAAATGTGAAATTTATATAAAATATAGATAATATTATTAAGAACTAGTATAAATCCATCTTAACTCCATATCTACCAAGGGAGAGAGGAATAAAATTTGTTAGAGGTGGATACCTTTCTTGTTTTGCACTATGAAAGAGGTTTGCATCTTGATATATTTGATCCCTTTTGGTGCTTGGTAGATCCATAGTAAATATGGATATATGCTGGTATCTAACTAATACATATTGTACGAAGTAAATTTAAATTTATAAACATATATACTATATGAATTTTATAAACCTAAAAGAAATAGTTTATGTGAATAGTTTGGTATACATTATTTTCTCTTATTTAAATATGGAAAAACAAAAATAAAATAATTACATGCCATTTACATTAAAAAAAACATTTTTTTTTTTTTTTAAGCTAAAATGCTATGTGGAAGAAACCTCTAAGCTTAATAAGAAAAAAAATTTGTTAAGCCAACCAAACTTCACAATTTCTAATTCCACAAATCTTTTATGAGCTTTTGATAACAAAATCATAATTATAATACTTGAAATTCTTGAAAAAAAAGATTGACAAAAATCAAAATCTTTCCTATTAACTCCCTTATTTTTCTTCATTTTCTTTTTTTTCTTCACTCAACATATGGTGTTAAAATGGACCTAGATTGGTAGAATATATATATATATTCATATTCTACTAGTCTAGGTCCATTTTAACACCATAAAAATATCATTTGACTATTTTACCTAAATTTATTATTATTATTATTATGTAGTTTCATTGAGTCAAAATTTTTACATGATAGGAAAATACATTACAACATCCCTTCCATATTGGGTTGGAGAGCGTCTCTCAGCCCAACTTTATATACATAGTTCACATTGAAATATTTTATTTATGATTTACATTCTATATATTAAAATGTTAATACATCCTCAAAAAATCTTCTCTCTTTTATTTTTTTAAGGTGAATGAAAGAACATTTAACACTAATAACTCACAATTTACATATTACTTCATAACACATCAATTACCAATTAAACTATCTTTAAACATTTTTTTCTAAAACCCATACTTCATTATAAATAAATAAAAATACATTATACATATCCACACTTTCATTTGCATTTGATTATGAGCCACCAGATGATATGTAAGAGATCCCAAAAAAATATCAAGTATAATCCGTCCTAGTATCACCATCAGTAGAAAACAGTCATAAAACCCTGTTTTATCTGACAACATGTAATAAAAAATAAGTTTTTCCATGGAACATTATACATACAAAATGGCTGAGGAATCAACAAATATATAGATAGGATATAATATATGCGAGAAAAACAAATATATAGATAGGATATAATATATGCGAGAAAATCAAAAGAAAGGCATGTGATAGAACCAAAATTGTTTAGTGCCCCATGGTGGATGCCAACCCTCGTCGACAAGCTCTTCGAAGAGATAAGCCTCCACACATTTTGTGTAAACAAGGACCTTTATGTCTTGTCAAACCTACGACAAGATATAAAGGTTTTTGTTTACACAAACATTAATTTAATAGAATTTCTATTAAATATTGAAAAAATTATAAATTCTTTTCCTATTTTAAAAAAATTGAAAAACATATGAATAAATATTTTCAAAAATATTATGTATTATTATATATATATAAATATTTTTTTATTAATTTTTTTAAGATGTTACATTTCAATTTCATAATAAACATTAAATTCATTACAAATCTTTTTCATATTTTAAATTAAAAAAACATATATATATATATATAATTTTGATGTATAATTATATTATTTAATATGAATATTGAAATATTTTATTTATGAATAAGAGGAATATTTTTGTTTTGGTTATTAATATATTTTTATTTTAAATAATACAATTCCATTAAACATAAAATGAATTACACATCATAAAATATCAATAATGTTATTTTCATATGTTATTTGTCAATTTTAATAATTAGTATTGAAGACATTAAATATCTCTTTTTTAAAATCATTATTTTTTTTAATTTCAATTACTTTTTTTATATAAAATTGATGTAAAACAAAAGTGAAAATTAAGATATTTTGTATATGGCTAGCATTGTTTTTTTTTATATTAATATGAATATTAATTTGCTATTTATAAATAAATGTAACATTATGTGATGACATTTCTTTTCTTTTATATACTGAATATAATGCATACCAATTAAACATAAAATGAATTACACATCATGAAATATCAATAATGTTATTTTTATATGTTATTTGTCAACTTTATATTAAGTACTAAAGTCATTACATATTTCTCTTTTATTAAAAGGTAATTTTTTTTTTTAATTTCAATTACTTTCTTGATTTATTATTATTTAATTTATTAATATAAATGTTATTTTATTATTTTTTAATATAACATTATGTGACAACATTTCTATTATATTAAACTCTAAAGCTCAAGATAAACAACTTTACTTGTATTTTTTAATCAACTAACCATAACAATTGACTAACATTGCATCCTAAACCCCTTGCAAAAATATCTATCAATAATGTTATATTTGAATGCATCTATTTTATAGAAATAATGTTATATTTGAATACATCCATTTTATAAAGCATGTGTTTTCTCCTAAGAGATTACAGGTTCAAAATCAGAGAGAGTAGAGTATGCATGTCTTAATAGATTTAGCAGTCAAATCGCTAAAATGGATCCCTTGTCCCACAAACAACAAAATCCAATTTATTAAATAATAAATAAATAATAAATAAAATGCTAAACCATAAAAAATTCATCCTAAATCCCCTTAGATTCTGCGATCAATCTTTATCAACAATATTATATTTGAATGCATCCATTATAGAGAAGAAGGTGGAATGCTGAAAATAATCAAATTCAAAATCAATCTTTATCAATAATGTTGTGTTTGAATGTATCATTTTATAGGTGGAGAAAGTGGAATGCTGAACCATAATAAATTAAATAAAATTATATAGAAAATTCTAAACAACACATTGCTTCAGATTTAGGGATATCCAAACCGTCTTTATATTGATCTCCATAATTTTGAAAAAACACATTACATTATACATTAAAAGTAATTGATAAAGTCTTTATATTGATTTCCATAATTTGGAAAAACACATTACACATGCTTATTATTTTATTTTATATAAATGAAATGATATAATTTATACATTTAAAAAATTCATAGAGGAATCTCCACACGCATGCCCACCCGAAAAACTACGATTAATTACCAAATTCCGGCGCCTTGACAGATCTTTAATTAAATGAGGACGACTATCCTACAAATTCAGTCCGACGGACAGCTTTAAATTTAATCAATGGAACTTCCGCGATTTAGTCGCCGATCGAGAATTCAGAGGCCACACTCATCAGTAGACTTGTCTGGCAATCCACGGCAAGAGTCTTTCAATAAATTTGGGAAGCCACATTTGAATCCGACAACAACTTTGCGAGATTCGAGCCTGCGACCAATAGAAACGGAAGTAGAGGACTTCGTTCCCTAAATACAAGAGATTCCAACGAAGACTTTGCTCAAGATCGATAATTTGTTCCGTTTTGGAGGGCCTCTTGCAGAGCCTCCAGTTGCCGCTCCATTTTAGGTGCTATAAATTGCGGATCTTTCGGCTCAAATTTGAACGGGAGAAACCGCAAAAAATGATTCCTTTGAAGATGATGCTGTGGATTTTGTTAGCGGCAGTGAACTATGCGGCCGCAGCGCCAGCAAGCGCCATAGTGAAGTCGCTGCCTGGTTTCGACGGGGAGTTTCCTTCTAAACATTACTCAGGGTATGTACAGAGTACACGCTTTGTCCAAGAACATGTTACGGTATTGATAAACCTGCGTCGTCTTTCTGAAAGGACATCACATGCTTTTTTCATTATGTATTGATTTGATGTCTGCTCTCTATCAAGTGCGGGAAACTTCATAATTTTCTGATTATTTTCCAAATATACGAAGAAACTGCTATCCGCAAAGATATCGTTTCGCAGCATGTGCGGGATGTAAAATTTCTCTGAAAAGTCAACTTTTCAGGGTGGATAAGACTCTTTAAATATAATTTCTAGTATTTTTAGTTAAATTTGTACTTCCGATCGTTTAGTGAAATTTCTACTTCCGATCGTTTTACAAAAGATGAAGAACTGCAAAAACTTCGTTTCAGATCGTCTGCGGCATGTAAAAATTCTCTGAAAATTCAAGTTTGCAGCATAGTAAGCATCATTAAACAACAATTTCTAATCTTTTTAGTGTATTTCTACTTCCATTTTTTTTAATTACAAAATATGAAGAAACTGCTGTCTGCAAAGATTTATTTTCATGTCGTGTCGCGATGTAAAACTCCACTGAAATTTCGAGTTTGCAGGGTGGATAAGAATTTTAGAAGTATAATTTCTTATCTTTTTACTACATTTCTGCTTTCTTTTTAGTTTACACGTTTTAATCTCTTTATTTTCTGAACTATCCTCAGAAGCTGGAATCTGGTGAAAGGCTGATAGTAGGCAATACTTAGAAAGCCTCATAGTAGGCGATACTTATTCCACAATGCCCTGTATAGTCCGAACATAACGCGATTGATACGAACTTTCTTCTGTATAAAGCTAGGAGCCATCCTCTGTATTTATTGACACATTAACAAAGTTGTGTTCTGTAACTTTTGCAATAATCATCAATATTTTCAATTTTGAAATGTTCACAAAATCTTCAGATATCAGAATCCCACAAAACTTGCTTTTCTCATGGCCAATTATATCATGTCAAATAGTTTCTTTACTCATGGCCAATTATATTAAAACAAATAGTGCTTACAAGACTCCCACCAAACCCAATAATATATAATTGCTGATCGGAAACTATATGAATATTTTAGGTTTTTCAGGAGCTAGAGCAGTATCCGTAGCATTTTTTCATATAATGACAGGAAAAATTGCAGCAGAGGGGGTGTTTAAGGCCGTGTCTTCTAATCCGTTAAATTTATCCTTTATTTTGATTTTCATGTTTTTGTATTCTTCGTTTTTTGAAGTTACATTACCGTGGACAAAGCGCATGGAAAGAAGCTCTTTTACTACTTTGTCACATCCCAAGGAAACCCTGCTGAAGACCCACTCGTCCTATGGTTAAACGGCGGCCCTGGTTGCTCCAGCTTGGATGGTTTCATCTACGAGCATGGTAATTTACATTAGAACATTTCTAAAATAACCTTATAAAATCATCCTGGTAAAAGGATTTCATGGAAACGCTGAGGTTAATGGAGAGCTTCGTTCACAGGGCCATTCAACTTCAGAAGAGGGGATCAGCCTGGGAGCAAACCGGTTATTGAATTGAATCCTTTTTCCTGGACAAAGGTGATGAACGTGCTACACATTTTTCTTTTTTTCTTGAATATCAAGAAAAACAGAACTGCAAAATAATCATGTCGGCGTTGTAACTGATTATTGCCTTTCATTTTTTTTCTTGGATTGAATTCGAGTCTTTTCCTCTTTTCCTGTACCTAATTTTCAGCTGGTTAACTTCCTGTATTTTGAATTTTCGAAAGAAATATACTAAACTGATCAGCTGGAAACTCTGTTCCGGCAGATTTCAAGCATCATCTATCTAGAATCACCAGCAGGCGTTGGTTATTCTTACTCAGATACGGAAAATGACTACATCACTGGGGATCTAACTACAGCCTCGGATAACTATAAGTTTCTTCTACAGGTCTATCTCATTTCCTTTCAAGATTTGAAAGTTTAGTGTTTAAATGTAAAGCTTTGATTCAAGGTCAACAGGGCATTGGTTTTCTCATGCTGCGGTCTTTTTAGAGTCTTTACATGTAAAGTTTCGATTAAAGGCAACTGGGGATTGGTTCACTCTCACTGTTGTTTCCCTCTGTTGTTTCCCTCTGATGTGGCACGAATATCTAAGAGGTCACAGCTCCACCCATCGATGAGGCTACGTGCAAGTTTTAGATTATTTTGGCAAGTGCCTGACGATTTTGGCAGAATAACCATTTTTACATACTGGCACTCAAGAATGTCTCTTTAAGCATTGCCATGAAAATTCATTAATGAAATAGTATGTCTCTATGGATGGATATAACCACGAGCTCAAAATCATTCCACTGTTTTCATTATTGAAGTAAATACATCCATGGAGCAAACCTAAAATGATTCAGGAGAAATAATTCATAAAATAAAAGTGAAATTACATTGACTGAACTGTACATTTGCAAGCCTTACAGATACGAGACTTATATTGTAATGCAGTGGTTCGAGGAGTACCCAGAATTCGTACACAATCCTTTCTTTATCGCAGGTGAATCATATGCAGGTGTCTACGTTCCAACTCTTTCCCAAGAAGTGGTCAATGGTATGCAGGAACGGTTCATATAGATATAAATCATCAATTACATTTCTTTTAACATTACATGTCTTTACTTCTGGGTGTACTATTTTTCCTTCGTTTTACACTTGTTTTCTCTCTTGCAGGTATTGAAGTAGGTGTTGAACCATCTCTGAACTTTAAGGTGAGGGCATGGTTTTAGTTCAATGCTT
The DNA here is from genome assembly GCA_034641835.2 of Pinus albicaulis. Taxonomy (NCBI): domain Eukaryota; kingdom Viridiplantae; phylum Streptophyta; class Pinopsida; order Pinales; family Pinaceae; genus Pinus; species Pinus albicaulis. Next base: position 848,267,646 of record CM076573.1, on the reverse strand, counting down.
ACAAAGTTACATATATCATACTGCTCTGAACCTAACCTGGGATCAAATTGTTCTCCCAATCTATTGTATTGTCAAGGATAATTCTTACATCTACATCTTGTGACATTATGTCAGGGTTACCTAATTGGGAACGGGGTTACAGATGTGAACTATGATGGCAATGCCCTTGTTCCCTTTGTTCATGGCATGGGCCTTATATCTGAAGGCCTGTATGAGGTATTCTTCATTTCTTTTACCTTCAACGACATGCAGATTAGATTATCTGGTGTGGTTAGACCCCGTTTGAAAAGTATAAACATTTTCAGCACACTAGTGTGAGTTCCTGTTTCAAATGAATATTATCATACACAGTGATTTGTGGCAGGTAGCGGAAAGCTAGATAGTTTCTTTTTAACTCGTCTCAGACTCTTAGCTATTGACGATGATCGTTAATTTTCTAACAAAGTCTGGAGTTATCGAAGACTTTCTGACTCTTTAGATTGAAATGTTAAAACACTTGTCGGAATGTTTACTCGAGCAATCTTTGCGAGACTAAAAGCCCTTTCTTTTGTCTTATGTCTCTTTATACCAAGTGATTGGTTTCTCCTGGAATCTTTCAGTTGTGTCTGCTTTCAGGTATAGAATTCTACCTGAAATGGTGTACTGAACAAATTCGGAAATCATCGGTCTCAAACATTTCCCTTATTCACAAACTGCTCGAACTTCACGGTTGCACTTCTATATATTAAAAGTCTTCAATCTTATACTGTTGTGCTGGGATAATTAATCTCTGGTTCTGAATGCAATCTATCTACTTCTTATAGTCAGTTTCAGAGATTTCTTCTTAAGGAACTATGTTTTAGGATTTGGTATGGTGAGACACTTAGATCTTATACCTTAGTCAGTTTCAGAGTTTTCTTCGTTAGGAACTATGTTTAGGATTTGGTATGGTGAGAGACTTAGATCTTATACCTTAGTGGGATAATTGTTGCAGGAAGTCAAAGAGGCTTGCAAAGGAAATTACTGGAATGCAACAAGTTCTCTTTGCCAGTCCAAATTGATGGCTGTTCATCAGGTTTAATATGCTTAAGTTCTATCACTTTTGTATGTTTGCAAATCATAGTTTACTGACTAATTATTTTCCTGTCGATAGGCTGTTTCTAAGCTCAATCGCTATGCTATTCTTGAGCCCTGTTATCACAATCCTGATATCCAAGAAGTTGTGACTATTGAAGAAAAATTACCCGAAAGTTTCAAGAGTTTAGGTGTTACTGACCGACCATTTCCAGTAAGAAGAAGAATGTTTGGCCGTGCTTGGCCCATGTTGTCACCTGTTAAAGATGGCAAAGTTCCTATGTGGCCACAATTAGGGGCACAACATTTGATTTGCATGGTAAGTAGTATTCCTTGAAAGTAAATGTGTACAAATTTGATAATACAATGCTTTACTGTTTTTCCCTTCATGAAGCATCAATGAGGGAAGGATACAATTTAACCTGAGAGTTGTTACAATAATGGCAATTAAATGCAATTTGGTGAACAGAGAGGAATAAAAAAAAAACTTCTTTAAATCATTGTCATGACTCATGCTATCATCGAAAATATTTGTTTATGAAGTTTAAGAAAATTGCATGTTATCATTCAAAATAAGCCATGTGATGATGTGTGCTTTTGGTGAGCAGGACACCCAGGTTTCCCATTTATGGTGTAATGATCCGTTAGTGAGAGAGGCTATTCATGCTGAATCGGTATGGAACACTTCTACGTTAGTGGGACACCCTCAAGTTTTATTTATGCAATACAATTTTGATGGTTTTTTTTGTCTTTCAGTAAAAAAGTAGTTTTCAATATTCACAGTAATGCTACAAGATATTACAAAAGTATCCCTACTGTGAGTACAGTTATAATGTTATTTACAGTTATAGTAGAGTGAACTTATAAATGATATGCCTGTAACTATCTAAGAATTGAAGGCCCAACACACATTTCACTCTTTCCTCGTTGGGGTCTAGTCATATTTTTTTTTTTATAAACTTCCCTCTGTTGGTAGTATTATCTTGAGAAAATGTGCTTACACTGCTCATTTTCTGCCATGATGATTTGGCTTAGGCAATATCTTTACTAGGACTTGTTGTTATTGAGTTCTCTAACGACATGTTGTGGAACCGTTGCAGGAAATCACTAGTGGAAAATGGCAGGTATGCGCAGACCGCATTAGTTATACTCGAGATGCTGGAAGCATGATTAAATACCATAGGAATCTGACCACCAAAGGATATCGTTCACTGATCTTCAGGTACAGCTGTCTCCTAATGCAAAATCTGCGACTCTTTCGTTCTGGGCAGAGTGCACACAGTTTTTGAATAAACATTTGATTGGGCACATAGTTTTTGACATACATCTGATTTCCATTTCATTGGTTTCCCCATTTTTTGTGTAATAAAATGAGTTGCCATGTGATGACAGCGGTGACCATGACATGTGTGTGCCTTTCACTGGAAGTGAAGCATGGACAAGATCAATGGGATACAAAATAATTGATGAATGGCGTCCTTGGTTCTTGGATGACCAAGTTGCTGGGTAAGACTGCATCTCACCTACCATTCTTCATGCGTTCATGTTTAAATTTGGAAGATTCAGTTTCTGATTTGTTCCTTTTGCATGTCTGCAGATATACTCAGGGGTACGACAATAACTTAACTTTCGCTACAATTAAGGTCAAATTCTACTTTCCTACACCATACATTTCCTTATTTCAAGAATGGCATCTATTTTAAATTTAACATGTATTGAATCTTTAGCAGTTGAATTACTGAGAACTTAGGCTGCTCTGTTTTTCCATGAACGAGGTTGATAATGTTTGTTAATGTACAGGGCTCTGGCCATACGGTTCCAGAATACAAGCCTCGGGAAGCATTTGCTTTCTATCAACGCTGGCTTAGCGGGGAGCCACTTTAGTGAACCTATCATCCCTCATATTCTTGAAAATTATTAGTCAACTTCAATTTAATTTTTTTTGGTGGGAACACTGACTACTATTAACTCCCACACTTCTACTGCTGTGGCCATGCTCTGATTCAGCATTCTAATATATGAAGTAAACATTATTTGTTGCAAAATAGACCGAATTCAATGTCATACGCTTAGTTCCATTGGAAATTCGTTTTTATCCAGATACAAAAGCTCCCCTTTCATTCACAATTTAAATAACAAGAGGTCAAAACTGCTGCACTTCAGCTAATACCTGAAAACAACTTCAAAGCCGGTTCAGGACAAATCTTCCTAATCACAGAATAGATTCAACCTGATATAAGATTAAACTGAAGCCGGTATCTAGATACCAAACTAATAGCTCAAGATTGGTCATTAACAGACATCAGACTTGAAGCCATTCTAATAAGGCCTCTAGGGATTTCCACGCACTGTGAGCTGCATGACTACAGGAGTCTATACATCTTGCACTGGGACTTAAAGGTTGTTGTCTCCTAGGAGCATAGCATGTCAAAAATCTTGTTAGACAAGAATACAATATTGTCTCACATCGGTGATCATTTAATCTGAATCACTTTTATTCTTCTAGAGACATATGACATGGTATTAAATAGGCTGGTTTTATGCCAGAAGTTTGAGATCTTCAACTTCCAAGTAGGTATGGTCAAGGAAATGCACAATAAAAGTACTCCCTCCCACATGCATGACTAGTAAATTTAATATGGTATTAGTTGGTGTAGATTGGTGCCATTATTCAAGTTATACAATAGTAGAATAATATTAATAGAATGGTATGGACATAGATTATAAAAGTAACAAGCTAAGTCTTAACCTTTTGCCTTACCTCCTTACAAGCTTGGAGTTTACGAAGATAGAACCTGCAACATAAATCTAACACTTTTGGAACTATTTTAGTTGAAATGCCCCCAAGTGTAATTTCTGGTTTTTTACTATTAAATTGTAATATGTTAAATTACTTATTCTTTGTATGGTTTGTGTGATAGAAGTTAATTTTAGTACAATAGTTATAATAATTGGTAACTATTGTAAAAATGTGAAATATATTGTAAATATTTATAATGCAAAGTCAAAGGTTAAGATTAGGCTAGGAATGCTTATGAGTTGTAATAATGAGGATTATGGTGTGGTTGTTATGTTTATGTGGTGTGCTTATGCCTATGCTTATGTAAAATCATGTAAAAAAAAAAATGTATTAATAATATCCACAAAAAAAAGTTTGCTTGAGGAAGTAATGAGAAGACTTTGATGCCATAAGAGGGGTAGAGATAAGGGGGAATTTGGGTGATTGGGCCTTGACACTAGTTTTTTGGAAGTGCTACCTTTCAATCCACACCTTTTTACAATGTGTTTGAGAACTAATGATTTGAAAAAGTACAAAGTTAAAAAATTCAAGAAGAGGTGGTGTCTAAAGACAATGTTACAATGCTTAAGCACAAAATAAGCACATCTCTACATATAATAATGAGACATTTACTGAAACATTAAATGTATTACCACACTTGACTACTCAATAGAGTGATCCATCAAGTCATCTATATATATTCCAAAATCTATATATAGCGCAAAGTATAACTAACTTCCTTAGAATGAGGAAGGAATGATTAACTTTGATGGCAATAGACATGCTAAACCATTTGTTTTTTTTCCTCTACTTTTACACTTGTACATTGAGTCAATACCAACTTTGGTTGTCTTGACAAATTAGTTAACTAGATAGTCGACCTTTCCAATCAACTCTCAAGTTAACCTTTGGTCGACTGATTTTCTCCAAAAGTTCGAGAAGTGAGATGTAGCTACTATTCCAACACCCTCCCATCAACACAACTATGTAGAGATTTAGGATCTGAAATTATCTTTGTAAACCCCCTATAATTGTAGCTTTGTAAAGCCCAAATATAATATGAAGTTTCACAAAGTTGACTTATGTTAATGGTTTTATAAAGATATTAGTGATTTGATCATTTGTCTTGCAATGAAAAAGGGACACAATAGTTTCCTATGCCAATTATATCATATAATGATCATGAAGCTCCACGTACTTCTTATAGTGAGAAACAAGGTTTCAACTACATGCATCATAATTTGATTGTCATAATACACTATTTTCAACTTCTCAATGGAATATTGAAGCTCACCTATTGGGTTGTGAATCCACATTGCCTCTATGCAAGCAATAATTACACCTCTATATTTAATCTTTATGCTTAGAGATACTTCCTTTTGCATTTACAAACCATATTATGGGTCTAAATCTAACAAGAAACACATAGACATAAGTTGACTTCCTGCCATCTCCATTTCCAATACAACCCAATTTGGTATACCTTGTTAATCGGTACAAATTCTTATTGCAATACTTTATACTGGGTTAATAAGTAGCCTTATTTTAGCAAACAGATTCCTTCATAATTTTCAAATGGCTCTCCTTTGGATTTTGCATGAACCTAGAGACCACACTAAGAACTAAGGAAATGTTAGCTAATAGCTTGTGCTTGTGCATGTGATTATTATGCAACAATTTTGGTTATTAGTGTGGGTAGATGCTATTATCATTTAGGGGTGATCGAATCTTCATTGGTTATTGCTAATGACTACATATAAGTATCATCTCCATGGGACTTTGATTGAATTTTCATGGGAAGTTAGTAATTGTTGAAGTATATCTTGATAATAAATGAAGTATATCTTGATAATAGGTGATATGTTCTTTATTATTGATTATTAATAAGCTTTATATTAGTTCTTCTCTAGTTAGACTTTGAGTATCTTATATTGTTAGTTGGGGCCTTCTTTTCTGACGATCCCTTGTTGATATTCATTGGCCATGAGACATGTTTGATTTGAAGAATATATCCTTGATGGCTTATTATGAATAATCCTTATTCGATATAATTTATATGATTTTATGATGTGTTAGTATGACTAATAAGAGGTGGAGCTTTAGACTTGTTACCGCTCAAACTTTCTGGGGTCCTAAAAGGGGATCCTTGGAGGGCTATTACCAAGTCAAGGGAAACAACGGAGAAATAGCCCACTGTCACCTCGGCTATGGTTCCCTACTCTTTATAGAATTTCACCAATGGGAGCAGACCCACTATAATAAGGATCACGAAATGAATGGATCAATGATAGGGTGAAGGGGTGATCCTGGGGGCCTATTCACAAGAGAGGCTCAAATGCATAACTTGCTTGCTTTGGAAGGAAAGGTTGAAGGATTTCAAGTAAGGGCTCAAGGAGAATTTCAAGGTTTAGGTTTAGGGTGTATCTTATAATGGAGGTCACTAAACCCTAAAATTTTTGTGAAGGCTCAAATTCCAGGTGATCTGTGAAGAATTATCCTTAATAGTGTATGGGACAACACGAGACCAAGTGGAAATGGGTTAATTCAAGGGGGGTAGGGTTTAGCAACCAATGATATGCTTGACCTAATTAGGGAGGAGAAGGGGATCAAGGAAAGAATTTTAAATGAAATAAATGCAATGATCCTAGTGAAGTTTCTAGCCTAATGAAACCAGGGGCAAGAATCGGTCTTCAAGCTAGAGCTTGTGATATCTCAAGATCGCATCGTCAAAATCTCATGAAATTTGGAGGGCTTCTTGAGGACACACCAACGCAGTTGTGGACCAAAAATCGAAGTATTTGGATCGCTAGATTGTGAGATAATTGATGCCCTAAGTGACCTCTGTAGGTTAGGCCTAGAAAAGAGGGGAAGGTGAAATAAATAAGCTTTGAGGTGATCACCTGTGGAGGACCAATGCTTAATCCTTTTGGGGAGATTAGAGTCGAGCATAATTATGACTATGGACTTTGGATTTTCTATGTCAAGGAGACCTCAAAGGCAACTTTTCTTAGCATTAGGGAAACAACAAAAGCAACTTCAAAGACTAAATATACTTCATTTTACAAAATAGATGGCTTATCAAGATGAATTTCAACAATGAAGCATCTCTAGGAACATTCATTCATAATACATGGCCCATACATGAAGCATCGCTATCTGGGAACCGAATTTCTAGAGCTTCGCATAAATGGATGCAGTAAATTAGCCCTAGTATAGTGAAATCCTAGCAACAACATATGTGAGAAAAATAGAAAGATAAAATAACGTTAAATTGCGCTTACATGTATCAAGAGTATATCCAACCATCAAAACTTTTCCAATCAAGAAGCTCCAAGACAAGAGAAAATAATCCAAACATCAAAATTCATTCCATGCTCCAAAAATTCGTACTCCAAAAGAATAAGGAAAATCTCACAAAAGAGATTGATCAATCCAAGTGATGATACTCAAATGAATTCACATCACTTGTATTTATACACTTCTAATGAGTTCTATTTAGCTAATTAGGCCTACATTAGCCCCCAGAATAAAATAATGTGAAAAATAACTAACTTTTGGTGACAAGCCCACCAAACTAGCTCATAAACAAAAGAATAAGCCTCTGAAGAGGTTGAATGATAAATAATACATGTAGTTGGGCCTTATAAGAAGCCTGATGAAGTCCACAAGTGCCATAATGATGAATAAGACTCAAAAGTAGCGGACAATGGGTTGGCCCCTTATTCTCCAAATAATAAACATGTGGTGCTCTCAATGGGTGTGGGGGCACACAAGTAACATCATGGGTCTCCAAGTAGATCAAAGATGTCTGCAGACCATCTATAAGGGCTCAGATGATGGTGTAAGTGGTGTCACATCAACATACAAGTCCTAGGTCATCTGCCAAGTGCATGGTACAACTGTGAGGTCGGTTGGGCATGGTGAACCAGGTGCATCTTCCTCGTCCAACAAGTGAATCTCGAGCAATCTTTGAACATATCTGGGACCCATGGAGTGTTTTCTATTGTTGTGGAGGCCCATGTCTCTTTACACACACCCTACATGTGCCAATGTATCCTTCTAGAGGGTTAGGAACCTGTATAGGGAGATCAAACCCAAAATGGAGATCATCTGCAATCCTGCATAAGATCTAATGCGTCCCCTATCCTTCTAGTACAACAAGTCATTTAAGGAAATCAAGTTTAAAATATTACAAACCATGGACAACAGGTGGGTACTTCAAAATGGCATGCCCTTTCATAGTGGGCTATTCGGATGTGCTAATGTCTACAAGCTCCAAAGGGGGTTAACCAAGTACTCTATTAGGTGGCTTCTACCTTTAAAGGGGATAGTACATCCAAGGTACATCCTTCAAAGGGTGGTGGCATGTGATAAAGAGATGAATGAAGTAGGGAATGAAAGGGGAACCTTATGCCACATGTCGGGGTACCAGGGTAGCTAGTAAAGGGAAGCCCACACTTGGGTATATTATGTATAGGAGGGAGAAATAGTGGTGCATGAGATACCCTAACCTTGATTTTTCCACCCTTATATATGTATTTTGTATTTTATGATTTTTCTTTGATTAAATGCTCGAGGTTGAAAGTATAAGAGAATGATGTGCAAGGTATAACAGTGGATACCCCTTTTAAGGTAGGCTAGTTCATTTCCCACTAGGGGTTGGGACAATTATGGGTTCCTGAATGATAAAGGAGGCTCATCTAGGGCCTATAGGAACTAGGGTGAAGGCCATGGCAATGGGGTAGAGCTCATGCATTAGATTTTCCCCACATGTTAAATGTGTTTGTCCCAACCATATTTTGCATTTTGTGGTATATTTTCCTATTCAATGTGGCCAATTATGCTTTTACTTTTCTTTTCAACTACATTAACCTTCCGGGCATCGTTTCAGGCTCGACCCAAGTTGTGGGCAAGGGGAAGGGGAGGCTAACCCTGTGTGGACCCAATGGAGTAATGTGGACCCAGGTGGGAAAGATGATGGATGGGGTTATAATAAAAAAAAGGGGAGTGATATATGTGGATGGGGAAGCGGGACCACACAACCAAAATCAGGGTTTCCCATGTAGTACCACCCCAAAACCCTAAGGTTAGTAAAAGAGATCCCATGGGACCAAGATCCAAGGGTAACATCCAAAAGAGATCTAGCGGACAGAAGCACAAACCTAACCCACTCTTTCCGCCGAATCCCCCCATGAATCCATGCCCAAAAGTGTCCATGATAAGCAAACTACAATACTCAATTACCAAATGACAAGGCATACCTTTAGCTTCGGGAGGCCCACCTTCAAGCATACGATCATGACAGATGGGTGAGGGACCACATGGTTGGCTCAGGTGGTGGAGAAATGGCACACCAAGCTAGTTCGTGGCTGCAAGGGGTTGTTGGCTGTCGACTGATGACCATCTTGGAGAAAATTTTCTCCAAGGGATAGCACCCACAAAATGGTGGTTAACATCTGGCTCCAACTGGGATGTGATCTCTCGAAAAGTGGGTGAAGCTACACGAACAAGAGGTCACGAGAACTCCAACAATATCTTGTTTATTGTAGACCTATTGCCTGCACATATCAAAGACTAAACCTACGGGGAAGCATATTTGTACGATGTCTTATGATCACCCATGCGTAATTTCAAACCATAAAATAATAAATAATAAAATGTGCAAATTTTAATCTAACTACAGCTAGTCTACTATGAAGAATATCATATGACATTAGTTCTAATGCAAAAATCATCATGAAATGCATCCTACTCTAACATGCATATGGTACAAAACTAATACTAAGTGCAATTATAAAGCCAATGCAACCAACATATCATCAAATCAATATAAATATGTCGGCCTATATGATTACTCATGTAGTGAATGTCAAAGCGAATGTGGACAAAATCACATGAATGATAAGGCCGATGGAGGGTAGGAAAATAGAATGCCCACACATGGATGATCATGTGAGAAGAGGTAAGAAAATGATGTAATCTAGTCCATGAGATCCTCTCTTCTAACCAAAATATAGAGATGTCAATGATTAGGCTCATAAATTTCTGATGGATGGCAACCTCGGGCATATTATTTCCATTATCATTTGTGTCATATTTTATTGTCTCAATAAGGTTATGATTAGCAGGAAAGGGAACCTCATGAGATGGAGAAACACAAGCAGGTCGCCCATGATGATCACACCGAAACGGGGATTATAGAATGATTATAATATTGAGGGGGTGCCGAAGAAGATAAAGTATACTCAATGAGAGGTTCTTCCCTGACACCATACTTATAAAGGGGGAAGGGGCTCATGGTCACTCAAGATAATTTGAAAAGGGGCAAGGGAATCACTTGTGCAAGACTTGAGGTGATGAACAAGAGGATGAGGCAAAGGGGAGGGTGAAGTGTTATATTCAGTGGCTTTCCCTCCTCAAAATCATTTTTTTCATGTAAGGGAAGATAATGATCCTTTTTCTCAAGGCTATCGATGGATATGTCATCATAAATAATGCTTGAGAGAAAGGGGATACCACCCTCAACCTCATCTTCCTTGTCGGTGTCATAAATGGGAGAAAAATCAAATTGAGGACCAACAATTTCCCATTTACCCTTTTCAATGTGGAAGTAATCTTCAATTTCATATTCCAAGGGGCTAATGGGATCACCTTCCTCAAGGTTCTCAAAAGGAGAGTCATAAGGAGTAATATCCTCGAGAAAGGTAAGGTTCGTCTCAAATTCATCCTCCCCAACACATGTGTTCTCAAAATCAACCCTTTCGTCATGTGGAGCTGAGGAGGACTCATCTTCCTTCTTATTACTTAGATTTTCAATGTCTTGATGATGCTCAATGAGGCTTCCTCTTGTATGCTTAATGCGAGGTATACTTGAAAATGTCTAAGAAAGACATCAACGAACTCCTCAATAGATAAGATTCTCTTAGGTTCATGATCATGCAACCATGAGTTATGACCACTGAGAGTTCTCATGAACAACAACATAAGGAAATCTTGGTGAACCACCTTTTCTCTTGAAGCATGTGGATTAAATTTTTCTACATGGTCAATTTCGAAGATTGGATCACCATCAAACATGGGCACCCCATGTACCATCCTTCATGTGACATAATTAGGGTACCCAGGGACACTAACGATGTCTAGAGCAGGAAATTTATCAAAGAAATACAAGCATCTACCTCAAAGTATAATGAAGAACTAGGGCTTCGTTCTTCCAATGGAGTCACCAATAATGTTATTTCAATATGTTGTATGGGGAACAAAACACATGTTTTGACCCCTGACAGTGGCACCAGAAGTGTTACTGCTCAAACTAGCAGGGCTCTTGAAAGGGGATCCTTGGAGGGCTACTAGCAGGTCAAGGGAAATAATGGAGCAATAGCCCACTGTCACCTTGGTTATAGCTCCCTACTCTTTATGGTCTTTCACCAATGGGAGGAGATCTGCTATAATAAGGATCATGAAATGATTGGACCAATGATAAGGTGAAGGGGTGATCATGGGGGCCTATTCACAAGAGAGGCTCAAATGCATAGCTTGCTTGCTTTGGAAGGCAAGGTTGAAGGCTCTCAAGGAAGGGCTCAAGGAGAATTTCAAGGTTTCGGTTTGGGGTATGTATCTTATAATGGAGGTCACTAAACCATAAAATTCTTGTGAAGGCTCCGATTCAAAATTATCTTTAAAGAATTATCCTTAATAGTGTGTGGGACCACACAAGACCAAGTGGACCCAGGTTAGGTCAAGGTGGGTAGGGTTTAGCAACCAATGATATACTTGACCTAATCGGGGAGGAGAAGGGGGAAAATGAAGGAGTTTTCAATGAAAGATAATGCAATTATGCCAGTGAGGTTTCTAGCCTAAGGAAACCACGGGCAAGATTCGTTCTTCAAGCTAGGGCTTCGATATATCAAGATCCCAACGTTAGAATATCATGAAATTTGGAGTGCTTCTTGAGAGCACACCAGCACAATTGTGGACCAAAAATTGAAGTATTTGGATGGCTATATTGTGAGATAATTGATGCCATAGATGATCTATGTAGGCTAGGCCTAGAAAAGAGGGGAAGTTGAAAGAAATAAGATTTAAGGTGATCACCTATGGAGGAACAATGCCTAATTCTTTTGGGGAGATTGGAGTCAAGAAGAATTATGACTATGGACTTTGGATTTTCTATGTCAAGGAGGCCTCAAAGAAAACTTTGCTTAGTATTAAGGAAACAACAAAAGCAACTCACAGACTTTATACCTCGTTTTGCAAAATAGATGGCTTATAAAGATGAATTTCAACAATGAAGCATCTCTAGGAACATTCATTTATAATACATGGCCCATACATGAAGCATCACTATCTAGGAACCGAATTTCCACAACTTCGCATAAATGGATCTAGTAAATTAGCCCTAATATAGCGAAATCCCAGCAACAATGTATGTGACAAAATTAGGAAGAAAAAATAGCATTAAATTGTGCTTACATGTATTGAGAGTATATCCAACCATTAAAACTTTTCCAATCAAGAAGCTCAAAGGCAAGAGAAAATAATCCAAACATCAAAATTCATTCCATGCTCCAAAAATTCGTCCTCCAAAAGAATAGTGAAAATCTCACAAAAGATAATGATCCAATCCAAGTGATGATACTAAAATGAATTCACATCACTTGTATTTAGACACTTCTAATGAGTTTGATTTAGCTAAGTAGGCCTACATTAGCCCCTATAATAAAATAATGTGCAAAATAACTAACTTTTGGTGAGAAACCCACCAAACTAGCTCATAAACAAAATAATAAGCCTCTCAAGAGGTCGAATTATCAATAATACATTTATTTGGGGCTTCTAAGAAGCCTGATGAAGTTCATAAGTGCCATAATGATGAATAGGACTACCAAAAGTAGTGGACAAGGGGTTGGCCCCTTTTTCTCCAAATAATAAACATGTGGTGCTCCCAATGGGTGTGGGGGCACACCAGTAACATCATGGGTCTCCAAGTAGATCGAAGATGCATGTAGACCATCTGTAAGGGCTCAGATGATGGTGTAAGTGATGCCACATTAGAATACAAGTCCTAGGTTATATTCCAAGTGCATGGGATAACTTTGGAGCTGACTAGGCATGGTGAAACCATGTGCATCTTCCTCATCCAATAGGTGAATCTCGAGCAATATTTGGACATCTTTGGTGATCCATGGAGTGTTATATACTATTTTGGAGGCCCATGTCTCTCTACAAACACCCTACATGTGCCAATGTAGTCTTCTAGAGGGTTAGGACCTTGTATAGGGAGACCAAACCAAAAATGGAGACCATCTGCAATCCTACATAAGATCCAATGTGCCCCCTATCCTTTCAGTACAACAAGTCATTTAAGAAAGTTGAGTTAAAGAGATTACAAACCATGTACAACAAGCGAGTGTTGATATTTTGGGTAGCATTGGATGTGCTCTAGCTCTGAAACTTTGTGGAGGGGCTAGAACACATGAGATCTCCAAGACCTAGAAATCGTTTGAAGAAATTCCACCCAGTGTAAAAGTTATTCAAATAATTAAATTTTTTAATGGGGACCCTAAGTCTAACTTAGGGAAATTTAAAAATAAAAGTGAATTAATTTACACACGTGGGTGAGAACATTCTAAGTGACGTGGATCAAGATTTTTCTAATCTGAGCCATTGATTAGAGATTAGATCACAACCATTGATTTATCAATGAGAAAAGTATTAAAGGAAGGCTTGGGGTCAGTTGGTGTAGATGCACATTGCAGTAGCACTTGAGTTAAGTCAAAATTCTGGGGCACGGTTTGCTAAGAATTTTTGAGTGAGCTTGCAGTGCTAGTGAGGGGAAGATTAGCAAGGGATATTTTTATCTAAGGTCGAGGATACATAGGCAGAGAGGCAAAACTATACCAGCCGACGCAGAGGCCAGTAGGAGGGACGCATCCCAGCCACGTTGACGCAGCAACAACGCAGGGGTTGACATAGGCCCTTCCGGGTGACATAGAAGAAGCGTTGAGCCCTTCAGGGTGACACAGGGGTAGTGTGAGGCTTCAGGGGCTGACAAGAGGCTGGAGTGACAACGTTTGGGTTCCAGTGGGCCAGAAAGGGCTTGTATTCAGTAATTCCCTTGAGGGTTTGAATCAACCATATTTTCTATCTCTGAGTGATAAGGTACAACTGCCGTGAAATTCTCTGTCGGGAAAACCACTACTAGTGCCCATGATGTACTCAGATTCTACTTAATAATAAAACCCCCAAAGAGTTGTTGCATCAGTTTTCTCGCATCGGGTTTTTCCGAGGACATTTGTTCGAAACTTATCATGTGTGTCCTTTGGAATATGTACGCTATGTTTCAGTAAATGATTTGTATGTATGTGTAGGTTGTAGTTGTGTTTACTCTGATATATTTTTTTTTAATATTTCAGTTAAATAAATTGTTAGATAATAAAACAAGTAGGAGAAGTAAATCAATATACTACAGTAGGGTTTCTGTATTCCGAAATTTTCACATGGTATCAGAGCATTGCAGATCAAGATGAAGCCATCGACAAAGGGCTGAAGATTTTTTGCTGCAGGAGGGCAGCTGAAGCTCATAGATCCAGGAAGAGGAATCATAACACTAGAGGGACAATGCAGACCCAACAGAAGGGTGATGCAGAGTCTGTCTGCTCATGTAGAGCTAACGCAGGCCCTAGAGGGTGGCACAGAGCCTGTCAAGCTCACACTGAGTTGACACAAGCCCTAGAAGGTGATGCAGTCCAAGTTGGAGTGACATTGTGCCAGTTTACAGGGCTAGAAGTGAGTTTTGATTCTTCGAATTTGCTGATGGGGCATTGTTTCTGCCGGCGCAGAACAGTTCCTAGCAAGGTTGGAAAAGTAGGGGGAAACAGTCCCTCAACAAATTTTCTAACCAAGAAATCTGAGATTTGATCAAGTGGAGTGATCGTAGAGGACTGATTCGATAGAATTAGTGAAGGATTTCTGGGAGGGAAGTGATTTTTCAGAGGGAGCATACTCTTTAGAGGGTTTCTATCACCAAGAAACCCAGATCCGACCTTTTTCTGAGTGCAGCAGAAATTAAAGGGAGAAAAGAACTTGCTTTGACAGTTTGAGCAGAGATGGCCCTGTATGGACAGAGAGATCAGGATAGGTTAGACGATGTGTCTAACTTCGCTATCTGGAAAGCCAAAATCTTGACAGTCCTTGAGGAGTATGGCATCAGAGACCATTGCAAGAACATCCTAGATATGTCAACTGATGTTGATGCTCTGAAGAAATTCAATGAAAATCAAGCACGGGTTAAACGCTTGATCATGGATGGAGTGAAAGATCACGTGATTCTGCATATTGCAAGAAGAAGATGGCAAATTTAGTGTGGACAACATTAACCACATTGTATCAAGGTAGCTCTGTCCAGAGGAAGATGCTTCTAGAGAATCAGGTATGAATGTTCCAGATGCACAAGGGAGAGGAGATTGATCCCTTCATCAGACATCCAAAATAGGTTGTTCATTTTCCCAAAATGAGCTCTGGCTCCCCAATCTAGGCCTCCATCCATTGATGGCCCTAGGCTACCTGAAACTACCCTGTGGCTTCATAAAATAAACTATTCATTTGCATAAATTGGCCTCCGGCTGCTCCGGTTACGCCTCCAACACCTGGTGGCACACCCTGGCTCTAGGTTCACTAAAAAATTTTCTGAAGCATCTTGACCTTCAAAATTCTTCAAAGGCTTCTACAAATCCCTCCATTGGATTCAATAGGCTCAAAATAGTCAGAATAGACTACCGGTTTGCTGAGAATGGATACTGGCTGCTCTGGATAGGCCTCATTCTCCTGTTGGCACCTGGTGGCCCTAGTGGCCCTTGGAAATTATCTGAAGCATCTCAGCCTTCAGAAGTCCTCTACTAGCTCTGAACACCTCACCATTAGTTCCAAAATGTCTGAAACATCAAAAATTGACTATCCGCTCGTTGAGAAAGGCCTCTAGCTTCCCTGGCTAGGCCTCAAACTACTACTGGCCCTTGGTGGCCCTATTGGCCCCTAGAACTTCTCTAAAGCTAAATCTCACTCGAAAGTCCTATGATGGCTCTTCAACCCTCACCAATGAGTCTGGTATGTCTGAGATAATACAAATTGACTATTCACACTCTCAGAATGGATGAATCTAACTCAAGATATAGCCTAAACAAATTTTGTCCAGTTTCACCCTAATCAACTCCACTAATTGTGGAGGAACTGTAGTTAAAATAGCGAAATTTCCCAAATTTAGGGGGCGCTCCAAAAGCTCCACTAAGAATTAACTGAAAAATTAAATATCGTGTTAGAGGTTGGGCATATGCGCCCGAAAATCTGTGGTCAAATTAAATGTGGAGCGAAACTGTCGGCGAATGTTGCTAACCGTGGCATGTGACAGCTCATACAAATTATCCAGAGTCTGTTTGTTTAACCATCGGATAAACTATGCATAAAACATTAAAAAATACCATGTGAGTGCAATAGATGGAAGGCTAGCGGTTAGGGGCTTAACCCCTTAGCCCGGGGTCACAGGCTGGAGGCCACGTGGGGAGGGGTTGACCCTCGAGGTTGGCCCCTCCAGACCCCCAAATCGCAAATCACCATACTTTAACTATAACCCGAAATATTATAGGTTAAGAAACAAAGGATAGCAGAGATGGTAAGGGCATGCACGTGCAGGCGAGGAGATCACGGGGTAGACTCTTGTCCCCGACTAAAATTTTAGAACATTGTTCATGGGCCACATGGCGGTGTCTAATTGGCCAAACCATCCACGTTCAGTGCATTTCCAAATAAAAATCTGACACTTGTCAATATCCCATTCGCCCAGAAGGAATATTTCAAGGCATATTTTGAGGAATATTCTCAAAATATTCCCTAGTATATTCTTTTTGTTGACTGTGCAAATACCTAGTCAAACCTGGTCAAAGGTCGAAAATTGTAGTTTACTAGACTTTTCAAATTGCGATAACTTCTTCATACGGTGTCGGTTTTTCAAACCGTTCATGGTACTGAAATCAGGAAGATGAGATCTATCTAGTCATTCGGGTTCGACACACTTTTGAACACTTTGAAATTTGAGCTAGCACTAGGTCCTTGATCGAAATCTGATCACACCTCCCCATTGGGAATCTTTTGGACCCCAAAAGACTCATTACCTGATCTGTTCAGTAGATGAGAGTATAACACCCTCACTTTTCCAGCCTGCATACACTTTTCCTTTCTTGGCTTAGTGCCTTTGAACCCAACTCGAAGGTAGTCAACACTTCCCTTCTTAGATGCTCTGGTCCTACTGTCAAGAATTGTCTTCCTTGATCATCCAGAAATTTCTGGCGAGAAAATTATAGAAGGTAGCTAAACATCCTTTCCTTGATCATCAATCCAAGATGGCTCAAAAAAACGTAATTTTCCTGTAGAAATGCATACATGACTAAACTTTGCATATGTACAAATGAATGTATGTCTTACTGAGTTAAGAAGTCAAACCACTTCTTACCAAGCCACTTCCATGGTGATTTTTGCTGCTGAAAATCTACTTCATGTGAAACATTTCTTCTTCCATCAAGATGGAATCCTTGGTTCCAATTTCGCTAGTCTTTTTATCCTCTTAATTCAAATGTTTGGGATGATTAGTTGGATGCAATGTCCAACATTGGGAAATTAAATGTCCCTTCTTCTGGCAATGTGTGCAAGTCTTTTGCACCTTATTTGCAAGTTGCCTTCACTTCAACTATTTCTTGTATGCTTTCATCCTCTTCCAGCATTTTGAAACTTCATGGTTACACAGACCACAATAGGAACAACAACTCTTTCTTATATTCTTGCATGCAGATTTTCCATGCTTAACAAAAACATAATCAACTTGACTATGGGAAGAATTATACCTCAAATGTTGCTTTGCATGTCCATATTTTTTACCTTCATGAGGAGATGAACTTGTAGAATTTTCAGCTTTATTTTGAAGACTAACATCAGTGTTCTTGTCTTGATAGCTGTCCGAACTATCTTTCTCATCGTAAGCTACATGTCTACAAACATCTTACTGCAACAATGGAAATCAACTTGAAAACAAACTTGACAAGTTTGTGGTTTAGAACTTGTAACAAAAGTTCTTTTTGAAGTTGTCTCAAATGCCTTCATGGTTGTAGAGTTTTCACCATAAGATTGAACATAGCCTAGACCAAACTTCTTAGGCCTCTCCTCAAACAAAATAGGATCAATCATGCCTTGTGCATGTTTTCCTAGACCCTTGCCTTCATATCCCATTTTTAACATCAACTTGGACCCTATACCTCTAGCCTGCCTTTCAAACGAACCTGCACATATTTTTGAAGAGGAATTTGAAGACAAATCTGAGTGATTTACCTCTGCTTCACACATGTTATTGGTTAAGGCCTCTTGGGTTTGATGGATTTGCATCTCCATCTCATGCATTCTGTGAAGAATTCCTTCTTTCTATTGCTTCATAGAAACCAATTTCTCATGAAGTCTAGTTCTTTCCTTTATATATTCAAACATAGTTTTCACCCTATCCTTCAGGATGTAGAAGTCTCACTTCATCTCTTCATAGAAGAATCTTGTGAAGGAGGAGGATTTTGAAACCTCACTTGAAGAGGTTTCCATCATTATGTCAATGAACTAAAAAACTTCAACAAAAATTCACAAAGCTTCAAAAACAATTGACAAATCTTCTGAATAAAATGGTTGTAGAATTAAGCTCTTCTTCAAGCAGCCTTTTGCAAACAAACACTCTTGTGCTTCAAGGGTTTCCTAGAGGTCCTTTGGGTAAGGATAATGCTTTAAAATTTATTCCTTCTTGTCCACTTCTGGACTTAGCTATCGGTATCTTTCCCTTCACCTCTAGAAAACTCAAACTTGTACGCAACAGTCAATTTGCAAACAATAAACTTCTTTGCATTGTTAAACACCTTTCAAGTCAAACAAGCAACCTAGTTCTCTGTCAAGCAAGAAAACTAGTGCTTTGATACCGCATTATCTGAAAATGGGTGGATAACTTGAAATGCTTATGCGCAAGCACCTCCCACTCAGTTAAACAAATTTTTGATCTTGCTTATACATGACTATGCGGTAATGAATACTTGAAAAAAATGTATGTTTTTTAACTATTTAAGTGCTTCAAGAATATTTGTTTTTTATGATATTAAGCATGTGCAATAACCATAAAGTGCAGAAAATAAGCATCAACACATAACAACAAATTTAATAAAAGATTTCACCCGAATATCTTGGGCTACGTCTCCTTGGGCATTTGGCATCTGATTTGGCTCTTTAGGATTATGATGTGAAATTTCTTTTACAAGTTAATAACTCAACTCCAATGGTTGTTTGGATTGTACCATTGGGTTTAGAACATCATCATACCCCTGGAATGGCTGAAATATTTCTGAAGATGAACCTCGGCTCCCTTAGACTTGACTCCTTCTCTCAGTGCCCTTAAGCTTCCTTGAGCTTCACGGTGGCACTAACTCCCTCAGAAATAATTTATGTCCATGAAAACTTTTTTACTGTCTCCAACATACATTAGACATCCAAAATAGGCTGTTCATTTTCTCAAAATGATCTCTGGCTCCCCAATCTAGGCCTCCATCCACTGATGGCCCTAGGCTGCCTGAAACTTCTCTATGGCTTCTCGACCTTAAAAAGTCTCCAAATGACTCTGAAAATCCCTTCAATGGATTCAAAATGTCAAAAATATTCAGAATTGACTATTCATTTTCATAAATTGTCCTCCAGTTGTTCCAGTTACACCTCCAACACCTGGTGGCACCCCCTAGCTCTAGGTTCATTGAAAAATTCTCTGAAGAATTGCTACCTTCAAACGTCTTCAAAAGCTTCTGAAAATCCCTCTATTGGATTCAGAAGGCTCAAAATATACAAAATAGACTACTGGTTTGCTGAGAATGGATACTGGATGCTCTAGATAGGCCTCATTCTCGTGCTGGCACTTGGTGGCCCTTAGAACTTCTCTGAAGCATCTCGGCCTTTAGAAGTCCTCTAATAGCTCTAAAAACCTCACCATTAGTTCTATAATTTATGAAACATCCAAAATTGACTAGTGGCTTGTTGAGAAAGGCCTCTAGCTACCCTGGCTAGGCCTCAAACTGTTGTTGGCCCCTGGTGGCCTTAGTGGCCCCTAGAACTTCTCTGAAGCTAAATCTCACTCAGAAGTCCTCTGATAGATTTTCAACCCTCACCAATGAGTCTAGAATGTTTTAGATAGTCCAAATTGACTATTCACACTCTTAGAATGGACGAATCTAGCTCAAGATAGAGCCTAAACAAATTGTGTCCAGTTTCACCCTAATTAGCTCCACTAATTGTGGAGGAACTGCAATTAAAATAGGGAAATTGCCCAAATTTAGGGCGCGATAAAAAATATCCACTAAGACTTAGTTGCAACGTTAAATATTGGGTTAGAGGTTGGGCACATGCACCCGAAAATATGCAGTCAAATTAAATGTGGAGTGAAATTGTCGGTAGATGCTACTAGCCGTGGCATGTCACAACTCATACAAATTAGCCGGAGTCTGTTTGTTTAACCATCGGATAAACTGTGCATAAGAAATTAAACACTGCCATGTGACTACAATAGATGGAAGGTTGGCGGTTAGGGGCTTAACCCCTTGGTCCGGGGTCACAGGCTGGAGGCCACGTGGGGAGGGGTTGGCCCCTCTGGACCCCCAAATCGCAAATCACCATACTTTAACTATAACCCGAAAGCTTATAGGTTAAGAAACAACAGATAACAGAGATTGTAAGGGTGTGCATGTGCAGGCGAGGATGTCGCGGGGTCAACTCCTATCCCCGACAAAAAAATTAGAACATTGTTCCTGGGCCACGTAGCGGCCTCTAATTGGCCGAACCATCCACGTTTAATCCATATGCAAATAAAAATCTGACACTTGTCAACATCCCATTCGCCCAGAAGGAATATTTTGGGGAATATTTTGAGGAATATTACCTGGTATATTATTTTTTCTAACTGTGAAAATACCCAGTCAAACCTGGTCAAAGGTCGAAAATTGTAGTTTACTGGACTTTTCAAATCGTGATAACTTCTTCATATGATGTTGGTTTTTCGAACCGTTCACGACACTAGAATCAGGAAGACAAGATCTATCTGTTCATTTAGGTTCGACACACTTTCAGAAACTTTGACATTTGAGCTATCACTTAGGTCCTTGATCGAAATTTGATCACACCTCCCCATTGGGAATCTTTTGGACCCTAAAAGACTAATTACCTGATCTGTTCAGTAGATGAGAGTACAACACCCTCACTTTTTCAGCCTCCATACACTTTTCCTTGCTTGGCTTAGTGCCTTTGAACCCAACTCGAAGGTAGTCAACACTTCCCTTTTTAGATGCTCTGGTCCTCATGTCAAGAATTGTCTTCCTTGCTCATCCAGAAATTTATGGCGAGAAATTTATAGAAAGTAGTTGAACATCATTTTCTTGATCATCGATCTAAGATGGCTCAAACAAACACAAGTTTCCAATAGAAATGCATACATGATTAAAATTTGCATATGTACAAATGAATGTATGTCTTACTGAGTTAAGAAGTCAAAACTTCTTACCAAGCCACTTCCATGGTGATTTTTCCTGCTAAAAATATTCTTCATGTGCAACATTTGTTCTCACATCAATGATGGAATCCTTGGTTCTAATTTTGCCAATTTTTTTATCCTCTTGCTTCAAATTCTTGGGTTGATTAGTTGGATGAAATGTCCAACATTGGGCAATTAAATGTCCCTTCTTCTGGCAATGTGTTCAAGTCTTTTTCACCTTCTTGGGAAGTTGTCACCGCTTCAACTGTTTCTTGTATGCCTTCATCCTCTTCCATAATTTTGAAACTTCATGGTTACGCAGACCACAATAGGAACATCAACTCTTTCTTCCATTCTTGCATG
Organism: Pinus albicaulis; assembly: GCA_034641835.2. Taxonomy (NCBI): domain Eukaryota; kingdom Viridiplantae; phylum Streptophyta; class Pinopsida; order Pinales; family Pinaceae; genus Pinus; species Pinus albicaulis. Next base: position 848,245,873 of record CM076573.1, on the reverse strand, counting down.
CAGATTTTCCATGCTTAAAAAAACATAATCAACTTGACTATGGGAAGAATTATACCTCAAATGTTGCTTTGCATGTCCATATTTTTTACCTTCATGAGGAGATGAACTTGTAGAAGTTCCAGCTATCTTTCGAAGACTAACATCAGTGTTCTTGTCTTGATATTTGTCTGAACTCTCTTGCTTGCCATAATTTGCATGTCTACAAACATCTTGCTGCAACATAGGCTTCAAACAATGGAAAAAAACTTGAAAAAAACTTGACATGTTTGTGGTTTAGAACTAGTAAAAAAATTTCTTTTTTAAGTTGTCTCAAATGCCTTCATGGCTGTAGAGTTTTCACCATAAGATTGAACATAGCCTAGACCAAAATTCTTAGGCCTCTCCTCAACCAAAATAGGATCAATCATGCCTTGTGCATGTTTTCCTAGACCCTTGCCTTCATAGCCCATATTTAACATCAACTTGGACCTTATACCTCTAGTGTGCTTTTCAAATGAACCTACACATCTTTCTGAAGAGGAATTTGAAGACAAATTTGAGTGATTTACCTCTGCTTCACGCATGTTCTTGGTTAAGGCCTCTTGGGCTTGATGGAGATGCATCTCCATCTCATGCATTCTTTGAAGAATTCCTTCTTTCTCTTGCTTCATAGCAACCAATTTCTGACGAAGTCTAGTGCTTTCCTTTCTATCTTTAAACAAAATTTGCACCCTATCCTTCAAGATGTAGAAGTATCACTTCATCTCTTAATCGAAGAATCTTTTGAAGGAGGAGGATTTTGAAACCTCACTTGAAGAAGTTTTCATCATTATGTCAATGAAATAAAAAACTTCAACAAAAATTGACAAAGCTTCAAAAAAAATTGACAAAGCTTCTGAACAAAATGGTTGAAGAGTCAAGCTCTTCTTCAAGTAGCCTTTTGCAAACAAACCCTCTTGTTCTTTAAGGGTTTCCTTGTGGTCGTTTGAGTAAGGAGAATTCTCTCAACCTTCTTCCTTCTTGTCCTCTTCTAGACTTAGCTATAAATATATTTCCCTTCACCTCTAGCAAACTCAAACTTGTAAGCAACAGTTAATTTGCAAATAGTAAAATTCTTTAAACTGTTAAACACCTTTCAAGTCAAACAAGCAACCTAATGCTCTCTCAAGCAAGCAACCTAGTGCTCTGTCAAGTAAGAAACCTAGTTCTCTGATACCACCCGATCTGAAAATGGGTGGATAACTTGAAATTCTTATGTGCAAGCACCTCCCACTCAGTTAAACAAATTTTTGATCTTGCTTATACATGACTGTGCAGAAATGAATACTTGAAACAGGTGTATGTTTTTTAACTATTAAGTGCTTCAAGAATATTTGTTTTTTCTGATATTAAGCATGTGAAATAACCATAAAGTGCAAAAAATAAACATCAACACATAAAAAAAAATTAATAAAGGAGTTCACCCGAATATCATGGGCTACGTCTCCTTGAGCCTTTGTCAACTGACTTGGATCTTTGGGATTATGATGTGAAATTTATTTTACTAGTTAATAACTCAACTCCAATGGTTATTTGGACTTTACCATTGGGTTTAGAACATCTTCATACCCATGGAATGGCTGAAATATTTCTGAAGATGAACGTCAGCTCCCTTAGACTTGACTCCTTCTCTCGGTGCCCTTAAGCTTCCCTGAGATTCTCTGTGGCACTAACTCCCTCATAAAGCCTTTTCTATCCCTAAAACCTTTTTCACTATCTCTAGCATACATCATACATCCAAAATAGGCTGTTCAATTTATTCAAAATGAGCTCTGGCTCCCCAATCTAGCCTCCATCCACTTATGGCCCTAGGCTACCTGAAACTTCCCTATGGATTCTAGAACTTCAGAAGTCTCCAAATTACTCTGAAAATCCCTTCGGATTCGGAATGTAAAAAATATTCAGAATATACTATTCATTTGCATAAATTTTCCTCCGGCTGCTCCGGTTACGCCTCCAACACCTGGTGGCACCCCTTGGCTCTAGGTTCACTGAAAAATTCTCTGAAGCATATCAACCTTCAAAAAATTTCAAAAGCTTCTAAAAATCCCTCCATTAGAATTAGAAGGCTCAAAATAGTCCAAATAAACTACTAGTTTGCTGAGAATGTATACTAGTTGCTCTGGATAGGCCTCATTCTCCTACTAGCACCTGGTGGCCCTAGTGGCCCTTGGAACTTCTCTGAAGAATATCGGCCTTCAGAGGTCCTCTACTGGCTCTGAAAACCTCACCATTAGTTCCATAATGTCTAAAACATCCAAAATTTACTATTGTCTTGTTGGGAAAGGCCTCTAGCTGTCCTCGCTAGGCCTCAAACTGTTGCTGGCCCCTAGAACTTATCTTAAGATAAATATTGCTCATAAGTCCTCTTATGGCTCTACAACCCTTAGAAATGAGTCTGGAATGTCTGAGATAGTTCAAATTGACTATTCACACTCTCAGAATGGATGAGTCTAGTTCAAGATATAGCCTAAACAAATTTTGTCCAGTTTCACCCTAATAAGCTCCACTAATTCTGGAGGAACCGCAATTAAAATAGGGAAATTGCCCAAATTTAAGGCGCGCTCCAAAAGCTCCACCAATACTTAACCGCAACATTAAATATCGGATTAGAGATTGGGCACATGTGCCTGGAAATCCACGGTCAAATTAAATGTGGAGCGAAATCGTCGGCAGATGTTGCTAACTGTGGCATGTGACAGGTCATACGAATTAGTCAGAGTCTGTTTGTTTAACCGTTGGATAAAATGTGCATAAAAAATTAAACACTCCCATGTGACTGCAATAGATTGAAGGCTGGCGGTTAGGGGCTTAACCCCTTGGCCTGGGGTCACAGGCTGGAGGCCACGTGGGGAGGGACTGACCCTTGGGCCTGGCCCCTCCAGACCCCCAAATCACAAATCACCATACTTTAACTATAACCCAAAATCTTATAGGTTAAGAAAAAATTGATAGAAGAGATGGTAAGGGCACGCACGTGAAGGAGAGGAGGTCGCGGGGTTGACTCCTATCCCCGACCAAAATTTTAGAACACTGTTCCTGGGGCACGTGGCGACCTCTAATTGGTCGAACCATCCACGTTCAGTCCATCTGCAAATAAAAATCCAACATTTGTCAACATCCCATTCATCCAAAAGGAATATTTTGGGGAATATTCTGAGGAATGTTCCAGGAATATTCCTTAGTATATTCTTTTTGCTGACTATGCAAATACCTAGTCAAATCGTGTCAAAGGTAAAAAATTGCAGTTTACTAGACTTTTCAAATCGCGATAAATTATTCATAAGGTGTTGGTTTTTCGAATCGTTCACGATGCCAGAATTAGGAAGAAGAGATCTATCTGGTCGCTCAGGTTCGACACACTTTCAAACACTTTGAAATTTGAGCTATAACTTAGGTCCTTGATCCAAATCTGATCAAGGGAAACATGCCAAGCATCAACAATGCAGGGGACCGATGCCAAAGATCATAGTAACACTTCTGGAGTGAAGTGTTGCTAGAGTACATTCTTCACTAAGAGGGAGTGTTGAGATTTTGGGTAGAATTGGATGTGCTCTAGCTCCGAAACTTTGTGGAGGGGCTATAACACATGAGATATCCAAGACCCAAAAAACGTTTGCAGAAATTCCACATGGTGTAAAAGATATTCAAATAATTATTTTTTTAATGGGGACCCTAAGTCTAACTTAGGGAAATTTAAAAATTAAAGTGAATTAATTTACACATGTGGGTGAGAATGTTCTAAGTGACGTGGATCAATATTTTTCTAATCTGAGCCATTGATTAGAGATTAGATCATGGATTTTTATTTCTCAACAAGAAAAGTATTAAAGGAAGGCTTAGGGTCAGTTGGAGTAGACACACATTGCAGTAGCACTTTAGCTAAGTCGAAATTCTGGGGCGTGGTTTGTTGATAATTTTCGAGTGAGCTTGCAGTGTTAGTGAGGGGTAGATCGGAAAGGGATATTATGATATGAGGCTGAGGATACATAAGTAGAGAGGCAGAACCATACCAGGCGGCACAGACACCAGCAGGAGGGACACAACTCAGACAGGCTGACGCAGAGACAACGCAACAGTTGACACAGGCCCTTCTAGGTGATGCAGAGGTAGTGCTAATCCATTCAGGGTGACGTAGGGGCAGCGTGAAGCTTCAGGGGCGGACGCAGAGGCTGGAGTGACAATGCTTGGGTTCTAGTGGGCCAAAAATGGCTCGTATTCAGTAATTCCCTTGAGGGTTTGAATCAACCATATTTTCTATCTCCGAGTGATAAGGTACAACTGCTGTGAAATTCTCTGTCGAGCAAACCACTACTGGTGCCCATGATGTATTCAGATTCTATTTAATAATAAAACCCTTAAAGAGATGTTGCATCGATTTTCCCGCATTGGTTTTTTCCGGGACATTTGTCTGAAAAATCATGTGTGTCCTTTTTCATATGCACAATATGTTTCAGTAAATGATCTATATGTATGTGTAGGATGCATTTGTGTTTACTCTGATGTTTTTCTGAATATTTCAGTTAAATAACTTGTTAGATAATAAAACAAGTAGGAGAACTAAATCAATATAATGCAGTAGGGTTTCTGTATTTAGAAATTTTCACAATGGGTACTTCATAATGGCATTCCCTTTTATAGTGGGCCTTTGGCATGTGCTAATGTCTCCAAGCTACAAAGGAGGTTAACCAAGTACTCTATTAGGTGGTTTCTACCTTTAAAGGGGATAATATGTCCAAGGTACATCCTTCAAATGGTGGTGGCATGTGATAAAGAGATGAATGAAGTAAGGAATGAAAGGGGCAACCCTAGGCCACATGTTGGGGTACAAAGGTAGCTAGTAAAGGAAAGCCCACACTTGGTTATATAATGTATAGGAGGGAGAAATCGTGGTGCATGGGATACACTAACCTTGATTTTTTCAGCCTTTTTCCTTTTATGATTTTCCTTCTATTAACTGCTCGGTGCTCAAAGGATAAGGGCATGATGTGTAAGGTATAGCAGTGGATACCCATTTTAAGGTAGGGAGGTTCATTGCCCACCAGGGGTTGGGACAATCATGGGTTCATGAATGATAAAGGAGGCTCATCTAGGGCCTATAGGAACCAGGGTGAAGGTCATGGGAATGGGGTAGAGGTCATGCATTGGATTTTTTCCATGCGCTAAATGTGTTTTTCCCGACCATATTTTTCATTTTGTGGTACATTTTCCTGTTGAATGTGTCCAATTATTCTTTTATTTTTGTTTTCAGTTGTTTCAACCTTTGGGGCATCGTTTCAGGCCCCGACCCAAGGTTTGGTAAAGAGGAAGGGGAGGCTAACCCTATGTGGACCTAGTGGAGGAATATGAACCCAAGTGGGAAAGATGATGGCTAGGGTTATAATAAACAACTTGGGAGTGATATATGTGGATGGAAAAGCGGGACCACGCAACCAAAATTAGGGTTTCCCAGGTAATACCACCCAAAAACGCAAAGGTTAGTAAAAGATATCCCACGAGACTAAGATCTAAGGGTAACATCCAAAAAAGGTCTAGGGGATAGAAGCCCAGACCTAACCCACTCTTTTCGCCGAATTCCCCCATTAATCCATGCCCATAAGTGTCCATGATAAGGAAACTACAATACTCAATTACCAAATGACAAGGCATACCTTTAGGTTCGGGGGGCCCACCTTCAAACATACGATCATGACATATGGTTGAGGGACCACATGGCTGGCTCAAGTGGTGGAGAAATGGCATGATGAGCTTGTTGATGGTTGCAAGGGGTTGCCAGCTGCCGGTTGAGGACCATCTTGGAGAAAATTTTCTCCTAGGGTTATCACCCACAAAATGGTGGGTAACAGGACTCACTTACCCCCTTGTGCTTGTTTCTGCCAAGGGTTGAGTATGGTGGATCTAGCCATCTATTTAGTTGTCTAGTTGTGGTGATAATTGATATTTCATAATTAATTAAGATATAACTATTTTTGTGATGGTGGTATTATTGGATGAAAGTTAGCATGATTAATCCTTGATAGTGTGGTTGATACCATAATCATTTGTTCATGTGTTGATGTTTTGGATATCAATACTGCATGAAGCATTGGTACTATTAATGATGGTTATGAAGTAATGTTGAATTTTTATGATGATTCAGGATGACTTGTCCTTGTCATGAGATTATTTATAATGTATATATATGCAATAGTTATACTTCCATTTAATGTGGTTAATAAAATGAATTAAGATATATGCATGCCTTGCTATGATGTGTGCCAATGATGGATACTTTTTCTTTGATATCATTTAGGATATATGAACACGTCGAATGACTTGATATAATGTATATGTGTATTCGGTATCCATGCTTTGATATGGTTCATAATATGATAAATGCACGTGTTAGATGCCTCATATGATGTATGTGCATGTGCAACTTGCTATGATTCGTTGGATAACTTGTTATGATTGGTTTTATAATAGGATACCTTGCCATGATTTTGAGTATTGCTATAATCAGATATCTTACCATGATCATAATTATTTTCAGATACCTTGGTATGATTAGATACCTGGTTATGGTTATTGCTATGATTGAATACATTTTTCATTTAATGGGGTTCATAACATAATCTATAATTTATGCTTGGTTAATGAGACACTTCATGTGATGGATGATGATGATGATATTGCATGTGTACATTTGTGATCTCAATTGGATCATTATATTGTATTCCATCCATATTTAAGCTTTCATAGTGGAAAAAGTGAAGGAATTAGCCCACGTGACTAATTTTATTAGCAGGAACTAGTTCGACAAACTGGGGTCTAAAATATTTTGGGAACAATTTAAGGAATGAAGTGACGTTTTTTGGCGTAATTTTTTCCCATAAAAGTGTGACACATTTTTTTGCTATTCAACACACAAATACCTTTCTAACGATGCAAGAATTTCCTCAATTGGAGTTCGTATGCAAAAGTTATGCCACTTGGAAATTGAACTTCATGCTTTGACCACTATATTTCAAGAGGATGCCATGTCAACACCCATTATTCATGGAAAATGGGCTGGCCACATGATCATGATGCAAATAGAAGAGTCCATATTGTAACTTTACTTAACATTTCAATGAGTCAAATTTAGCCACTAGTAGGCTATCGAGTTATGTTATACCCAAGTCACTCGGAGGAAAAGAGGCTCCATTTTATTTGAGTGCATTTTGTTCCATAGATGAGCAAAGTAGTTGAGTAGATAGGAGAGAATATAGAAGGGGTTTGTAAAATTTAGTAGCCTATTGGCCACAGGCCTCACTTCTTTGTACTTTCGTCCATTTTTCTATTTAGAGAAAGAAAGCATAGCAACCTCACCTTCGAGTTGGTTTAATTTCCCAAAAGAGCTTACTAGGTTATATATTTTGTTAATTTGTGGTTAGTGAGTTTTATTTTGTTGTTCTCTATTTTATGCAAAATTATAATTTGCATACTTATGTTGTGAACAATAATTTACAAAGGCATAAATCTAAGTAGAAATAAATCCTCAGTGTAGATTTTGGATTTTCTAATATTTTTTCCTAAATTTTTTGTGACAAATTGTCCAAGGGAATATTCACGATAATTCACAGATCATTTGGAATATTGGATAGAATAACCTGTTTTAGGTTGAGATCATGGTGGAAATTGGGGAAATATAGTGAAGGGAGGACTCTTATATCAAAGGGGATGACGGTTTGATCCCAGTGCCTAGGAAGCTTAGGAAATGGGTAACGACATGTGAAAATGACCTCCAAAATTAACTTTAATAAAATAATATAAGGGAAATACATTTAAAATTCACCTTTAACCTATTTTGGACACTTGTAAATTCTCCATTAAGATAAAAAATGTAGTGAGGGGAAGGACAAGAGATAGTTTTGGAAAATTGTTACATTGAGATGAAATATAAAGCATCCTACCCACTAGTGGGGTTGGTTGGGTCATGATGAAATGCTATGTGGAGCTATATATTGATGGGTTGAGAGTATGCCTACAACATGAAGGGTTGTTAAGGCTTGGTATACTTGGCTCTTAATAGCTTTTATTTTTTTCCAATTGAAGGACACCAATATTTTGTGACTATACTTACTAATTGAAGGTGGAACTAAGATCCTTACATAATAGGACACCATTTTTTTTTGGTTGTGATCACCAATTGAAGGTGGTGGTAAGATCCTTGCTTGAAGGAGGGTGTTATCGTTGTGTGCTTGTGACCACCACTAAAATTGGTAATAAGACCCCTATACCATAATTTCATTGGATTTGGAGGTGTTGTAAGTCCAAAAACCTCTACCCCACACTTAGGTTTAATTTATTGTAAGTTTGTTAATTTAGTCTTCAGTAGGTAGGTGAGATTATCTAGAATACTATGAGTTTGTGGTTTCTATATACTGTATCTCATACACTTTAAAATATTATTGATCTGAAACTGGATGAGAAATTATCCTACCTAAAAACTGATCGTCCTTTGACGCTTTTCAAGTAAAAATGGGTCTTATATAAACACAAGTTTTTATGGTCTCTTCAATGACTATGAGTGCTTTTCATGTAAAATTTAAAACAAGTAACATATCATCATTTAAATCATAAATACATTCATGAAGAGAGAAAACAAATAATTTGGTGACATAGTTCACCCCTCTTGGGCTACATCTTTGGGCTTGCTAACACAACTAGACCACTCCATATATTTTAGTGAAAAGAGTACATAAATGTGTTGACAATATGAGTGACTAGTTTCCCATTCAAGGAAACATTCTCCTACAAATAACTCTCACTATAAAAATCATGACAACCTACAGTCAGTCATGAAACATTCAACATGAAAAGGGCTCTCACACAAAGATCCTATACTCCATTTGAAAATGAGAAAATATGTACAACAATTCCACATTGAAGTACAAAAAGAGAGATTTCCTCAAAACAACATAATGAGAAAAGAAAAAAATGAGCTACATCATAGAAGTCACAGCTACAGCAGATACATATGAAGGCTGGAAAACCCCTAAACGTTCCTCTCCATGCTCAAAATCCTTCAAACACTGCTCCAAAACACTGATTGACCCTGACACCCATAGACTCAAACCTACAAAAAGTCTCTTTAGAAGTGCTCCAATCAACAAAAGAAGTTCTCCATTGGATCTAGAATGTCCAAAAACCCCTATATGGACTCTTCTTGATCTCCAAAAGGCCAAAAACTCATCCAGTTATGGCTCTCTCCTCATTCTGTTGTTATTTGTTCTATAATATGGATATACCTGCTAACAGAGTGAAAAATCTGCCCTTAATTCCGCTATGGAGGTGACAATTTCACCTACATCTGGTGCAAATTCTTGGACATATAAATTTCCAAATAACCCCCATGTGCTAAACCACGGTCATGTGGCGTGCCATGGGGCTGAGGGCTAGGCCAACGACCCAACCCGGCCAGCTTAGGTGCCAAATCTTCCGAGCTATTGGTCAAATTGGAGTGAATGTGGCCAGGGGCTGGAGCTAACATCCCACCCCCTCCGTGCTAGCCCTCCAAATCATTAGCAGGTGGTTACACGCTGGCAATATGGCCTGGGGCCAGACCTTAACTCCGCTCCCTCTGCTGAGCACCTGTTCTCTGTGCCATGGTCCCATGGGCTCCCATATTTCCGGGGTCGAAGCTTAACTCCACCCAAATCCCTTTTGGTTCACCGACGGTCTCGTGGGAGCAATGTGACCAAGGGCTAGGCTAGTCTCGAGCCCCACTCTAATGCGCGCTCGTTTGCAACCATGCGAGGGTCATGTGGAGACCTTGTGACCGGGGGCTGGGATTATAGCCTAATACCTCTCTGTTGGCACTGACCGTGAATACACCAAGGTCATTTATAGGATAAAATGACTAGGGGATGAACCTTAAACCCCTATCCGTAGTGTGCCAGGTCTTATGGGGTTGCAGGTGACCAAGGGTTAGGGCTCAAAGCCCGACCCCTCCTCCAAACATGTGCCCAATGAAAACTTAAATAACATTGGCACCCTTATTGGTTAAGAACCACTGTGTAGAGGAGTTGGTAAGGCACGACAATTGCATGAGGCAAATCATGGGTTCAAGCCCGCCCGAGGCTATTCGACCCCTTAACAAAATTTTAGCCAACCACAAGGTGCCATGTGGTGGCCTCTGGTTGGGTCACATGACATCCTCTCATTAGACCACCACACATAAAATCGACTAATAAAAATGCACCATTCTACACCTGTACAAGGATACCACTTGGAAAGCCATGATTGGTCCATATGCACCTAGTAGGCTTTCTTACATCAATGGTACGACTGGCCAACCAACAAGCCAGTTAACCTACCTGCAATTTTTTTTGCTGTCATTAAAAAAATTCATAACAACATAATTTTGTTATACGACATCGGATTGAGGTGAAACAAGTGTCGTTGGAATTAGAACAACATACACTACGACTTGAAGTTGATTCAGAAAGATTATGGGTGCTTTAACTTTTGAGCTAAATTTTGATCACTGAATGATACCTTCCCACTAGGAACTTTTGGAATCCAGAAGTTAGCTTCTCCTAGTAAAAAAAATGAGGCAAAATATCAAAAATTTCCCAAAATAAATCCATAATGTTATGTTTTCAATTGGTTCCTTCAAGCTCCAATCAAGGTTCTTCACTTATATTTTGTGCGAAGACCTTATCTTCTTGTCAAGGATCGAGCTAAAATTCTTATCACCATGTAGGAAAAAAACATAGATGGATGGAATCTAAAAATTCTTTCCAAAACCATCTTTCATGGCTCAAACAACTTCATCTTGAAGTTCCATTGTTGAAGAAAAACTTGAATTTCCATATTGGAAATTAGAAGAAATTCAATGCTTGCCATGCACTGATTCAAACTTTTCTTTACTTTCCTCAAACTATGCTCGTACACAAAAGTACTATGGCAACAATAATTCATTCACACATTTGGCTTTGTCCACAAAACATAGTCATTTATTGTACAATATTTATCAAGATTTCATTCACAACAAGCTTCATTTTGAACTCTTGTATCGGTGAATACATGACGCAACTGTAGACAATCTGGACGATAATCATTGTTCATCCCAATAAGTCCTCAAACAATTGGACTCATAAACAAGCCAACATAACATGACATGTCAATGAAAAGAATACTTGTTACAAATAGTGATTGTTATTGTTTCAATTTACAAAGTACCCCAAAACATGTAATGAAAATAACAATCATTTACAATTTACAAAGCAACAAACTATACAAACAGTCTACCCAATCTTTACCTCTCCAAGGATTATGGGTTCTCTTTCTGCATCTTCTTTGCTTTGAAGGTTTCCTTAGGAAAAATGATAATATTCTCTTTTCCACCTATTGATTTCCTTGCATTGGTTTGCATAACCTCTTTATCCTTCTTGGGATGAAGTTTTGGATGAAGCTTTCAACACCTTTCATTTCCATGCCCATGCATGTTACAATGGGTATAAAAGTAATTTTGCTTGCCCACTAATAAGGAATTATTAAAATGTGAAGGAGGTTCTTCATGCTTGAAGCCAATAATTTGGTCCATTATTTTGACCATCACCTTGCATTTCTCACAAACAACCGCACAATGGTCATTGCATCACAAAAAGTGCAAGGATACATGTCCCAAAAATAATCAAAATTACCAACTTTTGGAAAATTCCCATAACATTTATACCTATCCCTTGGGCTATAAATTTCATGATTTGGACTAGACGATTACATGCAAGGTCCTTTGAAAAATTCATCTCTCTTAGGAGACAAATTAACATTGTCACCACCATCTTGGTGTGACATATCATCCTCTAATGATTTATTTGCCTCAAATAGTTTAGAACATTCTCCAAACTCTCTATGACCATATCCCAATCCTTGATATATTGATCTCTCTTTCACCATGATAGTATTGGTAATTACTTGGCCATTGGTTTTGAGGCCTCCTCCTTGATAACCCATCCTAGCTAGCAGCTTCATACCAATGCCTTTAGTATGTTGTTCAAAGGACGCAAAAGACTTGTTATTAACATAAACTGCAGGATCTAAGCTAGAGATACTGATTACCTCATTGGACTTGCCACCCATCGTTTCCACTTCAGATGCCGATGAAGAATTTGAAGATGACTCAAGCCACCCAATTTTACCGACATGCATATAATGAGAATCTTTGAGATGCTGACAAACTCACAAGCATCATTATCCACATAGGGTCTATAACCTGTGTTTGGACCATGCCCACATATTCCCTTCACTTTGGAGGTATTATTTATTGTCATTGTAGTCAAAATCTCACCAACGTGTTCCTTAAGCACATGCTGCAACTCAAGGTGCATATACCTCTTCTCCTCTTCAACAATTTCAAGCATTCTTCTCAATACAATATTCTCCATTCGAAGAGACAAATTCATCTCCTCTAGCTCTTGGATACTTTCCATCTTCTTGCCCATACCTGCAACTTGATGAAAACCAACTCTGATACCAATTGATCTAAAATTGGAGGAGAACTTCTCCTACCTAAAAACCAATTTTCCTTTGACGCTTTGCAAGTAAAAATGGGTCTTATATAAACACAAGATTTTAGGGTCTCTTCAATGACTATGAATTAGTTTCATGTAGAAAAAACAACATATCATCATTTAAATCATAAAGGAATTCATGAAGGGAGACAAAAAATAATTTGGTGAGGAAGTTCACCCCTCCTGGGATACATCTCTAGGCCCGCTAACACAGCTAGACCGCTCCATATATTTCAGTGAAAAAGAGTACATAGCTGTGTTGACAATATGAGTGGCTAGTTTCCCCTTCAAGGAAACGTTCTCCTACAAAGAAATCTCACTCTAAGAAGTATGAAAACCTATAGTCAGTCATGAAACATTCAATAGGAAAAGGGACCTCACATCAAGACCCTGTACTCCATCTGAAAATGGGAAAACATGTACAACAATTCCACATTGAAGTACAAAAAGAGAACTTTCCACAAAACAACACAATGAGTAAAAGGAAAACATGAGCTGCACCATAGAATTCATAGTTGTTGCAGATACATGTGAAGGCTAGAAAACAATCCGTACAAGGTTCTCTCCATGCTCAAAAGCCTTCAAACACTGCTCCAAAACACTAATTGATCCTGGCACCCATAGACTCAAACCTAAAACAATATCTTCAGAAGTTCCCCAATTAGCAAACAAAGGTCTCCATTAGATTGAGAATGTCCAAAAACCCCTATCTGGACCCTTCTTAAGCTCCAAAAGGCCAAAAAATCATCCAATTATGGCTCTCTCCTCATTTTATTGTTATCCGTTCTACAATATGGATGTGACCTGCTAACAAAGTGACAAATCTGCCCTTAATTTTACTCAGGAGGCGACAATTTTTCTCGTGTCTGGTGCAAATTGTCGAACAGTTAAATTTCCCAATAAGCCCCATACGCTAAACTAGGGTCACGTGGCATGCTATGGGACCGAGGGCTAAGCCAACAACCTGCCCTCGCTGGATTAGGCACCAAATATGATGAGCAGTTGGTCATATTGGATTGAATGTGGTCGTCACACTAGCCCTATGAATCATTAACCAATGGTTATGCATCGAAAATATGGCATGGGGCTAGACCTTAACTCTGCTCCCTCTGTCGAGCACTTGTTCTTTGTGTCATTAGCTTGTGGGCTACCATATTCCTAGGGTCAGACCTTAACTCCTCCCATCTCCCTTCCAGTACAACGATGGTCTCGTGGGAGCAATGCGACCAAGGGATGGGATGGTGCCAAGTCCCACTCTGTTGAGCACTCATTTGCAACCCTACCAGGGCCATGTGGAGACCTTGTGACTGGTGGTTAGGCTTATAGCCTAGTCCCTTCACATTGGCGCCGACTGGGAATACACCAAGGTCATGTGCATGATAACCTGACTAGGGGTTGAAACTCAAACGCCTCTCCAACGTGCACCAAGTCTTATGGGGTTGCTGGTGATCGAGGGTCGGGGCTCAAAGCCTGACCCCTCCTCCAAACATGTGCCCAATGAAAATAGGGGTTAAGAACCATCATGCAGAGGAGTTGGTAAGGCGCGACAGTTGCACGAGGGAGGTCATAGGTTCGAGCCCTCCAGAGGCTATCCAACCCCTTTAAAAAAAATTTAGCCAACCACGAGGTGCCACATGGCAACCTCTGGTTGGGCCAAGTGCCATCCTCTCATTGGACCAACACACATAAAATCGACCAATAAAAATGTGCCATTGTACACCTGTACAAGTTTTCCACTTGGAAATCCATGACTGGTTCGTACAATAGGCTTGCTAACATCAACGGTATGACTGGGCAGTTAGCAGCGTAGTCAGCCTACCGACAATTTTTTTTGCTGTACACCAAAAACTTCAAAACATCATAACTTTGTCATACGACATTAGACTGAGGCGAAACAAGTGTCATTGGAACACGAACAACAAAAACTATGACTTGACACTGGTTTCGAAAGATTCTAGGCACTTTCATTTTTGAGCTAAATTTTGATTACTAGATCACTTATTATTTTTAATTTAATTAGTTTTGAAATTATGAAAATTTTGAAAGTTTCCAATTTGTTGATACATTTAAAATGTGAATTTTATTGAAATTAAAAATTGATTTAATCTATTGCTAAAATCTTAAAATTTTGTAAATTTTAATTAAAATCCTCTAGAAATCAAAATTGCATACTTGAAGATGCAATGATGAGCATTTAGATTTGGTTAATGTATTGGATTTTGTATTGAGTGTGAGAGATTGGAATTTATCATTCATTTTCTAGCTCGATAGAGACAAGGGCCATATCATAACATATATCAACATATGACATTGCATATTGGATGCCAAAGTGTTCACTTTTTAATTTCAAGTTGTGCTCTTGATATTTTTGATGGATTTGTGCGATGGTAAATCAACAATGCAAGTTCATATCAAGTGTGAACATGCTTGATCTTTAAATTGAACATGTGTGACCAATCAGAGATGGAATTTGACGAGAAAATTGCCTATCACGGGGGATTTTTTTTTGTCAAATACAAGTTAAAAATTTAAAAATTAACATCTTTCCTTGAAATTGTAAAAATGAATAGGGAGAGTGTGAAAAATGTCAAATTGAATAGTTTTGTTTTGAAATTTCAACCATGTACCCAATGAATTTGACAACCCGCATTTATTTCTTGCATTTGATCACCTAGATATATATTGGGCATGAAGTTACATATATCTTTCCTAAATAAATTCAAGTGAATGACACATAAAGCTACCACTTGTCAATCAATGAGTTAATGTCAACATAAAACTGCCATTTGTCAATCAATGATTTAATGTCAACATCAGATCGATATACTTTATTTCATTGATTTAACAAGTAAAACTAATATTGATTCAATGGGTATGGTATTTAATTCGCACATCAAACAATGTAAAGTAAATAATTGTACGTTAATTCAATGATTTTTGTGAATTAGAATATATTTTGGGTAAAAGGATTCCATCTTTACATTGTTAAGTTGGTTTTTATATAGGCTAAGAGATCCGAACCATGGTTATACGATCTTTGGTAAATGCTTCTTAAATTTGAATACAATCTAGGACTCGAAAAAGGCTTCAAGTTCTTTGCTCTTACTTTAATTATTGTTTCAAAAAGAAAAAAACCCGTCACCTTTAAAATAAAGTTAAAAGTCTTATAGACGATGAAATTATTACAAATAATATAGTTAGCATTTGTGATATCCACATAGGTAATGGAAGCATAGAATTGTTTAAGAGAGAAGCCTACATTTTTTTTTATCAAAACGTGAAGGAATATTTTTTTTTCGGTTGTTGGTCCAGCTTAAGCTAATTTACTGACAGTTTATCGTGAGCTTGACTTGGAAGTCTTTCGAAAATTAATACAACTAGGAATCAAGGTTTATCGTGTCATGATGCTGCTAAATCTATAGTACACATTTTCTTTAAAAAGATAGAAAATATGTTAGGGTTACAAGTTTTTTACAAGATTATTGATGAGTCACAGTTTCGAGGAACTTTTTCTAAATGGTTTGATAATGAAAGGAGCAATGTTTTACAATGCCTATCCATTCTCGTTGAGTGACAGTTTCAATGAAGTTTTTGTAAATTGTTTGATAACGAAAGGAGTAATGTTTTAGAATTCATATTAGTTAATCTATCATTTTTGATAAGATTTTTTTTATGTGATTCATTTCACTAGTTTCAATCTCATTTCTTCACCTTGGTGAGCATTATTCGATGTAATGAGTGCTAAGTGGATTATTCAAAAATCATGAGGAATTAGTTAGTTATGACTACCTCTCATGGAAATGGTCATAGATGAATGACTTACTTAACACAGTTGAATCCCAAAAATGGTATCTAAGATCTTTTTTCTGTTAATTCGAAGCTTATGAATCCTTTGGCACTACGCATAGTCTCTATGATATCACTTATCTTGGGATATGATGGTGATGTTGAGCTTGACAAGGTCTTATTAACAATTATTAAAGAATTTTCCTTTATGTTTAACTCATTAATAATTATTTTTTACGTTGATAGTTTTATTGTTGAGGCCATTCACTTTCAATTGAGTACTTTAAGCTATTTTTTAAATACTAGTCATATTTTTTACATGTGATATTGTTTTATTAGTCATAGCTCTTTGAAAATAAATTTAATTTCTTCTTTATCGGTTTTAGAATGGATAAATATTCATTTTACTCAAAATTTAGAGGAAGGATTAAGAGATTTGAAAATCAATCCCTTTACAATCTCATTATTTTTCCAACAAATCAAATTCCTTCTAGGACGCCATAAGACTAAAAGAGGGTTTTACAGTTGAGAAGAGAAACCAAAAGAGAAGATTGGTACCTTTATTAAGATCACATTGTCATTAGGGTTTATGGTTATGAGAAAGAACCTTATTGTCTTCCTATCTGTATGGCACCTTCCCTCTTTGCTTTACAGAGTTGTAGAAAAATATTAGCTATTAGTGCTTTGCATTTTGTTTCAAAAAATATAAAGGTTGTGGATTTCACCTTATGATGTATTTTATTTATTCATAAAAGGAAAAACAAATTATGATGTTTTAGATGCTTTACTTTGCCTTTGAAAATTAAAGAAAGGTTCTTCTTGGAAGTATGATCCTCACCATGTTATTTCATAACAAAGAAAAAGTCTTGGGTTCTCCACTTATTAACATTTTCCCAAGATTCTATTGAGGTTTTAGCTAATATTCCACTTGGTAGGAAAAACATAATGAATTTACAATGTAGATAAATAATATAAGAGTGAAGAAGGAGACATAAATTTGTTTTCCTTCTACTTCAAATAAAAAAACTATATATTCAGAATATAGTATTATTGAAGTAAGTCCTATGCCAATTACTACTAAGTAGGTGGTGAAAACCAATATAAATTTAGCTATTTTAGTTGTCCTTGAACAAGTATATTTTGGAAATAGGAAGATATCTGAAATATTAGTTGAGATTTATGATTGGGTTGAAAAAAGAACCAAAATGGAGAATATGTTAGAGGAAACTTTAGAGGAACTACGTGAAGAAATTTAAAAAAAGATTTATACTTTTTTAAATGAAATTAAACTAAAGAAATATAATAAGTCAATTGTGATGGTGTCATATATATTTGTACTTAATATTTTTTCTATATTGAAATATTCAGTTTTGACTATCCAAGATTGTAATTAGAAATAAATAATGTCGTAGAAATTAGATAAAGGAGATGAAAAAAACCTATAGTCTAGTATGGAAGAATTTCTAGGACCTAGTTTTCTATGTTCAATTGATTTTGATAAATAATGTTCAATTTGTTAATAAAACAACTAAAATATGAATAAAATTACCATAATTTTAGAGATTAAATGATTCAGATTAAATCATTATATTGTTTTTCGTCCTTATCGATGCTTTTAGAGTGGAGAAAATGGAGGAATCAACTCACAAGACCATTTTTATAGACGAGAACCAATTTGGAAAACTAGGATCCGAAACATTCCAAGAGTGCTTTGAGGCGTTGAATTTTTTTTTTTTGGGTAAAGGTTTTCCACTTTAGTGCCACACATTTTTTTTTCATGTTCTACTCACAAAGACCTTTCCAATGACGTAAGAATCACCTCAATCAGAGTCAGTATGTAAACTCTATGCCACTCAGAAGTTGACCTTCCTATTTTCACCACCATAATTTGAGAGGATGCAATGTTAGCCCCCATAACTCATGGAAAAGATACTAGCCACGTGATTATGATGAACAAGAATCTAGAAGAGTCTATATTGTAACATTGATTAAGAGTTGAGGTAGTAAAATCTAACCACTAGTACACTGTCGGGCTATGTTATAATTGTGCCACTAGGAGGAAAAGGGGTTCCATTATTTTGAGTGCATTTGTTTTATAGATGAGAAAAAATTACTAAGAGGGATAGGGGATCGAGAATGCAAAGAGGATTTGTTCACTACAGTATGCCACATACCATACTTCTTTGTACTTGAAGCCATTTTTTATTCAGAGAGAGAGAGAGAAAAGTGGCCTCACCTTCCAATTGGGTTTTCTCCTGAAAGGGTTTCCAGGTTATATTTTGTGTCAAATCTTGGTTTATGAGTTTTTATTTCTTTGTTCTCTATATTTTGCATGATTTTAATTTTCTTGTATAAAAAATTAGCAATAATCCACATATCCAAAAATATAAAGACAAACAAAACCATAACAATGTATATTTCTAATTTTAAAATATAATTTTATTGGATCTGTTCTGATAAACTGTCCAATAGAAAATCCATAGTAGTTTACTGATCATATTGGTATTAGAGCAGGAATTTTTGGGTATATTGTGGAGATTTGTAGGGGATCTATATCAACTAAGAAAAAGTTTGTAAAACCCTAGTCATGGTCGATGAATTTGTGAATAACCCTCCTGGTCCTATAGAGGAGAGGTTTTTGTCTTGGGAAGAAAAATTCATAGATATAAAACATAATGTAAATATCCTCATGTCAGCCTTGAGAAATAAACTTGGGCTATTTGGAGAAGATGGGGATTCTAATGTAGATGAAAAATTAGAGGATAGATCATAAGACTAAGAAGAAATACAGAACCAATCGAAGAAAGGATCTGAAAAGATCAATTTAGGTCAAGTCTCGTGAAACATTCATAGTACGTGTTCAAAATGGAAGTGAAGTTAGATATCAAGTATCACTAAGGAAAGAACGAAAATTTGAAGCAAAATCATTGGTTGCAACAACTAGATGTGTATTTCAGTGTTCATCATATAAAGGAGGAACATAAGATTTCATTTGCGTGACTAAATTTAGAGGGCCATGCCCTGACCTGGTGGGAAATCCCCAAGAAGACATTGAGGTTTGAGGGAGATCCTCTAGGAATAAGTGGGAGGACTTCAAAAAAATCATAAAGTCACAATTTAACCCTATCAGGTATGTAGAGGACTAATGGATCCAATAGCACTACTTCAGGTAGAATAAGGGGCAAAGTGTATAAGAGTACACCACATAATTTAGAAAGAGGCCATAATGTTGGGTATCTACCCAAAAAACTCAGATGCACTCCTCAAATATTTGGGGGTCTACACAACCATCTTTGTAAGAGAGTGCTTCTATTCAAGCCAAGGTTAGCGAATGAGACATGTGTGTAGGCACAGTACCTAGAGAACATAGGCTTGAAGAAAGGGAAAACAAGTGGATCGAAGTAGAAGGAGTAGCAAGATATTTCTAAGGAGTGAAAGAAGAAGTGGAAAGAGGGAAAGATGAAAAGATAGCAAACACAACACACTACTGCAAATATTGGAACAAACACTACAACTAATGCAACATTGAAAATAATACAGAGGATAAGTGTTGGAAGTTGCATCAAAAAATTAACTCGAAGAACAAAAAAAAACAAAAGAAAGACAATAAGAAGAAGAATACCATGGCCACCGATTCGAGAAAATAGGTTGAAAGTAGCTCAGATGTGGATGAAAATATTTTTTGTACGTCAGCACAAAAGGAGGTTAATATGAGTAGCCCTTAGCAACATGAAGAGAAAAAAATGACCAAAATATTCCATATAAAGATACATGTTAAGAAGAAAAATATACTTGATGTTTTTTTTTACTTAGGATCTTAGGAAAATCTCATTGCAATAGAGCTGGTTAAGAAATTGGGTTTGTAAGTTCGTGATCATCCAAGCCCATATCGATTGGGAAAGGTAATTAAGTGTGAAAATTTAAAGGCAGCAAAATAATGCAAAAATATATTTGCTATTAGCCTTGATTTTATTGATGAAGTAGAACTAGATGTGGTTCCCCTTGATGTACACATAATGGTGTTTGGAAGTCCCTACATGTACATGTGGGATGTAATATTCATGCAGAGAACCAACTAGTATAGGCTCATCAAGGATGAAAAATCATTCACCATCAATGCACACAATGGAAAGTCACAAATTTCTCTAGTAAGTGCCAACCAAGCCAAGAAATTGATCAGTTCCAGCAAGAAGTATGTTTTGTTGTTTTTTAAGTGAAAATGAGTATGTAGAAGAGTCAGTAAGAGGAAAGACACCCATGGAGAGGTTTAATTATGATTTATATTGGATCATTATATTTCTTGTCATCCATCTCAATGCATTTGGAGTGGAAGAGTGGAGGAATAAGCTCATAGGACCATTTTTACCAGCGAGACCTAGTTCGGTGAAACAAGCTGTGAAACCTTCTAGGAGCATATTTAGGCATCAAATCAAGTTTTTTGGGGGTAAAATTTTACCACTTTAGCCTTGCACAATTTCATGCTATTCTACACACAAAAATATTCCCAACGATGCAAGAAGTGTATCAATCAGAGTTCGTATGCAAAATTTATGCCACTCAGAAGTTGACCTTCCTATTTTCACAGCTATAGTTCAGGAGGATGTTGCGTTAGCCCTCATTATTCATGGAAAAAGGGCTAGCCACATGATTATTATGTAAAATACTCTAGAAGAGTCTATATTGTAACTATAGGTAAGAGTTTATGTAGTAAAAATTAACCACTAGTAGGCTATCAGACTTTGTTATAACTGAGCCACTAGGAGGAAGAGGCATTCCATTATTTCATGAGAATTTTGTTCCATAGCTAAGCAAAGATATCCATGAGAGATAGGAGGCAAAGAAAAGAAAGAGGATCTGTATAATGTAGCATCCCACGGGCCACAAACATTACTTCTTTATACCTACAACCATATTTTCAGACATAGAAAGAGAGTGAAGTGACCTCACCTTCCAGCTAGGTTTTCTCTTGAAAGGGTTTCCTAGAGAGAATATCTTGTGTCTTATGTGTGTCTGAGATTATTTTATCGTTCTCTAATTTTCTGAATAATTACCATTTGAATCCATTCACTAATTACAATTAAATCTACAGATATAGAAATTCAATAAAACTATAATAGTGTAGAATCTCATATTTTTAATATAGTATTATCAGATCTGTTGTGACAAACTGTCCAGTGGAATATCCACGATAATTTACGGATCAACTAAGAAAAAAATAACAACTAGAAGAATTGCTATAGGCATATAGGGACATGTTCCCATAGCCAAAAGGGTTACCACCTGTTGCCACTCCTAGAGACAGCCTAGAGTTGTGATAGACCAGTGCCTAGGACATCTTAGCATAGAAAGGAGCGTATAATATAATGTATGAAGTTGTCAACTTCAGCTCACATGCTATCTCCTGTAAACAGGGAAATAAAATAGAATGGGACCAAACTCTCAGAAACTGACACAAGAAAGAGATACTGCAGAGGCAAGATGCAGAACTCTAATACAAAAGCAACAGACAATTCAGAGACAGTTTACTGCAAAGCGGGCCGATTCAAAAATAATTCACAGACACAAATTATCAGAAGGGGTATGTAGGGAAAGAAATATTGAGAAGATATTAGTTAACATTGAGCTGATACCCAGATATGCAATACTACCATGCACGGGCTTACCAATCTAAGAATCCATACATGATAATAGAATTTTAAAAGCACCCTCCCAAAGCAACTAGTATAGCAGAAGTATGGTTAGCTGAATGATGGAACAGAATATCATGCAAGAGCCATATTTAAAGTGCTTTACTGATCTGAGCATGGGCATCAACTAGGATGAATCCATGCCAAAGATCAGTGAGCCACTCACATTCCAAAACATGATACAAGAAGCATGGATGAAATGAAATGATATATTAAAATAACACATAAGAGAAGTTACAGACTGTGAAATACCAAAGACCAGAATCCTCTTTGACAGATAGAACTCCTCTTCATTGAGACCCTATGGGCTCTGTGCCTTCATACCAAAATTTTACAAATTTTTTACAAAAATCCTTTCATTGCATGATTTTCTGATAAAATCTGGAACCCTCAATAATCTGTTCTTTGGGGGTTTTATAGAGAAAGAGAAAACTTAATAAATGAAGTAGGTGATAAACATTTAATCGTATCATAAAAACAAAATGGAGGAGACGTGCACGCCCATACTGCTTGATGACTTTGTGGTGATGCACGTACTTTGTAGCCTGTCTTCTGAAATAAATGTTCTGGGTGAAAATATCTTCAGTAACACGATATAGGGATAACCATATTAACATTATGTCATTTTCTGAAGCTAAATTCTGCTGAAAGGAAACCTGGAGGGTGTTGTTTTTTGTGCATCGTACTCTTTTCCTTCTAAACCCTGAATTATGATTTAAAATCTTCAATGCCGAACACTGAATTCCTTGACCTTCCACTGATACTCCTCTACTGTTCCATTAATGTCTCCATCTATGATATCTGCCTCTTGAATGACACTGGGAAGCTCGCCAAAGTATAACCCTGTTTCTTTAATGGATGTCATGTCACATCAGCTGCCCAGGACTTTCTCCATAAATTTCGCCCCTGAAAAACTGGTCCTCTGACGTGTTCTCGGCTCTTGTAATGGATGTTGCATATTATGATAATCCTCTGTCATTGTAAATCTGCAAAACACACAAATTTTTGAAGAAAACAAATGCATGGGGGATGACAATGCAATGGAGGCGACTGTGTAGTGAAGCAACATGATAAAATGGCAGAAGCACGCAAGGTGGTGACGAAGAAAATGCAGTGGAAATAATGGCGGAAGGGCTGGCCAGAGTTTATAATGCAAAACATTAAAATATATCATATGAATGTAATGTATAAATGGTTGAGGGAAAATGTGATAAACACGTGGGATGATGATGTGGAGGAAGACCGGGTCAACAGTGGGGCGTGCAAATGATATAGATCGTCTGATCTCAAGACGAGATCGACGATCGAAACGACGTCGGGGGTGATTGCCAGTGGGCCAAGGGTACGATTTCCTTGCGTTAAATCCCATGTAGCTTCAGAGCGCGATATCCGTTAGATGAGGATCACCAGATCCAATGGTTGACAACGATATCGCTGGGCGTCCATTACCAAACTATAACGTGTGATGAACGGCGGTTTTGGAACCGTACACTGGGACGTGTGGCAGATGGTGTATGGAACCGCTGGCCCCACGGGAATTACCACCTACTGCCGAAAGGCGGTGCGATACATACCACCCGGTTTTGCAATGGGAGAGGGCGTGGGGACCACCAGGGTAGGCGGGTTGCGGACCGTTGATTTCAAGGTTTCATCGGACGGTGGGCAGGTGAACTATGGGTGCAAAGGAGATGAACAGTCGTCGTCCGATATATTACAGATCTATGGTTCAAAATGAGCCCGATATACATTTGATAAGCACCTTTTGGGTTGGCGTTTGGTCTAGCGTCCGGGTTACAAGGAGGAAAAGACAGAGGGGCTAGGGCCGAAGGAGCTATGCCTCGAATATTTTCAAATATGGATTTCCAACATTTTATAATGTGTTTTGGAGGTAGGAAATGGTAACGATAGGCGTAAGAATGATTTTCCAAGGCTGAAAGGGGGAATTTGAGAGCTTTAAGCCAGATTGCCTGTGAAAATTTTATAGGAAGCTGATTATGATCAACATTGGCTCAACCTGGGGATGGCACGTTCATCCCTGAACGTGTTGAGAACTTCGCAGACCTTCCTGATCTTCATGTATGTAGACTCTGCTCTCCAGCACCTCCATTTTTTTCACTTTATAATTCATCACAACAGCCACATTATTAAAACAAAAATAAAACAGCAAAGTAATATACAATATAATAGATCACGCTCTCTCGGCCTGCATTAGAACTGAAAGTAGGGCTTGAGGAATTGACCATTTACAGGGGCATCCAGTAAGTCGCCCTATAAATTCTCCAACCTGAAAGTATTATTGCCCCCCTGTTCCACAATTTTGAAAGGACCAAACCAGAGGGGGTTGAATTTACCATGTTTTCCCTTCTCAGCTCTCCGGATGTCCCATCTTAGTACTAGGTCGCCAACCTGCAATTTCCTGTCTTTTTCATGCTGATAAAAAATGTGTTTCATTTTCTCTTGATATTCTATTAACATCTGATTCACCTGGCCCCGTGTTTCTTCTAATTCCACCAATTGATTGATTCTCCTGATCATATCATCAGGTTCCTCCTGGCTTTCTTGCATGAAGCGGGCCACTGGTAAAGCCAGTTGTACAGGAAAAACTGTTGCTCGTCCATATACCAATTCATAGGGATATTTCCTAGTTGCTCTCTTGCTGGTATTTCTATTAGCCCATAGAGAAAGTTTCAATTGGGAATCCCAATTCTTCTAATTTTCATTGATAGTTTTCTTCAAGGCCCTCACCAGAGTTTTATTTGAAGACTCTGCCAAGCCATTTCCTTGTGGATAGTAAGCTGTAGAGTGGCTCAGTATGATATTGTATTGCTGGCAGAAATTCATAAATTTTGCAGACTTGAAGGCCTGTGCATTATCAGTCACTATCCTAGCAGGACAGCCAAACCTGGATATGATGTTTTCCTCCATGAACTTTATGATCACAGTATCTGTAGCATTCCTTGCAGGTATGGATTCCACCCATTTAGTGAAATAATCTATGGCTGTTAATATCCATTTATGTTGTCCACTCGATGGAGGATGTATTTCACCTATAAAATCAATACCCCATTGGCGAAATGGTTCATCCACATGCACTGGAATCAGGGGGAATGGTGCCAATTTCTGTCTCTCAGCAAATTTTTGACATTTATCACATGCTCTTACTCTGGAAAAAATATCTCCAAAAAGTTTTGGCCAATAGAAGCCAGCTTTTAGAATTTTATGAGCTGTAGCTCTCCAGCTGTAATGACCTCCATAGATCCCTTCATGAAATTATACTATAATACTCTCGACTTCATTCTCTGTGAGACACAGGAGTAGGATGCCTGAGGGATCTCACCAGTATAGCCAGCCATTGGAGACTATGTACTTCTGTGATTTCAATCGTAATGCTCTGTATTTAACTTTATCACAGCTTGGAGGGCAACTGAGTGTGAGGAGATATTCCACTATCTCTTTGTACCACGGACTGGTGAGGTACTTTATATGTGTTTCTGGAGTAGCTACCCGAATTCCATGTCGTTCTTCTTTCTCCTCAGGTTCCTCACCTGCTATAATGGGAAAATTTATGCCCAAAGCTTGACAGTTTGATTCAGATAATATTTTAGCAAGCCCCTGTCCTTTGATCAACTTAGTAGGGAGAATGTCTAAGTCATACTCCTGTATTTTAGTGATCCACTTACCCATTTTTCCTTCACTATCCCCCTGAATAAGAATATCTTTTACAGCAGCTGCAGGCACAAATGCAGTGATGTGGGACTGTAAGATATATACACGGAATGCTTTGAGGGATTTCACTAGGGTGTCTGATTGATTTTCCAATATGTTGTACTTTAATTATGCATCACAGAGTACCTGACTAAAAAAGGCAATAGGCTGCTCATACCCCTCCTCATTTTTCTGCAATAGAACTCCTGCTATTGTATGAGGTGATGCAAAAGATAAAATCATGAAAGGTTTATCATAATCTGGTCCAGCCAGCACAGGGGCTTTTGCAAAATCATTCTTTATCCTGGTGAATGCCTTCCGTGATTCTTGTGACCACTTTATCTCATTATTCTTCTTCAGCATATCTGTTATATGCCTAACTATCTCAGCATAGTTAGGGATAAACCTTCTCAAGAAATTAATGCGCCCAAGGAATACTTGTACCTCTTTCTTATTTCTGGGAAAAGCAATACCATTTATAACCTCTACCCTCTTGGGATCTATCTTCACCCCATCTTTAGTCACAATATGGCCCAAGAGCTTTCCCTCTTCTAATGCAAATAAATACTTTTGAGGATTCAGAGAGAGACCATACCTTCTACATTTCTCAAAATTTCTCTGCAGATGTTCAATATGCTCAGAATCATTCTTGGAAAATACAGTGATATCATCGAGGTAGACCACCAGGAATTTATCTTTCTCCCCAACAAAAGCAATATCCATCGCCCTCTGAAAAGTGGCCCCTGCATTAATCAATCCAAAAGGCATCTTGGCATACATAAATGTACCCCAGGGTGTGGTGAAAGCAGTCTTATTTTGATCTTCTGGAAGTACAGCCACCTGGTTATAACCAGAGAATCCATCCATCATTGAAATCCTAGAAGCTACAACCACTTTCTGCAGGATGTGATCCATCTTCGGTAATGGATAATTATCCTTTAAGGAAGCTCTGTTTAAATTTCTAAAATCCACACACAGCCTTATTTCTCCATTCTTCTTTTGTACAGGGACAAGGTTTGCCACCCATTCAGAGTACCTCAATGGTACAATTATTTTGGCCTTCAGCAGCTTCTTAATTTCTTTCTCGATAGAAGGCAGCAGTAGGGGATTTATTTGTCTGAGCTTCTGCTTATGGGGCTTTGCATCTGCCTTCAATGGAATTTTGTGCTGCATAATACTGATATCAAAAGTTTTCAAGTCCTGATAGGACCATGCAAACACATCCTTGTAAGACTAAAATAATTTCTGATATAGCTTTCTATATTCTCCAGGGATTTTCTTAGACAATTTTACAATTTTGGGGTCAACCTCAGTACCCAAATTCATGTCTTCTACCTGATTTTCTTCTGCCACTTTGCTTGGCTGCAGTGGGACATCATTTTTGTCAAAAAATCTTTCTAGAGGCACCAGCCCTCTAGGTATTATGTTTCCCTTTAACTGCAACACCTTATTACCTGCCACTCTCTCCCCCCAATTTCTTTCTGGAGTGTTTTCAGACTCAACCTCTTCATAATCATCAATTTCTATATTGGAGAATTATCCTACTGTTTCCAAGAATCTCTTCATCTGTTCTTCATCTTCAAACACCTGCCAGTGTTTGATGTTATCTGGGATTGAAGGCCGATAACTCACCTCAACTTCGTATCTTAAGAGAGGGTTCTGAGGTGGTCGAAATGTACTAGCAGCCACAACAAGGGAATCAACCATCCTATTTTTTTCTCGGGGAACGAACTGGATATTGAATGCCAAGAAGAAATTTTCTACCATGACCCAAACTTCATTCCTATAAGCTCTTAGCCTAGGATGTTTGGTCTGACACTGATTTTTGACTTGCCTAACCACCAGTTCTGAATCTCCTAGAACTTTTAAACTTTGTATATTCATTTTCCTGGCTGTATGCAATCCTAACAGGAGTGCTTCATATTCAGCCACATTGTTGGTGGCTTCATACTCTAGTTTGAAAGACAGCGGGATCCATTTTCCTGCAGGAGAAATCAATAATATTCCAGCTCCATTACCTTCTTTAGAATTTGCTCCATCAAAATGAAGAGTCCAGATTCCTGCTTCATGGCTCACTGAGGGCTGCTCAGTCTTGATCTGACAGAAGGATGGTTCATGAGCATAATCTTGATCTTCTTCCAGCATCAAGCATGAAAAATCTCCTTCCTTACTGTAGAGTGGTGAATTTACAGAATTGTCAGCCTTAGTCACCATCTTGACAAATCTAGTCTCCCTGTATAATCTCCTCTCTTGGCCACCAAAAACTGGGATAGTGGCATATGTTAAATCCATCTTGAGTGATCCACCAATTTTTGTTCCCCAAGACCTTGATAGCAACATACCAAAACGAGGTGGGATGTCAGCCACCACGATGTCCATTACTACACTTTTTGCTGGGATTTGGGCCAAATTGACTACCAAATCCTTGATCATCCCCAAGAATTTAACTCTTTTGGAATCAAATGAATAGAGATCTTTATATGGATGTGTGATTTGAAAACCTAGTTGTTCCATGACTGACAAAGGCATAAGATTATGGGAAGCTCTAGAATCTAACATGCAGTTATGTAATAGCAGGTCATGGATTACTAGAGACACATAGAAGGGAGGAGTAGAGGGATCTATCTCCTCAACACGTGGGCTAAAAACTACCATAGGTATTTCTTCTTGAAGGTTGAGACTATCTGGGATGATTGGTGCTTCTGGAGGGAGCATGAAAGAGGTAACTTGAGATTGATATGCTGGCTGTTTCAACAGTTCAGTCAAGGGGACCGAGATTTTGACCTTTTCAAGTTCCTTTTGTAGACTGAAAGAAAGAGGGGAATTTTCTACCACAACCTCTTTTGATTCTTTATTTTTAGTTGGGGGCTTGGCTTCCTTTGAAACAGACTCGGTATTAGGAGAAGTGACTACTTTTGAAGAAGAAGGAATTTGATCATTAGATTGCAAAGGTTTGTTTAGAGGTTCCTTACCTTTGTCTATGGCTTTCTGCATTGTAGCCTCCTTCTGAGCAGGTGCTTCCTTCTGGGGTAGCTCTTCTTCTTGCTCTTGGGTACGAGTCCTCTTCCTAGAAGATCTGAGATCATATCTTCTATTGAAATGTGCTTGCAGGAAATCATCAATTTGTTTACAATAATGATCAAATTCTGCCTCATCTGTGTCTCTGGTCTTTTCTTCTTCTTGCAATGAGCACCCAACTTCAACATTTCCTTGCAAAGGGCATTCTTCTCCATCACTATTTGAAAAGGCAAGATTTGCATCCTCAAGTCAATAGGCAGTGTCCTCAGTAGAATCATCTACTGGACCTTCCAGGTACAACGGGTGTGGCACTTGATCCTGTTGCTCCTTTGCTTCCCTTGGAAAAATTTGCAAGGGTGGTTTCCTATACTGAGGATTGTAACCTCTGTTTGGAGCATTTTGGAAATTTCTGAAGGCTGAGTTCTTGGGTTCCAATTCAAGCTTGACCATTTTCTTAATCAATTTTCTCATTTCTTCCATTTTTTCATTGGCTGAGTCCCTGTCTTGGTTAGAGGTAGATGCCTCTTCTTTGCCCCTTTTTTTGGTATCTTGTTCAGATCTTCCTTTTGATTTACCAGTGGAGGAAAAGTTTGCTTCCAACTCTAGTGCGTCTGCCTGAGCATCATCCAGAGTAGCAAGATTTCTTTCTATGAGAGAGAAACCAAATCCTGAATCAAAAGCTGCTACAAAAACAACCTTAGCAGCAGTTTGATGGGGCTTCATATCAGCAGGAAGACTCAAATACAATTTATTAAATATCTTGATAGATTCTGACACTCCTTCATTGTGTCTTTTATTTAGTGTATTGAACTCAATGAGACAATTTCCATGATCCTTCTTCTCTCCCCATTTCCTGAGAAAAGTGTCTTCCATGTTATCCCAAGTGGTAATAGAATGGTCAGCCAATGTCTTAAACCATTTTCGAGCTTCACCATCTAGATATTGCACAAACAGTCTTAAGACTACATCCAAATGTTCAACATTAAATTTCTTTGCAAAGGAGCAGAAAGTCTCAAGATGTTTTTGAGCATCAATCTCATTTTCCCCATTGAATCTGGGCAAGATCTTCAGATAATCCTGGGGCATATCATGCAACACTTGGGGCAATGCTAGGGGAGCATATTTATTCATCAATAAGGCCAGAACATTGGCCATTGGAGGAGGTGGAGGTAGTGCAATAGTTTGATGAGTAAGAGGGGGAGGTGGAAGTGGAGTATGAATAATAATAGGAATATACTCAACTGCAGCTTGAGGGGTTGAGGGGAAAAAAGGTCTATTAACAACAGATACTTCGGTTACTTCCTTGACCTCTTCAACCTCAGGAGTAGGATGAAGACTGTTTTTATTTCTGATACCTTCTCGGGGTGGAATATCTGAATAATAATAATCAATATCTCCCACAGTGGAGTCGGGATCTGGCACTTGAGTTTCTTGAGAAGAAGAAGATGGAAAGTCTTATGTAGACACTTCAGGAATTTCAGAACGAGCTGATTTCCTTTCCCTCCAATTTCTTCTTCTGTGTATAATCTGGTCAGGGTCAGACACTGAAGGTGTCTTTGGCTTAAACGTATCTAACCTTAGGTGTGGCTTGCGAGGAGCCAGGCCTGCAAATAGATTTATCAAATGAACAAATGTGGAGTCGCCAAGGTGAGGGATCTACAAATCTCAACTCTCCATGCTCACTTACTTGAAGAGTGAATTAGATTTTTTCGAGGCCCAGGGATTCAAATTTTCTTAACTTCGTTCCCCAGCAATGGCGCCAAAAAGATGTTGTCACTCCTAGAGACAGCCTAGAGTTGTGATAGACCAGTGCCTAGGACATCTTAGCATAGAAAGGAGCGTATAATATAATGTATGAAGTTTTCAACTTCAGCTCACATGCTATCTCTTGTAAACAGGGAAATAAAATAGAATGGGACCAAACTCTCAGAAACTGACACAAGAAAATAGATACTGTAGAGGCAAGATGCAGAACTCTAATACAAAAGCAATAGACAATTCAGAGACAGTTTACTGCAAAGCGGGCCGATTCAGAAATACTTCATAGACATAAATTATCAGAAGGGGTATGTAGTGAAAGAAATATTGAGAATATATTAGTTAACATTGAGCTGATACCCAGATATACAATACTACCATGCATGGGCTTACCAATCTAAGAATCCATACATGATAATAGCATTTTAAAAGCACCCTCCCAAAGAAACTAGTATAACAGAAGTATGGTTAGCTGAATGATGGAACAAAATATCATGCATGAGCCATATTTAAAGCGCTTGATTGATCCGAGCATGGGCATCAACTAGGATGAATCCATACCAAAGATCAGTGAGCCACTCGCACTCCAAAACATGATACAAGAAGCATGGATGAAATGAAATGATATATTAAAATAACACATAAGAAAAGTTACAGACTGTGAAATACCAAAGACCAGAATCCTCTTTGACAGATAGAACTCCTCTTCACTGAGACCGTATGGGCTCTGTGCCTTCATACCAAAATTTTACGAAATGTTTACAAAAAACCTTTCATTGCATGATTTTCTGATAAAATCTGGAACCCTCAATAATCTGTTCTTTGGGGGTTTTATAGAGAAAGAGAAAACTTAATAAATGAAGTAGGTGATAAACATTTAATCGTATCATAAAAACAAAATGGAGGAGACGTGCACGCCCATACTGCTTGATGACTTTGTGGTGATGCACGTACTTTGTAGCCTGTCTTCTGAAATAAATGTTCTGGGTGAAAATCTCTTCAGGAACACGATCTAGGGATAACCATATTAACATTATGTCCTTTTCTGAAGGTAAATTCTGTTGAAAGAAAACCTGGAGGGTGTTTTTTTTTGTGCATCGTACTCTTTGCCTTCTAAACCCTGAATTATGATTTAAAATCTTCAATGCCGAACACTGAATTCCTTGACCTTCCACTGATACTCCTCTGCTGTTCCATTAATGTCTCCATCTATGATATCTGCCTCTTGAATGACAGTGGGAAGCTCGCCAAAGTATAACCTTGTTTCTTTAATGGATGTCATGTCACAGCAGCTGCCCAGGACTTTCTCCATAAATTTTGCCTCTGAAAAACTGGTCCTTTGACGCGTTCTCGACTCTTGTAATGGATGTTGCATATTATGATAATCCTCTGTCACTGTAAATCTGCAAAACACACAAAGTTGTGAAGAAAACAAATGCAAGGGGGATGAAAATGCAATGGAGGCGACTGTGTAGTAAAGAAACATGATAAAATGGTGGAAGCATGCAGGTTGGTGACGAAGAAAATGCAGTGGAAATAATGCCGAAAGGGCTGGCCAGAGTTTATAATGCGAAACATTAAAATATATCATATGAATGTAATGTATAAATGGTGGAGGGAAAATGCGATAAACACGTGGGATGATGACATGGAGGAATACCAGGTCAATAGTGGGGCGTGCAAATGATCTAGACCGTCCGATCTCAAGACAAGATCGACGGTCGAAACGACATCGGGGGTGATTTCCAGTGGGCCAGGGGTACGATTTCCTTGCATTAAATCCCGTGCAGCTTCAGAGCGGGATATCCGTTAGATGAGGATCACCAGATCCAATGGTTGACAGCGATATCGCTGGACATCCATTGCTGAACTATAACGTGCGATGAACGGCGGTTTTGGAACCATACGCTGGGACGCGTGGCAGACAGTGTATGGAATCGCTGGCCCCACGGGAATTACCGCTTACCGTCGAAAGGCAATGCGATACATAACACCCGGTTTTGCAATGGGAGCGGGCGTGGGGACCACCAGGGCAGGCGGGCTGCGGACCGTTGATTTCAAGGTTTGATCGGACGGTGGGCAGGTGAAATATGGGCGCAAAGGGGATGAACAGCTACCATTCGATCTATTACAGATCTATGGTTCAAAATGAGCCCAATATACATTTGATAAGCACCTTTCGGGCTGGCGTCTGGTCTAGCATCCGGGTTACAAGGAGTAAAATACAGCGGGGCTAGGGCCGAAGGAGCTATGCCTCGAATATTTTCAAATATGGATTTCCAGCCTTTTATAATGTGTTTTGGAGGCGGGAAATGGTAACGATAGGCGTAAGAATGATTTTCCAAGGCTGAAAGGGGGAATTTGAGAGCTTTAAGCCAGACTGTCTGTGAAAATTTTATAGGAAGCTGATTATGATCAACACCACCCAAGAGGGAAGTGGAACATTATATATAACTATTTCCAGTCTCTAAAGTGCCAAACATTGGGATATATAGAAAATATGTTATAGAAGAAAGTAAGGTGAAGAAAGAGTTTCAAAAACTACTGGAATAGGGCGTCATTTAAATGATTACATCACCTTCAACAACTATTGTAATAGGGAATCATTTGAATAAGTACATCACCATGTGGGTCACCCATCATCATTGCGCCAAAGAAGGATGGGACTTGGTGGATGTGTATTGATTACAGGGTGTTGAACAAAATCACGCTAAAAAATGATACCCACTGCCCAGGATAAATGATAATAGATCATTTGTAGAAAGTGAAGTAAGTTCACCACGCTAGAATTAAAGTATGGATATCACTATGTTTGAGTTAAATAAGGAGACAAATAGAAAACTACCTTCAAAACCAAACAAGGTTTGTATCACTGGTTAGTCATGCCATTCAACTTGTGTAATGTATCAACTACATTTATGAGGTTAATGAATGATATATTGCATCCTTTTATAGATTCATTTTTTATTGTCTATTTGGATGCTATATTAAGATACAATTCTACCTAGGAGGATCACATCTCACATTTGACACAGGTGCTATAGCCATTAAAAAATCACCAAATGCTAGAAAATATCAATACGTGTAAGTTTTTATAAAAATATTTGGTTTATTTGGGGTATGTGATAGGTGGAGGAGAGCTGAAGATAGATCCCGCCAATATGGAGGCCATCATGAAATGTAGAATGCCTACTAATGTTTTTAAGATTAGGAGTTTTGCTGGGGTAACACATTACTTGAGGAAATTCATAACCTCATTTTCAACAGTAACAACACCAATCCACACCATAACAAGAAGTGGTAAGGGTTTCTAGTGGGGAAAGGGTTAATTAAGGGCCTTTGACATGTTGAAAATGACACCAAGAAAGATTATAATTTAATTTTCCCTTGAATGAAATTAGAATAAAATTGTAATTCCACATCACATGACAACTTGTACGAGTTAAGTAAGTTAGTTT
This sequence comes from Pinus albicaulis, assembly GCA_034641835.2. NCBI lineage: Eukaryota > Viridiplantae > Streptophyta > Pinopsida > Pinales > Pinaceae > Pinus > Pinus albicaulis. The sequence goes on along the minus strand of CM076573.1, from coordinate 848,211,904 downwards.
GACTTAGTTGGTTCAGTTAATTTGAGTTTACGGTCTAACTTGAGTCATGTAGAGTGGCTCCTGCAAAATAAGAGCCTTGATTGAGTTTATTTTGAGTTGTAATTAACTAACTCAGTTTATCTGAGTTATATTCAGTCTAAGTAGTTCCAACTATTAGCAGAACTAGTGAGAGGTCAAAGTGTGGAACTTGAACTTGAACCACATTGAGCGATCAATCAGATAACTAAAAAATTTACCATAAATAACCCATGTATGTTAGATCAGAGAAAGACCCAGTTGAGATTGGAGTTCCAGGGCAATGTACTATTAGTTGTATAATCATCCAAATTGTACAAGTGGTGCATGCAGTCAGAGGAAGCCCCTATATGTATTGCACAATTCCAATTGGGAATTTCCCTAATTAATAGGGGCTAATTACCCAAGGAAACAACAAAAGGAAATATGGATCCAAGCAGACAGAAAATTAGTTAAGCATTGGCCTAGGCTTGCCTAGGAAGAAGTGAGACAGATAGAGATAGTGCAAAGGTTTTTCTGGTTTGAGAAAAGCATTGTAATATTCTCATATTTTTAGAATAATGGTATATATAGATAGTAGGGTTTTTAGCTGGAGGTTTCCCCATGAAATAATTGTGTAATGTGTGATTGTAATTCATCCTCTTGAATCCTTTGTGATTTCGAGATCGTAATGGGTTTCCACAATTGGTAGAGTAGATTAAAGTCTATTGTTTTAGCATATTACAATTATAAGTTTGAATCTACGTGGATTTTTTGCATGGTATCCGAGATGAAATCACTATAGAAGGGAAGAATATGAGTTTGTACTTGCAGGAGGAACACGCTTTGTAGATTTCTTCTCTAGAGCTAGCAGCAGGATCAGGATGGCGTTATATGGTTTGAGGCTCGAGTATGCCCTTGAGGGTAGAAAAAATTACATTGTATGGAGAGACCGAATGGAAGAAATATTGGAGGACAATGGATTGATGTAGTTCATTGAAAAGAACATATCGAAACCAACTCCAGATGATGCACATGACCTAGTAGAGTGTAAGAAATGCGTAGCAAAGGCCAAAAGGATTCTATTGGAATGAGTTTGAGATCATATTGTCTCAAACCTCCATGGAAAGGAAAATTCATATGCAATGTGGAAGGCCTTAACATATTTTTTTAGAACAACATTAACCCTAGGAAGTTGGCACTGAAGGACTCAGGAAAATCAAGATGGAGAAGGGCGACACAATACCAAAGTACTTGAACAAGTTTACCGAATATTGGGATAAGCAGGGAAGTGTTGGTGTTACAGTTGCCGAAGACGATATGGTGAGCCTAGCACTTCTAAGCCTTCCCAAGAGCTGGCACAAATATCAAGATTTTGTAAATGGGAGGGATAAGCTGCCAGAGTGGCAGCGTTTGTGTTCTGACTTGGTGAAAGAAGAGATTCGGCAGAACACCAAAGATGTATCCTCATCAAAGCATGATGACGAGGATAACTATGCCTTAGATGGAAAGGAAAAGAAAGGAAAATGGAAGTCATCCCATTCCAAATCACATTATGGTCAGGCAGGCAAGAAGAATGACTTATCGAAGATTAAATTTTTTCACTTTCACGAGCTGGGACACTATGCCACGAAGTGTTCGCACAAGAAGGCCGACAAGAAGCCCTCAGGAGGAGCAGCAGGTGAACCATTTGCTTCACAATTCTATTTGTATTTTACTCTCATTACATGCATGGTGTCATCGGTGAAGGGTAGTGTGTGGTACCTATATAGTGGATCTTCATTCCATATGAATGAAAAAAGAGAGTTCTTCAATGAATTGGAGGAGAAGGACCTCCAGATGCACATCAAGATGGGAGACGATGGAAGGTATAACGTGATCAACATCGGTACTATTACTTTTATGAGGGAGTTTGGATATCCTCCCACATTAAAATATGTCATGTATGTTCCTGGTTTGAAGAAGAATTTAGTTTCAGTTGATAAGTTGGAAGACCGTGGCTAAGATGTTATTTTTAACAAAGGAAAGGTGTTCCTTCATCACATAGCCAAGAGACAAGTGAAGAAGATCAGGGTTCAGGTAAATAAACTCTACAAATTGGATGTAGAAGATTGTGTTTCCTTGAGCACGAAAGCAGAGAAGGTGCAAAGCCGAGGCATCAATGAGTTATTGCATAGAAGATTGGGCCATATACACCATATATCTTTGAATATCATGCAACAGATTTCAACAGGACTTCCCAAGGGTGCATTTGAGAAGCGTGATACATGAAAAGAGTGTACATTGGGGATACACAAAGCCCCCTTTCATGATAATAATATTTGAGCATAATCGATCCTTGAAAAGTTCACTCAGATGTGTGTGGATTGTTCTTGACAGCCTCCACAACTAAGCACATGTATTATGTGATTTTTGTGGATGATTTTTCACGCAAGTGTTGGATATTCTTCATGCAGAAGAAATACCAGGCGTTCTCAAATTTTTGTGAGTTCAAAGAACTTGTTGAAAAAGACACAGGAAGGAAAGTGAAGGCTCTTAGGAGCAACAAAAGTGGATAATATGTGCCGAATGAATTCAAGAACTTATGTTTATCGGAAGGAATTCGACAGGAGTTAATAGTACCCCATAACCCATAATATAATAGGGTTGTAGAAAGGAATAACAAAATAATTGTGGGATATGCATGAGCGATGTTACATGAATAGGGCCTATCATTACACTTGTGGGAGGAAGCATGCTACACAAAGAAATATGTGTAGAATAGGAAACCTCATTGGATTCTTAGGATGAGCACATCGGAGGAAGCGTTTTCAGGTAAGAAACTATATGTGGCACACTTTAGAATATTTGTTTCATTAGTTTACTGTCATGTTTCCATGGATGCAGGGAAAAAACTAGAACCGACAACTAAGTTGGGCATATTTGCAGGGTACATTGATACACCTCAAAACTACCGGGTGTACCTTCCATCTGACAAGATGAAAGTGGTTCCTAGAGATGTGAAATTCGATGAAGGGAAGGCCATGCAAATTTCCCTTGAGAGGGGGCTTTAGTTTCATGCAGATGAGGAGCTTCTAGCTCCAAAAGAAGAACCTCAAGATGTGGAGCAACCACAAGCATAAGAGTAGAGAGTGGAAACACCCAATCATTCAGATACATCCAGAGAGGGAAGGAAGTGCACGAGAGAGGATAATAAGTTGATGCATGATGCTAGAGAGAATGTGGGAACACCCACATCACAACACAGGAAGAGAAGGTCCCCAGATTGGTACAATGGAGATATGGCTCTTATGATCAAGAGTGTAGAGAATGAGCCATCCTCATTAGAGGAAGTAGTGCATCAACCAATATGGGTTGATGCCATGGTAGAGGAGTATGACTCCATTATCAGGAAAAATTCTTGGGAATTTTCCCCAAGATTGGAGGACAAGTCAGTTGTAGGATCTAGGTGGATCTACAAGGTGAAGCAAGTAGCATATGGGTGTGTCGAGAAACACAAGGCCATATTTGTGGCCAAGGGGTTCTCTCAGGTGGAGGGAATAGATTACGAGGAGACCTTTTCTTCAATATCAAGTTACTCTTCAATCAAATCTATTATTTCACTTTCAGCAAAGATGGGATGGAAGATACATCAAATGGATATAAAAACAACTTTCCTCAACGAAGTGATTGAGGAAGAGGTATACATAGAGAATCTGGAAGGATTTGAGAACTTCGACAGAGAGTCGCATGTGTGAAGACTCAAGCAAATGTTGTATGGAATGAAATTAGTACCTCGTGCTTGGTACACCAGGATTGAAAACTATTTCATGGGGTTGGGCTTCACCAAAAGTGAAGCAGATGCGAACCTTTAGCATATTGTGGTTCAAGGTAAATTTTTGATTATAGTATTATATTAGATATCATTTTTTGGATTCAACTACGTTAAGTAAGTCATTCATCTATGACCATTTCCATGAGAGGTAGTCTTAACTCACTAATTTCTTATGATTGAAAAAAAAATCACCCGATGCAATGAGTGCTAAGTGGACTATTATAAAATCATGAGAAAATAGTCAGTTACAAATATCTCTCATGGAAATGGTCATAGATGAATGAAGTAATTAACAAAGTTGAATCCCAATAATGATATCTAATATAATGCATCGTGGAAACCCCTCATAATTAAATATAATATTATATGTCGATTTAATTCTAACAAGTGACGAGAAGTTGATAAAATATTGCAAAGAATATTTGTTACATGAAATACATGGGGCTCTTGCATTATTTCCTTGGTTTGGAAATTTGGAAAAGATATTAGGAACTGTTTGTCTCTCAGGGAAAGTATGCCAATGAGATACTTAAGAAGTTTCACATGGAGAGAAACAAACCCATGGAGACTCATCTAGAATGGAATTGGAGGAAGGAAGATGCTACTTCAGGTGAAGTGGTAGAAGCTACCATTCATAGGAAGCTTGTGGGTTAACTTATGTACTTGGTGAACACACGACCAAACACGTGTTATGAAATTAACCAACTTAGCCAAGCAACGGTTAAGCCAACCAAGCTCTATTGGAAGGAAACCAAACAAGTGTTGAGATACCTTAGAGGCACCACTCAGTTTGATATTTGGTCCAAACAGACGAAGGGAGTGAAGCTGCAAGGATTCAAAAATGAAAATTGGGCAAGGAGTCCATCCGACATGAAGAGCACATGAGATAGAATATTTAGTATTGGGTCAACGATATTTTCCTAGCACAATAAGAAGCAGAGATCAGTTGCAATCAGTTCAACAGAAGTAGAGTACATGGCTGCGAGTCAAGAAACTTATGAAGCTATCTAGATGAGGAAGATCCTTTCTGTTTTTTTTTTTCAAAATATGGATCCCACAACGATTTACTGTGACAACCAGAGTTGCATCAAACTCTTGGTTAATCTATTTTTTCACGATAGGTCAAAGCATATCGACATATGGTACCACCATCTCAGAGATTGTGTGCAGAGGCAGATCATGATGCTAGAGTACATTCCTACAGAGGAACAACGTGCAGACATATCCAACTTCCATGGAGGGAGGATCAAGGTATCAGATAATCCATTTCTTGTTGAGAGTGAGTGTTGAAAATGACACCAAGAAAGATTCTAATTTAATTTTCCCTTGAATTAAATTAGAATAAAATTGTAATTCCACATCACATGACACCTTGTGCAAGTTAAATAAGTTAGTTTGACTTAGTTGGTTCAATTAATTCGAGTTTGGGCTCTAACTTGAGTCATGTAGAGTGGATCCTACAAAATAGGAGCTTTCAAGTGGAGTTTATTTTGAGTTTTAATTAATTAACTTAGTTTATTTGAGTTAAAATCAGTTTAACTATTTCCAACTGTTGGAGGAACTAGTGAGAGGACAAAGTGTGGAACATGAAATTGAACCACATGTAGTGATCAACCAGATAACTGATAAATCAACCATAAATAAATCATGCATGTCATATTGGATAAATACCTAGTTGAGATTGAAGATCAAGGAAAATGTACTATCAGTTGTATAATAATCCAAATTGTATAGGTGGTGCATGCAGTTAGAGGAAGGCCCTAGATGTATTTTTCAATTCCAATTGGGAATTTCCATAATTAATAGGGGATAATTACCTAAGGAAACAACGTAATGAAATAGGGATCCATGTAGCGAGAAAGTTTGTTAAGTATTGGCCCAGGCTTGTTTAGGAAGAAGTGAGACACAAAGATACTGCATATGTTTCTATGGTTTGAGAAAATCATTGCAATCTTCTCCTATTTTCTGGCTAATGAAATATACTGATAGCAGGGTTTTTACTTGAGGCTTTCCCTAGGAAATCATTGTGTAACGTGTGTTTGAAATCCTTTCTCTTTTATGCTTTGTGATTTCACAATCATAACTGGTTTCCACAATTGGTAGAGTATATTCAAGTATATTGTTTTAGAATATTACAATTAGCAAATTGAATCTACGTGGATTTTATACACGACGAGCTAAAGAAGAATATTATTTAGGCACCAGTTCTAGCATTACCAAATTTGCAGTAGTCCTTTGAAGTGGAGATATATATGAATGGGTATTTTATGGGAGTGGTATTAATATAGAGTGGGAGGAATGTAGGCTGCCATTCTGAATTATTTCATGGGGCAGTTCTTCACTACCCCAAGTATAACATGGAGCTCTATTCCGTGGCACAAAATGTGAAGAAGTGGAAGCACTATTTGATGAGAAAGGAAGTAATATTCCACATAGATCACCAAATACTATAGTACCTATAGGCCCAAAGTAAGCTACAATAGGCCAGGTATTACAAGTGGATGGGGTTTCTACAACAATTTCATTTAGTGATCAAGTATAAGAAGGGTAGCTCAAACAAGTCGGTCAACGTGCTTTGAAGGCCACCCACATCAAAGATCACAACTTTGGGAAACTTGATGGAAATGGAGCCATTCACCCATGATGCATATAGAGAGGAATATTCAAAGGATGAGGACTTTAGGGAGGTGTTTTAGAAGTTTCAAAACCAAAGTCATGTGTATGATGGTGACAACACCATTGACTACCATCTCTAGGATGGGTTATTCTATATGTCAGATAAGTTATGTATTCCTAAAGGTGAATGTTTATAGCTAATAAAATAGACTCATGAAACTTGCAAGGTTGCAAGGAACTTCTGTGTAAGAGAGAAAATGGCCAACTTTTAGAGGTATGTGTATTGGCCCAAGATGCAAGAACAAGTAGCTAGGGTCATAAGAGGATGCATTCTTCGTTGTACTAGTAAGCATAGTAATAATAAACATAGACTATATCATCCCTTATATGCACCCACTCATCCTTGGTAAAACATTTCCATGGATTTTGTGGTAGATTTACCAATAACCAGGAAGGTACATGACTATCTATTCATGGTGGTTGATAGGTTCAACAAGGTGTGTGTTCTGATGCCCTATAAAAATACCATCAATGGGAAAGAAGAAACTAACTTGTTCTTTGGACAAGTCTGTGTGTACTTTGGGATACCAAGGAGCATTTTTTTAGATAGGGACACAATATTTCTGAGTTAATTTTGGTCTATATTGTGGGAGAATATGGACATGAAATTGAATAGGTCTACAACATTCCATCCTCAAAGAAATGGGAAAACAAAAGTAATCAACAAGACTTCAGTGCAAATTTTGAGGGGTTATAATCATAAGTATCTTAAGATCTGGGATGAAAATATGGTATACATGCAACACTCTTATAATAGATTAGTCCACACTTCTACTGGTAAGTCCCCATTTGAAACTTGTTTTGGATATTTTCCACCTTCACCTTTGGATATTGCATATGGGAAACACGGAGAAGGGAGGATCTTACAAGAGATTCCTTAAGGGTTGCAATTTTTTTTGAAAATATTAGGCAGATCCATATATAGGAATAGTAGACACTATAGAAGTCACAGGAAAAATATAATGCCACACATGATTAACATAGAACGAAGAACTCATTCAAGGTGATAGATTGAGTATGACTACAATTGAATAAGGAGAGGGTACATCATCCTGGTAAGAAAATCAAGGCTCTATTGTATGGTCCCTTTGAGATACTAGAAAAGGTGGGTGATGATGCATAAAATCAGTCTACCACCATACATGTGCATTTACTCACTTGTAAATGTAGAGAATATGAAACTTTATGAGCTTTCCATACTAGATCATGAAGAGGAACAAGTCCAACCTTCTATGGAGGATTTGACACCATATACTCAAATAGAGTTGATAGAAGATACAAATTTTCAAAGGAGATCTAGAATTATGAGACAGGGTTAGCATGAAATTTGGCAGATTGGGTTGAAAGTAAAATTTCCTGGCAAAACTAAATGGTACACCCAAAAGAAGGTGGAGGAAAAATTTCCTCATCGCATTCAGTAGAAGCTTTTTGGGACCAAAATCCTCCCAAAATGTGAATGTATGATACAAATTGGATAATTATATTGTTTAATATCCATCTCAATGATTTTAGAGTGGAAAAAGTGGAGGAATGAGCTCACAAGACCATTTTTACCACCGAGACCTAGTTTCGAAAAATAAGGTCTGAAACTTACTGAGAGCATTTTGAGGCATTAAAGACATTTTTTGGGGGTAAAAATTTTCTTCTTTAGCACTACATATTTTTTTTCATATTCTACTGACACATTCCTTTCCAATGATGAAACAATTATTACGTGTGGAGCATAATTATCTTCTTGATGCAAAGGTATTGTTTCAACCACGTTAGACCCCAGTTCCTAACGAAGCGAAAACGTCACCCGTAGGATTTCCGTTAGGGGGGTCCAGGGGGGTGACGACGATTTTATGAGGCCCCCCTGGTGGGGGGCTCGGGGGGCAATGCCCTTGAAGAATTTTTTTGATAAAAAATGCATTATAAAATATTTTAACTTTGTAGTAAATTTGGGTCGTTCATTAGGCAAAATATATGATGGTATAAGTCATGTTAATTTAGGTTTTTTTTCCCTAGAAGACAACCCGTGGTTTATATGAGGGAATTTTATTGTGATTGTAAATAGTTATTGTTTGTGAGAAAGAGAGAGGAGACTGTGTGAGAGTGAAGAGGAAATTACAAAGGATTTGCTATAGGTTGTATCTCTTCATTTTGCTGGATAATATAAAATGAATGCCTGCATATTGCTCCATGGACATAGCCAAAATTTGATGAATCGTGAATATTTGTGTGTCCCTTATTTATGATTTGTTGTGTTTGTGATTTCACAATATTTTATGTTTTCCATTTATCTGTTATTTAATTTATAACAACTGGTATTCGAGCCAAAGGTATATTTTTCTGATAAACTCACAATAAAGAATGGTTCCTAGTTCGAGTGGGAGAAATGGTGGAAGATGGTAGGTTTAGAGTTGAAAAATTCAACGACCAAAAGTACCAGCTTTGGAAGATGCAAATGGAGGGTTATTCGTATCAGAAAGATATTTACGTACCATTGAGTGGAAAATAAAATAATCCGACGAGTATGACGGACAAAGAATGGGATCTTCTCGATAGAAATACACTAGGAACAATGCGACTATTTCTGGCAACGTCGGTGGAATTTGACATTTGAAAGGAAATGACAATAGAAAGTCTAATGACGTCATTGACCAAACTATATGAAAAAACCTCAACCTCAAACAAGGTATTTCTTAGGAAGCGCTTATTTAATATGAATATGTGAGAAGGTGGATATGTTGCTGATCATTTAAATTAATTTAACACGGTTATCAGTTTGTTAAGTTCTGTAGGGGTAAATTTTGATGATGAAATTAGGGATCTATTTTTTTTGTGCTCATTTCTAGAAAGTTGGAATGGCTTAGTGATGGCTATTAGTAACTCTATCTTTGGATATAGCTCTTTAAAGTTTGATGTTGTTGTTGGTGCCATCCTTAGCAAGGAAATGTGAGGAAAAATCTTTGATGAGACATCAAATAATGATTTGAATACAAAGACTAGGGGAAGGAAAATGGAAAGAGGAAGGAGCCTAGGAAGTCAAAGTAAGTCAAGAAAAGGCAGATCCAAATCTAGATCTGGGATAGTGTGTTGGAAATGTGGGAAAAGGGGACACCTGAAGAAATATTGTAAGTCTCGAAAGGGGAAAAAAGGATTTGCAAGACATGTCAACAATCATGAAGTGAATGTAAAAGGTGACGCGTTGCAAGATGAATTTATTTTTTCATTAGAAAATATTATTCATGCCCCAGTAGTAGATTCAGGGGCTTCATTCCATGCCACACCTTATAGAAACCATTTTCATGACTATGTTCAAGGAGAATTTGGATAGGTTCATTTGGGTGATGATAAACCATATAAAATCATTAGAATGGGTAAGGTTTTTATAAAAAAACATAATGGAAACCAATGGTTATTAAAGGAGGTACGGCATGTTCCATATTTGAAGAAAAATATAATTTCAAAAAGGCATTTGGGAGGTGAAGGTTGTGTAACCACATTTACAGACAAAACTTGGAAGGTCACTAAAGGAGCCTTGGTAATAGCAAGAGGAGAAAAGGTTGGTACATTGTATTTATGTAATGATATTTCTAATTTTGTTAATGTTTTAAACTCCACAGGAGAATATACAATATTGAGGCATCATAGGCTTGGGCACATGAGTGAGAAGGGGATGCAAATTATTCACTCAAGAAATTTGTTGCCAGGTTTGAAGCATGTTGATTTGGATTTATATGAAAATAAGAGAGTCAAATTTCTCAAAGTTGGGAAAGAAAAGAAGAGTGGAAAATTAGAGCTTGTGCATACAAATGTATGGGGACCTTCTCAGGTATTATCTCTCGGTGGCTCGCTCTATTATGTTACTTTTATTGAATACGCAACTAGGAAAACTTGCGTTTATTGTATTCAAAATAAATATGATGCTTTTGATACTTTTAAGAAGTGGAAATATTTGGTTGAGAGTGATACAGGAAAGAAGTTGAAGTGTCTCAGATCATATAATGAAGGTGAATACTACATCAAGGAGTATAATAATTATTGTTCAAAGCATGGAATTCATAGAGAGAAGACAGTTCCAGGAACACCACAAGAAAATGGTGTTTTAGAAAGGATAAGCATAACAATCATGGAGAGTGCAAGGTGCATGATATTGCATGCAGGATTACTCTTACAATTTTGGGTATATGTTGTAGATATTGCTGTAGAGGGCCTTCAAGTTCCTTGGATGGTGGTATTCTAGAGGAGGCATGGATAGGTAAAAATGTAAACTACTCTTTTCTAAAGACTTTTGGTGTTGAAGCATTTGTCCAAATTAATAAATAAAACAAACAAAGCTTGAGGAAAAATAAAAGAGGTGTACCTTCATTGGATATGGTGTTAATTATTTTGGTTATCGCTTATATGATTATGAAAACCATAAAATAATCAGGAGTAGAGATGTGGTATTCAATGAAAGGGTTTTGTACATATATCATTTGCAGGGAAAGGGACAAGGCAAAGAAAACACAGAATATATAGTGCTTGATGAGATCACAGGTAAAGTAACTTCAAAGGTTCAAGGAAATAATAATGGTCAACAGCCACAACAACAACAAAAACCACTTCAAACTCCTAAAAGTGGTGCTAGAAGATCTACTAGGATAAGAATACCCCTTGAACGATACTCTCCTCCATTATATTATGTAATGTTGAATGATTCTAGTGAACTAGAATGTTATGAAGAATCAATGCAGGTAGAAACTAGGAAAAAGTGGGAGCAAGCCATGAAATAAGAGATGGACACCTTGGTAGATAACCAGACTTGGGACTTAGTCAGGTTGCATGTTCGTAAAACAGCATTGCAGAATAAATGGGTTTACAGGTTAAAGGAAGAATATGGAGGAAAAAAATGGTATAAGGCTAAACTTGTGGTGAAGGGGTTTGCACAAAAGAAAGGTATATAATTTTATGAAATATTTTCTCCAGTTGTTAAAATTACTTCAATCAAAACCATTTTAAGTTTAGTGGAAACAAAATATTTTCATCTTGAACGATTTGCATCTTGAACATTAAGATGTAAATACAACCTTTCTCCTTGGGCATTTGGAGGAAGATATTTATATGAAGAAACCACAAGGGTATGAGGTCAAAGGGAATGATAAATTAGTATGTAGGTTGAAGAATAACTTATATGGCTTCAAACAAGAGCTAAGGAAGTGGTATCTAAAATTTTCCAGGTTTATGTATGAGCAAGGTTATACTAGATGTCACTCTGACCATTGTGTTTATCTTAAAAAACGAAATGATGGAAGCTATATTATATTGTTATTGTTGTAGATTACATGCTTGTTGCAGGGTCTAACATGCACAAAATAAATGTGCTCAAGGGAAATTTGGAAAAATCATTTGCAATGAAGGATTTGGGTGTTGCAAAACCAATCCTTGGTATGAAAATAACTATAGGCAGGAAAAATCGCAAATTAACATTGTCCCAAAGTGAAAACATAGAAAACATGTTGGAAATATTTAATATACAAAATGAAAAACCCATTAGTACACCTTTGGATAGCCATTTCAAAATAAGTAAAGAGATGTGTCCCAAGGCCCAAGAAGAAATGGATTATATGTCTAAAGTTCCATATGCATCAACAATTGGAAGCTTAATGTATGCATTGGTGTGCACAAGGCCCAATATTGCACATGCATTGGGAGTTGTGAGCAGGTATATTAACAATTGAGGAAAATAGAATTGGATGGAAGTGAAGTGGATTCTCAGGTATCTGAGAGGTACCACTAATCAAGCATTATGTTTTGATGGTCCAAACATTTATCTATAGGGATATTTTGATTCAGATATGGCAGGTGATAGAGATAAGAAGAGTAGCACCATAGGGTATGTGTTTACTCTAGGTGGAAAAACTGTCAGTTGGGTTTCAAAAATTCAAAGTGTTGTTTCACTTTCAACAATGGAAGCGGAGTATATTGCTGCTATAGAGTCCAATAGAGAAATGATTTTGTTGCAAAGGTTTATGGATGAATTGAGTTAGAAGCAGGATATGGGCAGGTTATACAGTGATAGCCAGAGTGCCATTCATATTGCAAAGAAATCAAAATTTCATTCCAAGACTGAACATATGCAACTCAATTCCCATTTCATACAGTTAGTTTTGGAAGATGAACAGTTGAAGCTAGAAAAAAAACACAATAGTTAGAATCTTGCAAATATGTTAAGAAAGGTTGTAACCGGAGAGAAAATAAAATTTTGCTAAGTTTTAATTGGTCTTCAAGTATGATGGTAAATATGAGAAACATCCAGGTCCAAGCGGAAGCATTTTCCAACAAGTGAAGCATTGGTGGAGTACTTGATATAATCAATGTCCAAGTGGGAGATTATTGGGTTTGGAGCCTGATTATCTTCTTGATTCAGAGGTCTTGCTTTTGTCGCGTTGGACCATAGTTCCTAATGGGGCGAAAAAACCACCTGTAGATCTTCGTTAGGTGGGTCAAACAGAGGGGGGGGGGGGGGGACTCCGTTTTTATGAGCCCCCACTGGTGGGGGGTGGTGCTGCTGAAGAAATTTTTTGATAATTTTTCCTTGTAAAATATTTTAATTTCATACTCAATATAGGTCATTCATTAGGAAAAATATCTGACTGTAGAAGTTATGTTAATTTAGGTTTTTTTTCCCTAGAAGGAAAACCTTGGTTTATTTGAGGGAGTTGTATTATGACTGTAAATAATTATTTTGTGTGAGAACGGGAGATGATACTATGTGAGAGCTGAGAGGAAATTACAGTGGATTTGTTGTAGGTTGCATCTCTTCATTTTATTGGATAATATAAAAGGAAGGTGATCTAAAATTGGAGGAAAACTTTGATCATTCTATGACACTTTGCAAGTAAAACAAAATGGGTCTTTAAAGGTAAAATTAATTTCACAACCTCTTAAAAAATGATAAGTTTAGTTTTCACATGAACTTAAAATAGAAACACATTCATATGCAATTCAATATGGTAAACATGAAGAGAGGAAACTGATGATTTGAAAATAGAGTTCACCCCTCCTGGGATACATCTCTGGGCTTGCCTTGCTCCAATGGCTAGACCATTATATTGATTTCAGTTGCAAATGAGCACATTACAAATTATTGACTCAAAGTGGTTTGTTTCTCCTACAAAGAAACATTCTCCTACAAATAATTCTCACTAAAAAATATGACTCTCTACAAAAAGTCATGATTTTCAATATAAAAAGGACTCTCTCACAATAGATCCTTGTATTCCACCTGAAATAAAATAGCATAAACATTCAACTACTTCACAATGAAGAGTTGAAAAGGCTTCTCTCATAAGAAAATTGAGAAAGGCTGAAAAAATCTGCTCTACTGAAGTAATAACTGTTGCAGATGAAACTGGAAGGCTGGAAAACCTCTAATTAGGCTCTTATCATGCTCAAATATGTCTCCATACTGATTTAAAATTGTCTCTTCCTCTATAACTAAAGGACTCGACTCAGCAAAATGTCCATCATGCAGTTATCAAATCATAAATATGAGGCTTCCATTGAGTTCAGGACACTCAAAAACTCCTATCTAGGCTCTTATTGTGCTAAAAAGGGTTAAAAAATGAGTAAGATACACTTCTTGGAGCCAAGCTCTACTATTTGTCCTAAAATCTAGAAAAACCTGCTAACTGCGCGACGATTTCAACATTTACATAGTTTGCTGGGCAAAAATTTCTCCTGGCGTCGACAATATTCCCGCTACAAAAGGTTCATTTTTCTCCTGTTTAAATTCACCAATAACCCTTAATGCCAAATTATGGTCATATTACTACCATGTGGATGGGGGTCGAGGATAACTACCCGCCCCCTACTGGCTTAGCCTTCTTTCTCCGTTGGCATGGTCATATGTGGCAATAGGGCTTGGGGTTGGGGCCAACTTCCTACCCCCACTGCCTTTGGCTCCTTTTGCTTCGGGATAAGGTCACATGGAAATTGATGTGGCTGAGGGACGAGGATAACCACCCGGCACCACCACCAGAGCCCATGTTTTCGGTCATGTGGATAATGCATGAGACCAGGGCCCGGGGCTTAGTCCCCTCCATCTCTGCCATAGCCCTCTACTGGTGGTCCTATGTGAACATCGAGACCAAGGGTTGGAGCTTCCTGCTTTCCCATTTCCCTTCCACCTGTAGATGTACAGTTCCATCGTAACTAGGGGTTAAGGTGCATCACTCGACCCCTCCTCCCAAATGCGTCGACACATTAATTCAAATGTAACCAACCTCCCACTGTAGTTAAGAACTGACGCGGTGGTGTAACGGTTGGGTGTTGTTTTGTGCTACAAGAGGTGTAGGGGTAGAAACCCACTGAGGCCCTTTAGCCTGTTATAAAAAATTTAGCCAATCATAGAGGGCCATGTGTCACCCTCCGATTGGTCCACATGGCAACCTCTTATTAGGCCACCTCAAACCAAACTGACCAATCAAAATGTGCCAAATGCACCTATAAAATGATGCCACGTATCAAACATTTATTGGTTTATCGCCAACCGTACCCTGCACAGTCAGCTGATGATGTCAGCTATATGGACTTCCAAGTCACCAACCCAATCAACCCTGCTGTTGACTTTTTAAATGTTGGTCAAAAACTTTAGAACACCATAACTTCTTCATACAACATCAAATTGAGGAAATTCAAGCGTCATTGGAATCGAGATGACAAGCACTTTGATTTGGTGCTGGTTTAGGGAGGTTCTGAGCACTTTCATTTTTAAGCCTATTTTGAAGCAAAATTTTGATAAATTTTTCCTTGTAAAATATTGTTATTTCATAGTCAACCTAGGACATTTATTAGGAAAAATATTTGACAGTATAAGTTAAGTTAATTTAGGGTTTTTTTTGCTAGAAGGAAACCCTCAGTTTATATGAGGGAATTGTATTGAGACTCTAAATAATTATCCCATGTGAGAAAGAGAGAAGACACTGTGTGAGAGCGAAGAGGAAATTATAGTGGATTTTTTGTAGGTTATATATCTTCTTTTTGTTGGATTATATAAAAGGAAGGCTTTCTTTTTTCTCCGTGGACGTAGCCCAAATTGGGTGAACGATGTATACATGTGTATCTCTTGTTTTATTCTTTTCTATGTTTGCGATTTCAAAATATTTTATGTGTTCCATTGCTTTGTTATTTAATTTCTAACAAGAATCGCCTCAATCAGAGTTCGTATGCAAAATTTATTCCACTAAGAAGTTCATCTTCATGCTTTCACCACCACAATTTAAGAGGATGCCATGCCAACCCCCATAACTCATGGAAAATGGGTTGGCCATGTGATTATGTTGAAGAAGACTGTAGAAGAGTCTATATTGTAACTTTGGTTAAGAGTTGAGGTAGTCAAACTTAACCACTAGTAGACTATCGATTTGTGTTATAACTAGGCCACTAAGAGGATAAGGAGTTTCATTCTTTCAAGTGCATTTGTTCAATATATGAGAAAAAATAGTATTGATTTCAAATTTTTAAATATAATTTTATCATATCTGTTGCGACAAACTGCTTAGCGGAATATCCACAACAATTTATGGACCAATAAAACAACCTTATCAAAGTATATTTGAATCAAATAATTTCTAGTGATATGTTAGAATGAAACATACAAATAAGGGAAATGGTTGTTAGAAGACTTATACAATCTACAAAAAAATGTTAGAAAGCTCCAAATAATGATAAATATACTAGATGTATGGTTAAGAAATTAAATTCTAAATGTCAAAACCGAAGCTTATAGAATTAATGAATTGGATAATATCTATATTTAATTGTCCAAAAAATGGGACAAATACTAACAAAATATTGGAAACAAAGGACACATAAATCAATAATCTCAAAACGAAGTTTAAATTTCTTCAATATGATTTTAATGATTTAGAAAAAGCTTATGATGAAAGAAACATGTTGTTTTTTAGATAAAAATCTAAAATAAATAAATTAAAAAAAAAGAGCTTTTATAAAAAAATTAGAATAGGAAAAAACAAATTTAATTGAAGATTATGTAGAGAAGGACAGGGGATCATTAGAAATAGTTAGTTAACTTTGAAAACAAAGCTTAACTCCATGGTGAAAAAAAAATATCAAACACACATCAATGGGATATTTAAACTAATAAGCTATATGAGAAAATAACATGATTTGAGATACAAGTTTTACAATCTACTAATTAGATTCAAAAGAAAGATGGAGTTTATCAATAAAAAATAACTACTGCAAACACCAAAATGATATTATTGAAACTCTATATAATATCATCAAAAGCAAAGAAACATAATGATGTTGGTAAGAAGTATATGATAAATGCAAAAGCTATTTCTTTTATCAGATTATAGCTTAGACAAAGGAGTTACAATGTCACTTATTGCTCTTTCAAGCACGTGACACTATATCCATAGCTAATGCCCATATTAACATTAAAAAGATATTGCTTGAGGTTGCTAACCAATTGGACGAAGTTGATCCAATCGTACTACTGTTCAAATCAACATTTTTCACAACACTTGAAGCTTTATAAATTTAGAATAGAATAGATGCTATGTCAATAAAGTACAAGAACAATGTAATTGGTGAAATGCATGGAAATATTTCACCAAGTTAAAGGTGAAATCAATAATTTCAAGAATCAATTTAATATATTCAAAAGTTTGGACTACCTAGTCTATGGGTTAATGGAGGTTGGCTAATGGCTAATACAAAGTTTTGAGAAACCTTGGAAAAATGTAATAATGATACTAGCTTCATCAAAGAAGAAAAGGGAGATATGGTTTCTAAACTCATAGTAGATTCTTTGAGGAGGGACTTTGTTGTCATGATTCTTTGAGGAGGGACTTTGTTGTCATGATTTACAACCAATTCCATATAATTTTAAAATAAAGCTAGATATTGCAACAATCGAAACAAACATACAAATTCTTTTATTAGGGTAGAATGGAATAAGTTGACACAAACTACTACTAGTCCTCACAATGATGAAGAGGACAAAATAGTAGTGTTCCATTGACCATGGAAAGAGAGGTGACAACAAGTTCAAGTGTACCACAAAACAAGATGTAGAGTCTGAACAAAGACAAAAATAAAGTTGTTTAAAAATCTCACTATGGGTGCTCCTTACATGGCCAAGCAAACAAGTACCAATCGAAGAGCCAAAAAAGTTAAAACGTGAAGGCACGTGTGCTAAATGGAGTCAATTACTTAATTCGTTAGAATTGATAGTTGGTTGGTTGCTTTATACACCAAAAGGTTAGGAAGTTGTTTTGTATTTTGATTGAATGACTATTATTTTCTTTAAAAGGATCACTTGATGATATTTTAAGTGTTAAAAAACATTTTTGATACAATTATGTTTATTTAATTTGATTACATTTAACACCTTTGAAATAATTGAGTAGATTCAGTTAAATCATAGAATGTATTGTCTTTGGTGTTTTCTATGTGACTACAAATATGAATTATATAAGCTAAGATATTCCAAGATTTATTCTTCCTTTGTCTTAGTTTTTAGATTAAATTATATTTCATTATCTGATATACAAGTGATGATAGATTGAAATAGACTAAAAGTGATGATAGATTGAAATAGACTAAGATTGTTTTATACCTAAAATAATTCTTTTGATTTTTATGTTTATGGGGAACAATATTTTTAGTTTATTCAATTACATGTGTGCACATGGACTTCGGTGTGGTATAACATGACTAATCTCTTTGGACTTGGGTGTTACTTTGGGGGCACCATATGTGAAGGTGATTGCATTGGTTGGATAAAAACTTGACTCTTAGTGTGTTTTCCCCCTCTTTTATTGAATATTAGTTCATGGACTTTTTTTTTGAGATTTTTGGTGGGAGTTGGAGCAAAACTAGCACAATATTTGACTTCTACAAGTTACACGTCATATGTATTTTTATAGTTAAGCATTTAATGTGTAAAATATTTTCTATTTAGATGGATGATGTGGTTGTATGTTCCTTGTGGGCCTTTGGTAAGCCCTTATATAGTGTAGTTGCTAAATTATATGCAATATGCTTGATGATTTTACTTTTGACTTATTGATGTAATGGTTTTAAAAGGAAAAAAATATACCTTGTAGAGGTAACACTGCCAGTGCATTATTACGAAGTGGCATCTGATGCAAATATTAGGGGTACATATAACCTAAGTTCAAATGTATAAGCCATAATGTCATAATTTGTAAAGGGGAACTTGTTCGATATGTAACTAACAGGTTCAAACCTAACCAAAGTTGAATCCTTCAACAAGATACCTTATAAAAAGGAAATAGGAAGAGAGTGAAAGTTGAAAAGTGGGGGGGGGGGGGGTACCAAAATTGGCCTCATTACATATAATGGTTCTTATTAATGGAATTATTATTCTTCTCCAACTCTATCTCTCTTTGTATTTGTCTTTGTATCTCTCTCTCTCTCCTGCTCTCTCTCTCTCTCTCTCCCTCCATATTTTTGTGATGCATTCAATTCTTTCATTTCTATCAATGCTCTTGTGATTAGTCATATGTCAGATCTGTATTTTTTGTCTCCTCTCTCGACATGCGAGCCTTTGGGATCTTAGCCCCCAAAATTTTTGGCCTATTTGTGTTTCCATTTATGTCACATGTTGAATTCATGTACTCATGAGTCTATATGCCAAGTCTTGAGTATGTTGTATACATGTTAAAAGTTGTCATGCTGATGCAATATGTTTTAATAAGTCCTAGAAGGTATGTAGGAGAAGTGTCATGAGGTAACAAGGCCTCATATGAAGCTAAGCTACACTTGTTTAGACGTCTATTTGATGAGGTTTGTGATGTCATGCTGAAGATTATGCAGATGGGTTACTAATGTTAAGTTGAGTTTGAAAGGATAGTATATAGGTCATTTCACTCCCCTGAAGCTCTGTTGCAAGTTTGAAGGCTAGATATTTCTTTTAATCTATGCTCTGCCCCAGTCGCATGGATGGGGGCTAATAAGAGCGACTAAAATAGTGAAGTCTCTTGGAGACAAGACTGTGGGAGAAACTGGAGCTTTCCAGTGGTTTTTTTTTCAGTGCAAAAAGATCGACTGAGGAAGTCAAGTCCTAGTCGCATGGATGAAGAGTTGTGGGAGTGACTGGACCTCTATAGTCGTTGGCTTACATATACTGTGGGAGCGACCAAAGTGATTTTGTCTAATGCTGTGCATGTGACGAGGAAAACACAAAAATCTATCCTAATTTCTCATGCTCTCTTGGAATTAAATTGTTTTTTGCGAAGATTGTTTTCGGAATTTTCTAGAAAAAGCTCCGTTCGAGTTGTAGGGCCTCCAGAAAATGATCAAGTTTGAAATTATCAAAAGGGATAGTGGAAGGAGTGGTTTAATATGGTCAATATTCCAATCTCAGTCAATTATGAAGTGTGTGAATTTTTTTTGTGTGAGCTCCATCACCTGAAATATTAATTGACTTAACCATCTCCAGATTCTACAAATATGAGAAGGAAATAAGATCATTCATTGGTTCGAAAGAAATGTGTGTGTGTGTGAGTGTGCTTGAGTTGCAAGTGCACAACCAATAATTTTTGGAGTGAGTTCAAAATTTCAGAATTGCAGTATGGTTCAGAGAATAATCTTCAATAGAATTTAGAGTAATGAGGAGTGATTGAAAATCTATTTGGAGAGGGTGTGTGTGGAGAGAATTGTTCTCTCAAGTGGATTGTGGATTTTGGATGCATGAGTGTGTATATTTGTTGCATGTTATGTCTATGAAACAATATTCTCATTTTTTGAATCATATCATTTTAGAGCAGAATTGTTTGTACTTGGAGTGGGGGCTTCAAGCAGTGCATGTTATTTATATATTGTAGGACTGGGTGCTCCAAGTTGGTTGTGCCTAAAATTTCTCATTCAATCAAGGGGTGGGTGATCCAATGATAGTGGGTGCCAGATGATGTAATGTAACGAGAAATTTTTTGAAGCAATAAATAATAAGAAGAAGTAGAAAAAAATTCAGTGGTTTTTTTTCCCTAGAGGGTGGTTTTTCCACCTAAAATATAAGTGTTTAGATGTGATGGTTGTTTGTGTTTTTTATGTGCTTGATCATGTTATATTTTTGAAGTTAATTTCTGAAGAAGTTTTATATTTGCATAAATAATTTTATATTTCTGTAATATTGATTCACCACCCCCCCACCTCTCAGTATTAATTTTTTCTAACAATTGGTATCAAGACCGTCTCCTTTGCTGCAACTTGACCGCTGAAAGGATAATTTGAGAAGGGAAAATGACTAGCCATGATGTGAAATTTCCATTTTTTTATGGTGAAACCTAAAAATTATGGAGAATGAGAATGGAAGGGCATCTCATGAGTTTGGGTGTTTATGTTTACTCTATTGTGGTGTTTAGATATGTTATTATTGATGTTCTTGTTTATTTTTTAGTAGCTTGGGAGGTACTCCAAGCCCTAGGGTTCAAGGATTGGAGGGAAAAGCACCACAAGAGTCACTTGTGGACTTGGAACCCAAGCATGGGGTTTTTCACCAATCGTTTTTTGGGGAATTCTCATGGAGAACTTTGGACATGTGATGGCATGATATGATAGAGGGCAGAAAGGAGAATCCAACGCTTTGAGAATTGTTGAATTCAAGTTTTCCTTAGTGAGGTATGAATTTTTGAAGTTGACAATTAATTGTTAGACAATCAAGTCATCTAGGCTTGGTCCAAAAGACATGCCTCTTCAAAAAATTCATGGAACCCTTATTTTTGGTATAAATATAAGGTGTTGGACATCCAAATTTTCATCTTCTCATAGAAATTTATCTCTTAGGCAGTCGTATATTAGAGGAGAAAAAAATGACAAGTGTGCGGTCTGTTTGTTTGGTTTTACTTTGCCCATAGGTCCGAGGTTCAAGATGGAAGGCAGACGTAGGTTTGGGCAGATTTATGGTGTGGTTTTTACATGATTTGAGGAGGGTTTTCACATGTTGAAAAGGCCACATTAAAAAAGTTAAATTGCTGGGAGGCTGCAAGCCTTAAGATCCCTAAAGATAGGGGATGTAAGGATGTTCTTAGGAAAAGAGTAAGCTGCAATTCCATACCTCTGTTTTGGAAAGTGTGGCGGATTTTTGTGGGGTTGTTTCTAGCCCAAAACTACAACAGAAGGTGGTCTGAGATATCTAAAGGGAAGTCCAAGTTAAGGAAGAGGTCTAGACATGAAGGAAGGTGTTGTAACAATATGTATTTAATCCCTAACCAGTAGTACAGATAACTAGCATTACACATCAGCCCATAAGAATAGGTTAGTATGGTTTTGTGCTGCGAAAGATTGCTAGTTGGATCAGATTTTATATTGCAGCCTATAAGTGCCATGAGTTGAGGTGAAATTGGGCATTGTGTGACCTCAAGTAGGAGAAAAACTTATAGTGAAGGATTGGGTACCATTTATCTGGTGGAGGGCAGTGTTTTGGCTACCCAAAGTAGCCCTTAACAAGATATCTTGAAGTGACGAAGAGGAGATGAAGGTTGGGTGAATATTGGTGCTGAAGTGCAACACCTTGATGGACAAAGGTGGCTGCTAGGCTGGCATATAGGAGCTCGGGTATTGGCCAACCTATAGAGCAGATTAGATAATCCAATGTACATGCAGTAGAAGTGAAAGGCAACAATGTTAGGTGGTAGCCCTCCTGGTGTCTCGATGTGTTGTCCTTTGAAGTACTAAGGGGAAACTAGTGAGCAGTATAGAAAAAAAGGATCGATAGGACATGATACGACATATAAGTTGCAAATTTTTTTGTCATTTTATCTTGTATACCATAGATTGTTGTATTATTCATATTTGGTTTAATATAACGAATATTGGGTTGTACATTATTGTACAATATTTGTTAAAAAATTTCTACACTTGTGCATATGTGATTTACTGCTTTATATTTTCTATTGTGCAAAGTAGTTATGGTTGATATTCTTGGTTTGGTAGAATCAATAATTTTAAGACTCTAACCTAAACCCAAGTTTGTGGGAATTCAACATGGTATCAGAGGGTGTCTGAGCTATTTTGGAAATCAGTGAACTAGAGTTGTGGACAAAAAATTACAACTTGAGAGGGATTTGGTCACATTGTAGGTGACAATGTCGAAGTTGCAGGTAGGTCTTCAGTATGAGGATAGGTTGGAGAGGTTTCCCAACTATAGTCCTTGGAAGGAAAGGATCAGGTTGGTCTTGCACATCAACATGATCTGGGATTTTTTTGAGAAAGTCATCAAGAAGCTAACTGACTGTAAGGAGCTGGAAATATATGAATATTTGGATACGAAAGAGATATTGATCATCCTAGATAGTGTGAAGGATGCCCTAATACCTCATTTTTCTGGGAAGAACACTGCACATGAGATGTGGATGGTTCTTCAGAATTTGTTCTAGAATAAGGATGAGAACTAGGTATTGGTATTGAAGGATAAGTTGAAGTCCACCAAGATGATAAAGTGTGAAGGAGTGATTTCGTACATGACTAGATTGTCTCAAGTTAGAGATGAGCTTACTACCATCGGTGTGGAAATTTTAGATGGAGATATGATGAGGATTGCCTTGAAAGTTTTCACTAGGGAATGGAATCCATTCATCAAAGGGATCGTTTCCAGAGAGAAATTTCCAGACTTGAATAGGATGTGGGACAACTTCATTCAGGAAGAGTTGCGAGACGAGGATATTCATCAAAAGAAGAGAGCAGATGAGGATGTGGCACTTGCAACACGAATGAAGGGTAAGAAGAAGAAGGACATGAGTAAAGTCAAGTGTTTCAATTTGTAGAAATTACACCAATGGATTCAATCCGATCATGCAATGTACTAAAACAAGATATTGAATCCTTCTACAATATTTTGAGAATATAAATCACGATCGCTCAATCACATGCAAGTAAGAGAAAGAAGTAAATCAATCACACAACACAAGATTTTCTCGGGGAAAGAAACTGCTCAAAACCCCTCCATGTTTATTGTATAATAAACCAAGGAAACATGAAACAATACAATGCATGTGTGCTCACCACAACCTCATACACTCTACCAATTGTCTCACACTAATCTAGGAAAAATTGGACCAATACATAGCCAATTTTCCGCCCACCTTCAGCCTACCTTGCTCACGCAATCCCTAGGAAAACTAATTCCTATTAAATAGAAATTCCAACCTTCCTTGACTGCACAATCCATCATGGGCTTCTTGTGGCTTTATAACTGCACCTGGGTAATTCGCTAATAATATACCTGATATTTTACTTAACTTTAACCTTTGTCTCAACTGGGTCGTCATCAGGATTGACATGCATGCAACTATTAATAGTGAATCATCAGCTACTTGGTAGATCACTACTTGTGAATTAAATATATTTTAATTCACTTCATATTCCACTAGATCATCAATCAGTTAGAAATATTTAAACTGATTTTAACTCAATTAATTTGAGTTAACTGATTTCACTCACACCACACTAGTGGTACAACTGCAACTGGACCCTCTAAATAATATAATCACTCTACATGCCTATCCCTTGACCCTCAACTCGAAATTCTTGATCTAACTAAGTCTATCACACTTAGTTAACTATTACAAGTTGTTATGATATAATATTACAATTTATTTAAAAATTGGATGCCCACATTAGCACTAATGTGTCACTGACTCATTTGTGAACTGGAATCCCACACTAGTGTGTGGTGCATTTTCTTGTTGAATTTCAACACTCCCTCTCAACAAGAAAGGGATTATCTTCTACCCCAATCCTGCCTCTGTGGTATTTGAATTTTCTCTTCACAAGCACCTTCGTCAAGATACCTCCATCCTGATCTTTCGCAGGGATGTACTACAACAGCATAATGCACCTCTGAGCACAATCTCTGAGATGGTGGTACCATATGTCAATATGCTTGGACCTATCATGGAATACCGGATTAACCAATATTTTTATGCAACTTTGGTTATCACAATGTATCACTGTCGGATCCATTTGATGACCAAAAAAACCAACAAGTATCTTCCTCATCAAGATGGCCTCACATGCAGCCTAACTAGATGTCATGTACTCTGCCTTGGCTGAACTGAGTGCAACTGATCTTTGCTTCCTCCTGTACCAATAAAATGTTGCTGATCCTATGCTAAAGATGCCCCCTGATGTTCTCTTCTTGTCTGATGGACTATCTGCCCAATCTGCATCAGTGAAACCTTGAAGCTTCAATCCATCTTTTCATCTATACCATAATATGTACTCTATAATTTCCCTATGATATCTCAACACATGCTTCCCCTCCTTCCAAAAGAGCTTTGTAGGCTTAACCATAGCTTGAAAAAGATGGTTAACTGCATAGCATATGTCTGGTCATGTGTTCACCAAATACATAAGTGAAGCCACAAGCTGCTTGTAAATAGTAGCATCCACTACCTCACCTGAAGTAGCATCCTCCTTCCTCTAGTTTCCTGCAATATGAGTCTCCATGGGTTTTCTTCCCTCCATGTGGAACTTCCTCAAAATCTCCTTGGCATACTTTCCCTGAGATACAAATAGCTCCCCATCTCTTTGCCATATTTCCAAGCCAAATAAATAGTGCAAGAGCCCCATGTCCTTCATCTCAAACTCTCTTGCAAGATCCTCTTCGTCTTTGCTACCTTCTTCTGCCATGCATCAAGAAGTTGGGCATTTTCTACTGCGGGCTTGGGAATATCATTATCTATGAATTCCTTCAACCCATTTTCCTCCAAAACTGCCTCCATCCTGTCCTTCCATGCATTATAATTCAAACATCCCTCGAGTGCATATTCGAGTCTCAAGCCATTGAAAGACATCTTGATCTGCCTCTAGCTCCAAAGAAATTATCTGCAAATTTGAATATTATTCAACAAAAACTTAATTTCTTCTCCACTATTGTGATTCCAGGCACTCTGATACCATGTAGAAATTACACCAATCGATTCAATTCGATCATGCAATGTACTAAAACAAGATACTAAATCCTTCTACAATATTTGTGGAATATAAATCACAATCACTCAATCACACACAAGTAAGAGAAAGAAGTAAATCAATCGTACAACACATGATTTTTCTGGGGAAAGAAACTGCTCAAAACCCCTCCATATTTATTGTATAATCAACCAAGTAATCATGAAACAATACAATGCATTTGTGCTCACCACAACCTCATACAATCTACCAATTTTATCACACTAATATAGGTAAAATTGGATCAATACATATTCAATTTCTTGCCCACCTTCAACCTACCTTGCTCATGCAATCCCTAGGCAAAATAATTCCTATGAAATAGGAATTCCAACCTTCCTTGACTATGCAATCCATCATGGGCTTCCCGTGGCTATATAATTTCACCTGGGAAGTTTGCTAATAATACAATTGATAGTATACTTAACTTTAACCTTTTTCTCAACTGGGTCATCATAAAAATTGACATACATACAACTATTACTAGTGAATAATCTGTTACTTGGTAGATCACTACTTGTGAATTAAATATATTTTAATTCACTTGATCTTCCACTAGCTCATCAATCAGTTAGAGCTAGTTCAACTAATTTTAACTCAATTAATTTGAGTTTACTGATTTCACTCACACCACACTAGTGCTACAACTGCATCTGGACCCTATAAATAATAGAATCACTCTACATTCCTTTCCTTTGACCCTCAACTCGAAATTCATGTGCTAACTAATTCTATCACACTTAGTTAACTATTAAAATTTTTTATGAGATAAGATTACGATTTATTTAAAAATTGGACGCCCACATTAGCACTAATGTGTCACTGAATTCCTCACTCATGTGTGACCTAGAATCCCACACTAGTATGTGGTGAATTTTCTTGTTGAATTTCAACACAATTGTGGTGATATGGGTCATTTTTCTTTGAGATGTCCGATGAATCAGAAGGGAGATGGTGAGAAGAGGGAAGGGAAGCAGGTCGCCGATGTTTCCACTTCAGCTGAGATAAATGCTATCATCATGAGATTGGAGGAGGAAGAATTTTCTTATATGATATCTCATTTATTGCAGGGTACTATCAATGAGGATGGATGGTATGTGGACAATGGTGTGAAAAAACATATGACAGGGTCATAGGAGGTTTTTGAAACTCTAGCTGAAAGGGACTCAAAGTTTCACATGGTGTTAGGTGAAAAGAGTCAGTTGGATATCCGAGGATCGGGTATTGTGCTATATAGGATGGAGACAGGACAATGGACGCAATTCCATGATGTACTATTTGTACCGAGACTTAGATACAGCATGATTTCTATCTCGGTGATCAAGAAGAATGGGTTTGAGGTCTTGTTCCAGGATGGGAAGGCAAGACTCATGCCTATAGGCTCTAGCTCAATTGGTATTGTGATTGGAGTTACAGAGAATGGTCTATATAGGTTGATGGGAAAGTTTGTGGATCATGAGAAGCAAGTGGAGCAGATGTAGGTTGTAGAGAAGTAGGTGCAGGTGTAGGCTTCATAGGGCTACTTACATGTTCTAATGAAGAAGGCCCATTTTCCAGAGGCTCAGAGGGCATCAAGTTCTAACGGGAGCTTGTAGGTTCATAGGGATACTTTGCAGCCCAAGAATAGCGCATGGTCAGTGGGGAGCAAGGGTGCTTCCACATCTACCAAGAAGAAATCATTGAGATATTGGAAAGAGTTATAGGAGGAGATTAAGAATCAGGATGCTTCTAGCAGTGACAATGACACTTTCAAGAGAGGCATAGTTCACAAAACAAGGATGTTGTGATTGTGAGTGCCAAGAGTTGGGCGAGTGTTGCGAGTAGTGACGATGATGATGAGTTACTTCATAGTATTGGAAGTACCTCCCTTGCTAAGAGGGAATGTTGATTTTTGAGTAGCTTTGGAGGTACTCCAAGCCCCAGGGTTCCGGGTTTGGAGGGAAAAGTGCCACAAGAGTCACTTGTGGGCCTAAAACCCAAGCATGGGGTTTTGCACCAATCTTGTTTAGGGGAATTTCCATTGAGAACTTGGATATGTGATGGCATGAGATGATATAGGGTGGAAAGAAGAACCCAACACTTCAAGAATTGTCGAATTCCAATTTTTCCTTAGTGAGATATGGATTTTTGAAGTTGAAAATTAATTGTTGGACAATCAAGTCATGTAGGCTTGGACCAAAAGACATGTCTCTTCAAAAAATTCATGGATCCCTTATTTTTGGTATAAGTGTAAGGTGTTGGAAATCATTTTAGTACATCCAAATTTTCATCTTCTCATATATCTCCGAGGAAGCCGTAGATTAGAGGAGAAAAAAGGACAAGTGTGGGGTGTCTTTGTTTGGGTTTACTCTCTCCACAGGTATGAGGTTCAAGATGGAAGGCAACCACAAGTTTGGGTAGAGTTATGGTGTGGTTTTTACATGATTTGAGGAGGGTTTTAGCTTGTTGAAAAGACCACATTATAGAAGTTAAATTGTTGGGAGGCCGTAGGGCTTAAGTGC
Source organism: Pinus albicaulis (assembly GCA_034641835.2). Taxonomy (NCBI): domain Eukaryota; kingdom Viridiplantae; phylum Streptophyta; class Pinopsida; order Pinales; family Pinaceae; genus Pinus; species Pinus albicaulis. The sequence goes on along the minus strand of CM076573.1, from coordinate 848,183,944 downwards.
CATAAAAAAAGGGGTCGTAAAGATGTTATTAGGAAAAGAATAAGTTGCAGTCCTATACCTCTGTTTTTGCAAGTGTGCAGGCTTGTTGTGGGGTTTTTTGTAGCCTAGAACTACAACATAAGGTGGTTTGATATATCTAAAGGGAAGCCATAGTTAAGGAATAGGTCTGTATGTGAAGGAATGTGCTATAACACTATGTATTTCAACCCTAGTCAGTAGTACAGACATTCAACAGTACACATCAACCCATAAGAAAATGTTAGTATGGTTTTGTGCTGAGAAATATTTTTAGTTGGATCAGATTTTATATTGCAGCCTATTAGTGCCATGAGTTGAGGTGAAATTGGACATTTGACGACCTGAACTAGGAGAAAAATTTATGGTGAAGGATTAAGTGCCATTAATCTAGTGGAGGGTATCGTGTTGGCTACCCAAATTAGCCCTTGAAAGATATCTTGAAGTGACAAAGAGGAGTTGAAGGTTGGGTGAATATTAGTGCCGAAGTGCAACACCTTAATGGACAAAGGTTACTGCTAGCCTAGTAGTTTGGAGCTTGGGTATTGGCCAACCTAGACAATAGATTGGATCAACCCATGTACATACAACAAAAGTGACATGCAGTAGTGTTAGGTGGTATCCCTCCTGGAGTTTCGATGTGCTGTCCTTTGAAGGAATAAGGGGTAGCTAATGAGCAGTACGAAAGCGAAGGACCGACAAGACGAGATATGACATAGAAGCTGCAAAATATATTTTCATTGTATCTTGTATACCATAGACTCTTGTATTATTCAGATTTGGTTTAATATAAAAAATATTGGGTTGTACATTACTGTACAATATTTGTTAAAATTTTCTACACTTGTGCATGTGTGATTTACTGCTTTATATTTTCCGTTGTGAAAAGTAGTTCTGGTTGAGATTATTGGTTTGGTAGCATCAATTATTTTAATACTCTATCCTAGAATGAAGATTGTGGAAATTCAACAGTTCTTCCTTCAGACACTAATGAAAAGAAGAAGTATCAAAAAAATGCCAAATCCATAAATTCCATCATTGCAACACTTAGTGAGAATGAGCTAATAAAAGTCATGCATTGAAAATTATCTAAATAAGTTTGGGAAAAACTTGAGAATAACTATGAAGGTGATCTGAAGGTGAAAAAAGAAAAACTCGAAACTTGTAGGATGAGGTTTGAGAGCTTGAAAATGAAGGAAGACGAAACTATTGTAGAATATTTTAGAAGATTTGAAACAATGACCAATCTGATCAAGATCATCGATTTAAAATTTGAATATGAAGTCAATATTCATAGAATATTTAGGTCTTTACCAATAAGATTTAATGCCAAGGTTTATGCTATTGAGGAAGCAACTGATTTGAGCTCTCTCACTATGGATCAATTGTTTGGAATTATTATAGCTTATGATATGTGCAACATTGTAGAAGAGAAATATGAATATAGTGAAGTTGCTTTCAAGGCCTCCAAGAAATTCAAAGCCATTACCAAAAAGCTCAAGAATATTCCAAAGAAAATAAAGGAAGAGGAAGAGCACTCTAGTAGTGAATATGATGGAGAATTTTCTTATTTTTCTAATAAATTAAAGAGAGACACTAGAAAATATAAAGGCATGCTTACTTTCAAGTGTTTTGAATGTGGAGAAGTTGGAAATTTTGCTGCAAAATTTCAACGCAAAAGAAGTAAACAGGAGGAAAAGAAGAAGAGCAAGGATACATCTCAGCAAATTTGAAAAGGTAAATCTCAAAAGAGAAGGAGCTACTAATCCAAAGAAGAAAGTGATATTTCAGATGAAAGCAGTGATGAATCTTCATCAGAAGAGGAATAGGAGCACAATGAATGTGTTCTTTTGGATTTTTAGTCCAAAGATGAATCAATTCTAGAAGATGGAGAGATCGATGGTGATCTCATTACTGCACTTGATGAGTTGAAAAATGATAGAGAAAAAATAAGTAGCTGAAAGGGGAAATATGCAAATTAAAGGAGAATAAATCTTATTTGGTTGAATGATAATGGTTGCTCCAAGCACATGACCGGTGATAAGAGAAAATTATTGTATTTAAAAGAGTACAAAAAAGGAAATGTCAGTTTTGGAAATGACGCGAAAGCTACCATTAGAGGCAAAGGAACAATTAGATTCGACAAGAATACCAAAGATCAAAATGTGCTTTATGTTGATGGATTGAAGCGCAATCTCCTTATTGTGAGTTAGATGTGTGATAATGGGCATGAGGTGTGTTGTCCATGATAGCCCCTCATTTAAATTTTCGATCTTCAATTCCTTCCCCCTCAACCTTCAGGCTCCCTAGCCTAGCTTAATGCGTTCATTTTGCTGACTGTTGCCTATCCCTCACCCCGAAAGCACATCAGAAAACATTACGGGCGCGTATCCGAAATCATAAAGGGTCTAGCCCCTTTAGCCACAACCCCCTGTATTTTACTATCCACATGACTAGAGCCCATGACTGAGTGCTAAGTCTGAAAAGCGCCTAATGCACATGTTCATCGGGCGCGTTCCGTGCCGTCCGATTAAACATAAATCGACGGCCCATAGTTCTATTCACTTTGGTGGTCCCCGCACCTTCAAAACCAGCTGATTATTCCACACCGCTCATTAGAGGAAGGTGGTATTCCCCCTTCGGCCAGCGATTCCATACGCTACGCGACAAGTGTCCCTCTGTACGTCCCAAAACCGCTTCCATTTCGCGCGTTATTGTTCGGTCAATGGACGTGCAGCGGAATCTACGAGAGCTGTCCGATTACAAAGCATCATTCGACGGTCGTCTTGCTTGAAAGTTGTGCATGAGTTAAGCCTAGTGTATCTCACCCATGGCCCACTATTCCATTGCCCTCGAAGCATTTGTAGCCATAGATATTACTTTGAAATTGAACATTCGGTATTGAAATTCCCCATCGGTTGACCGAGTTCGCCTCCATGTCGCCTCTTCCGTATGATCTCTTGTACGCCCACGTGTCATTCACATTCATCCCCACCTTTTTCATTCATCGCTTACGCATCTATGTTGTCTGTTTCCGCCTCGTTCACACAACGTTGTCTCACTGTGTTTTCGTTGTCACCCTTCATTCCTCCGTCACCCTGCTTCTCCTCATCGTTTCGCTCGGTCCATATCACCATCTCCACAGTCATCACCGCCCTCATCGTCCCCATATGGTTTTCTTTAATGTGTTTGTGGGTTTTTCAGGTATCTCATGCCGGAGAACTACCATAACTTGCGGCCACCATCACAGAAGCCGAGAACACATGACAGGACCTTTTTTCAGGAGCAAGATTTGCGAAGAGAGATCCGGGAGCTGCTATGACATGACCAAAATTAAATGAAGCAAGGGTTAAAATCTGTCGAAGCCTCCAGAGAAATTCAAGATGCAGATGTTACAGATGGAGATATTAATTATCGTGGCAAACAACGTCAATGAAAGATCCAAGAAATGCAGTACCTGGCATTGGAGAATTTAAATTTCAATTTGGCCTGCAGAATGCGGAAAGTACCAGTACATAAAAATCATATCCTCCAGGTTTTACTTCAACAGATTTTTCTCTTCAGAGGAGTGCAGAATGTTATATATATTTTATTCTTCATACCTTACCCCTGAAGAGACTTGCACCTACTGCATTTATGTTATGGAGCAACCACAGAGTACTTACAGCGTTCTTGCACCGTCAAACACTTTGGGTGGGCATTTTCTCACCATTTTGTTTCAATGAAATAGTTAATTGTTTCACCTACTTCTTTTATGAGTTTTCTCACCTCCTTCCTCTATAAAAGGGGAGAATAAAAACATTGTAAGGGTTCGAGACTTTTATCAGAAAATTGTGCTGTGAAAGGCATTTTGGTATACATTTTGTAAAGCTTTCATATTGAGGCTCAGAGCCCGTAGGGTCTCAGTGAGGAGGAGTTCTATCTGTAATGAGGATTCTGGTCTTTGGTATTTCACAGTATGTACTTTTCCTTATGTGTTTAATACAATATTCCATTTCATACATCCTCTTGTATCATGTTACGGGAATGCGAGTGGCTCACTGATTTTAGATAAGGATTCATCCCAGTTGATGCCCATATTTGGATCAGTCAAGCACTTTAAATAGGCTCAGGCATGATATACTATTTCATATTCATTTCATCCACTTTTCTGCTATATTGGTTGCTTTGGGAGGGTGCTTTTAAAATGCCATTGTCATGTATGGATTCTTAGAATGATAAGCCCATATGTGGTTCTGTTGTGTATCTGGGTATCAGACCAAAGCTAACTAGTATCCTCTTGTGTTTCTTTGCCTCCATACATTTCTGATATTTGAGTTCTGTGACATATTATTTGAACCGGCCCTCTTTGCAGTAAATTGTCTCTTAGCTGTCTGACGCTTTAATATTTGAGCTTTGCATTGTGTCTCTGCAACATTACTTTCCCTATGACAGTTTCTGTGATTGCTGGTCCCATTTCAAATAAATTTCCTTACTTAACAAGAGATAGTAGGAGAGCCTTTGGATTGACAACCTAGTTATATTATATGCCTTCTGCTATGCTAAGATGTCCTAGGCACTGGTCTATGGTAGCTCTAGACTGTCTCTAGGGTAGACAACAATTGTCGACAACATCTTTCTAGTGCCGTTGCCAGGGAACGAATTTGAGAATATCATTTTCCCTGGGCCTCGACAATATTGATTCACTCTCTAATCAGGTGAGCACAGAGAGTTGAAGAGTTTCATATCCCTCACCTTGGCGAATCCACACTGTTATTCATTTGATAAATCTACTGGTAGTCCTGGCTCCTCAAAAGCCACATTTAAGGTCAGATACGTCCAAATTAAAGATACCCTCTGTGTCTGACCCATAGAAGATTATACATAGAAGAAGTTGGAAGGAGAGGAAATTAGCCCGTGCTGAAATCCCTGAATTTTTTGAAGAAGACTATCCATCTTCCTCTTCTCAAGAAATTCCAGTAGGAAATCTCGACTCCACTAAGGAAAATCCCAAATACTACTCAGATATCCCACCCAGGGGAAGTGCTATAACCAAAGAGAACTTTTGTCCAACCCCTGAGGCTGAAGAAGTTAAAGAAGTTACAGCAGTAGCCCCTGTTAACCGTGAATTGTTTTCGTCTACACCTCAGACTGTTGTATAGTATATCCCTATTGTCATTCATACTCCACTTCCTCCCACTCCTCTTCCTTCATTTGTACATCAGATTGTTGCACAACCCCCACCTCCTCCAATGGAAAATGTTCCTGCCTTTTTGCTCAATAAATATGCTCCCCTGGCATTACCTCAAGTGCTGAATGATATGCCACAGGATTATTTGAAGATATTGCCTAGATTCACTGGAGAAAATGAAATTGATGCTCAAAAACATATTGAGACTTTCTGCTCTTTTGCAGAGAACTTTAATGTTGAACATTTAGATGTGGTCTTAAGATTATTCGTACAGTCTCTAGATGGTGAAGCCAGAAAATGGTTCAAGACATTGGGAAATTGTTTAGTAACCACTTGGGATGATATGGAAAACACTTTTCTCAGAAAATGGGGAGAAAAGAAAGATCATGGACAGTGTCTTACTAAGTTCAATACACTCAAGAAGAAACATAATGAAGGGGTGTCAGAGTTTATTAAGAGATTTAATAAGTTGTATCTAAACCTCCCTGCAGATATGAAGCCTCATCAGAATGCTGCCAAAGTTGTTTTCATAGCAGATTTTGACTCAGATTTCGGTTTCTCTCTCAGGGAAAGAAATCCTGCCACCCTAGATAATGCTCAGTCAGATGCACTTGAATTGGAAGCAAACTTTGCTTCCACTGGAAAATTAAAAGGAAAAGCTGAACAGGATACTAGAAGAAGAGGCAAAGAGGAAGTATCTACTTCCAACCAGGACAAAGATTCAGATAAAATGGAGGAAATAAGAAAGATGATTAAAAATATGGTCAAGCTAGAACTGGAGGTCAAGAATACATCTCCCAAGAATTTGTATAATGCTCCAAACAAAGGTTACAATCCTCAGTATAGAAAGCCACCCCTGCAAATACTGCCAAGGGAAGCAAAAGAGCAACAGGATCAGGTACCACACCCATTGTACCTAGAAGGCCCAATAGATGACTCCACTGAAGATGCTGCCTATGAACTGCAAGATGAAAATCTGGCCTTTTCAAGCAATGATGAAGTAGAATGTCCATTGCAAGAAGGAGAAGAAGAGATCAGAGACACAGAAGATGCAGAAATTGATCACTACTGCAAACAGTTTAATGATTTCATGCAAGCACATTTCAATAGAAGATATGATCTCAGATCCTCCAGAAAGAGAACTTGGACTCAGGATCATGAAGAAGAGCCTTCCTAAAAGGAAGCCCCTACTCAAAAGGAGTCAACAACGAAGAAATTCACAGATAAAGGTAAGAGTCCTCTGAGAAAACCTTTGCAGTCTGTTGATCAAATTCCTTCTTCTTCAAAAATAGTCACCCCTCCTAATGCTGAGCCTGTATTAAAAGAAGTTAAACCTTCAACTGAAAATAAAGAGTCAACAGAAGTTGTAATAGAAAAGCCCCCTCTTGCTTTCAATTTGCAAAAATAACTTGAGAAGGTGTTGACGGGAAAAATTGTCCGGCCAACAGTAGGGGATCTCCCCAGTAGAAAGTCCCAATCAGACCTTAAACCGTTTGAAATAGGGATCCCATCCGGGGTGTGGGTCCGACTATCGCTTTAGTCACCCTCCCTTTGGTCTCAAAAGAACTTGCTCACACCTGCGGACACACACTTATTCACATGATACAAGATACATGGTGTTGAGCCCTAGAATTGCCTTCTCTTTTACAAACCTTCACTTCATTTCATCATTATTTTATCACTTCATAAGCCTAAAATCAGTGAAGAATGATTAGGATTGCTTAAAGGTTACATGCAATTGATTAACATATTGTATTTTCATGATTTTTGCTATTTTAACAATTTTCTGCAAAATAGCTACAGAATACAGGCATCCCGTAGCTGACCGCGCATTCCGTAGCTGATCCCGCATTCCGCAGCTGTTTTACAGTTTGAGTGGGTTACAGGTGTCGTCTCAAAGAAAGGCGCATATGGGAAAATTCCAGACTTCATCCACATCATTCCTTGCTCCCTACAAAGTCTGAGCACAATTCTACATGTGGTTATGCACGTGGGAAACCAAAACCAAGAGGTAGAGTTCTACCGGGACACAAACTCTACAGCTGTTTGCAGCAAAGTACACAACCTCCAATAAGAGTTTTAATTCGATTAGAAGTGGGAAAGACACTTGTAGAGCTATAAAAAGGGTCTCTTTCACCTCTAATTACCTCACATTAATATGTCAACCCGAGAGCGTTTTGTCATTACAAAGAGTGACTCAATCCGAGGCTCATTTGTCAGAGTAATGCTAGTAGTACAGTGCTAAAGAGATACAAGAGTAAACAGATGCTTAACTGAAATCAAATTACTTTAAAGAAATAAATCACACACTTCAGAAAACTCGATAACTTATTAGTCAAGGGTGCGGCAATGATAACCCATCCCTTCGGAAACTGATGGAAAAGGAACTAGAGCATAGATCACGAGCCTGGGAGCTAGACAGTGACTGCTACTGCTCACTACAGCCTTAGATCATCTCTCACAACAAACCAACAAATGCAGATAAATAGAACAGCAAAGTAAATAAAGGATTGAACCACAATTCTGAAATGGAACAGCAACTCTAAAATGGAACAGCAATTGAATAACTAAGTCCCGCGGGTTATAACCAAACTCAATCTATACACTCTTTGCAATCAAAGAACATTCTGTTATTCTAAAGGCGATTCACACAGATCACACTAATGGAACAACAATAACAACAAATGAATTATAGAACAGTACTGATAAATTAGGAACGCACACCACACGAATGTTTAGTATAACAACTCTGTAATATAACAGTAAGGATATGCGATTAACTCTTGAAAGGATAAATAACTTGATGCAGAGTCAACATATAATCTTATCTGTAGAAACTTCAATGATTCAAACCTGAACAGAGCATATCATATAAACTTGTAAAGCATATCAATTTATCAAATAACAATAATAAACAAACCACACAGAAGTGAAGCCGTAATGGTACAGAAGCAAGTGTCCTTCGGGGCCGGGCCCTTAGCCTCCAAGGATACACCGCTTTAAGTTAACGCAGGCGCGAAGATGGAATAATCACCAAGCTTTCATTAATGCATCGAGCAAAAATACATCGAACCAGTCTTCGACGAAACTTAATAACCAAAGCTGATGTCTTACAGAAGATTACATAAAACGTATCCTATCTCTCCATTATCTATCATATTAAACTAACAGTGCTGTCTCTTTTTATAAAGACGACGGCGGAGATGCCCAAGCGACAAGATAAATAAAGCAGCGATCCCTCAGGATCTTCGATCCTGAGGGATTCGCCAAACTGTTAACTCTTCATCCTGTCTTTTCTTGTGCGCTGAGCTGGTGTCCTCTCCTTCTTTTCCGAGCCGATTTGCTTTGATCTGTTTCTCTTTGTTTGCGTTCGGTCCTCATCCAGAGAGACAGCAGTTATCTCCACTTTGTCTTTTCCTTTGGAGCGGCAACTCTTCGTTTTCTCCTCTTCCTGTATAGAAAATAACCATTATCAGTGGCTAAGTTATGCACATCAATTCTCACATGTTTTGTTATGGTTCCTTATTACTTTCCAAATTCATGATACAAAAGGTTCACAAATTCTATTAAAAAGCCATTGAAATAATCATCAAAATCATACCTTTTTAGTACTCCACACACCCCCCTTCTTACCTTGTTTCATGTCCTCATGAAAACATTGTAGTTGACATGTAATGCAGTGAGAGAGTATGCTGGAGAAGGAGTCTCATGCGGAGGCCTACAACCATGTTGAGTGATTAAGTAATCAAAGAACTGACCTGCTTGCCCTTCAGGCATATCATACAGGGCCTGGTATCCAGGTGCAGGATGCCAAATAATTGGAGCGCGAAATCTATACCCTAACCAAGATGACCCTGCTTTCAGAATGCTCTGGCCATAGAGATTCAAACGGTCAACAGCTAACTCAAAGTTCTCATACTTAAATGGTTCTCTGAGCTGGATGTGTGGATCAGAGATTCGATATCGAAATTTGGCTGCATTAATGGCCAAGTCTTTGATGGAAAGGAAATACTCTAAACTCTCTCGAATGAGCGCCTCATGCATGGGCCCTAATGTTTCAATGACACCCGGAGTCCTTATGTGGTTTATATGAGCTGTCCATAACTGTACTGGGTTCCTAGGCTCAGCCCTAACTCGTAAATCTAGACCATTTTCTTGACTCTGGAAGGTATCATAGGCTTTGAGCCACTTAATCTGATTAACCCCGAATGAAATGAATGCTTGGAATTGGATATCTCCAATGGAGGGGCCAGGGTTTAATTCAGTCTCCTGACTTAGCACAAGGTCGTGCAAATAAAGTTCACACAACAATCTCTGGACTTTTACTCCATAATGTTTACAACAGTCTATAAAATCATTGACATTGTTGATTTGTATAGGGGTACCTGCCTTAACAGCTTTTATTTGTAATTGTAAATACCGTTCTAATAAAAACAGAGCATAGTTTTTAGCAGGGGCCCTACATGCTAAAACATTATTGTATAAAGAACACAAGTCATTCATCTGTTTGATAGTAGTATCTAGTCTACAAGTTACCTGTGTGACTTCCTCTTGTTCCTTCATCCACCCTTCAAAAGCCTGTCTTTTAGATTGACTGACGTCCCTTAGTTGCTGCTGCAACTCTTCATATTTTTCTCGGGGAACCGTTTGCTCTTTAAGTTGCTCAGATTCTTGATGTGCTTGTTTCATCATCTTGTGCAAGGATTTTGTCTTTGGATCTTTTTTCCATACATCAGTGGAGGCCGGGAGTTTTACCTGAACTTTCTTGTTATGCTGTTTGGAGTTCAGAACCCTTATTACCCCTGAGGGTGGTGCCTCTGTCTGTATTTGCTTATCATCCTTTTCTGTTTTAACACGAACATCCGTTTGTTCCCGATCCTCAGCATCATGTGGAACGGCAGTTGCATCCTCAGGGTTTTGGTCAGCAGGTCGTTTGTTGGCCCTCTTTTTCCTCTTTACCTTCTGGTTCTTTTTCAAAATCCTAATTTGTTGTCTGAGCTGGGTTATCGTATTTAACAATTTAGTCCGTTCCTTCCGCAACTTCTTAATTTCCATTGTTTCATTTGAAGGAACGACAGTCTGTCGATGGTGGACTGGATCATGACCAGTTGCTAATTCTTCCTCTTGGGGCTCTTCCTCACTGCTCTTCTCCGGCTGTTCTGGGGTATGCACCTCAACTGGTTCTGTTTCTTCCTGAGAAAATGCTGTTTCTGCTCCTTCTTCCTCTAGAATTTCCTCGTGTGACCTGGGAACAGAGTGTTCCCGTTCAGTATTTTCCTCCTCTTCATCATGAACATGCATGCTTTCCTCTTGGGGTTTGTCGTGGGGGTCCTCTGAACTAGAAGGTTGACCATACTTACTCATATTGGCTAGGATGGCGGCCAAGTCATCTTCTTCCAGTAGGTCTTGTAATGGGCTATCTTCCTGCTGTTCTATTTCCTCCTCCTGTTCAGCCTCTGCCCCCTCTTCGGACTGTTCGTCCTCAATTACCACCGGTTGGCTGGCGCTTTCCTGGAGCTTCTCCAGTCTTCCTCGTATCCGAGCCAACCGAGCCGATTTTCTGGGCTTATCTATGCTTCCTCTCATCCGAGCTAACCGAGCCGACTTCCTGGGTTCCTCCGGTTGCTCGGGTGGATCGACGGCATGCTTGCGCTTTGCCGATTCTTGGTGTGTCTCTGGTTGTTGTGATGTACTAGCAACATTTTCTCTGCGTTTTGCCGGTTGTTCTGGTGAGCTTATAGAATGTCTACGTTTCGGGGATGGCTCTGTCAATCCCCCTTCAATCATTGCAATGAGCTCTTCCCAGCTGCTCTGCTGCTGGGTAAGGCTATAACTAACAACAAGTCGAATCAACCCATGGTGACTAACAATTGCCTCTACGTGCTGTGCCTTTTTCATACTTTGTGCAGCATCATGCAGTAACGAGTTTAGGAGTGCCGGTAAATTCACAGAGCATTTCTGTTTTAGAACAGCTAAAAGTTTAAGGTGTCGTGGTCTTACCACGTCTTTTCTTCCTTCGCAAGTAATATAACTCTGCACCGTTCTTGCTAGCTCCGTCCAGGGTTCACCTAGGGTTGCTGGCAGAACTCCCTTCCCCTTGATTGTCAAATTCTGGCCTTCGTCCCGGAAGATGTCGATGACCTTCTGTAATCGTTCCTTTTTTAATGTCCATACCGGTCCAGTGGCTGGTAGTCCTGAAACTTCTGCAATTATGGCATCAGTGACCGCTATCCGTTTCCCTCTTACTGTGGAGTGGTCATCTTGTAAATTCTGCAAGAACTCCATTGCTACTGTTTCATTAGCTTCCTGTAAGCGATTGAAATAGTTCAACCATCCTGCCCTTTCCAGGATTTCTCGGGCAGCAGCAGAGATCGTTAGCTGTTGAGGCTCACTTCGAATTGCTCTTCCTCCCATGATTTCACTGTGATTTCTAAATGGAACAGCAAAAACGTTTTCGGTTTGAAACACAGAGAGCAAGGTTTCGCGAAAGAAAACACAGAGTATGCAACAGTGCAGCAAAAACAACTTGTTGTGAAAATAAAAAAAAAATATGCCATGCCGTGAAACCATGCCAAACCGTCGTAAACTAATTTTTCCGAATGGTGCATTGACACGTAATACAGGGAATGATGAGGTTAACCTCCCCCCCCCGCAGTGTGATAGGCTGTCCCAGCCGGCAAATAAAGGAGCGGCACCCAGTCTGCAATTAAGTCAGAAAGGAACAGCATGTGGAATTATGCCATGTTGAAAAAGGACAACAGATTACCGAAATCGAGGCGGAGAATTGATCGCGTATGATATAAGAGGCTGCTGTGTTATGAGTTGAGGCTGATGGATAGGGCATGTATCGTACTTGCCAAAACTTAAGCGGTCATGGTCACCTCCGTTGCCATGATTGGTAATGATAAATATTCATGCGGTGTATAATTCGGGAAATAACATATGATTAGTGCCTAGGATATAAGAAACAAAAGGGTGTTAGTATCTTACCCATTGGTGTAAGCAAGGTGACTTCAATACCATTAACATTACTCTGCTGCCAACAGGTGTCCATAACCTTGGCAGAGTTGTTTTTCACCCTCGAAACCATGATCCTTTGTGTATACTTAGGAATGTTGTTATATCAAAATGTAGACCATTATGCTGGCTTGGTGACCAGTTAACCATAATGCCATTCACGAGGAAGGAGCGAAACGTGGGCAGGCCGGCTCGTGATGAGACCTCCTGTTCCAAGGTTCATTTACTTGATATACCTTTTGGACCATATCCCTGGTATGGTGGCCATAATGGGAATGCCACTTCACTTCCATCCTCATGATCATGGTAGGCTGGCTCTCAATGAGACCCCCTATCCTGCATTTGACATTATATCATGTTCACATATGTTTTATTATTTTTTCATAGAATCTTTTTCCTTATTTATACACAAAGGGTGGTTCAACACTCCTTAAGAGTAGGAATGGCGGAAGAAGTCTTATTATCTCAATAGGAAGATATAAACTCTTTGTTATTATTCCCAAGTGCTAATAAAAAGTTTAAGGGAATCAGCATGATAAAGATAACCAATCAGGGCAAAATTAGTAAACCATGTCAACAAAAGGTAAGAAATAAGTATGTCCTTCCATTTGTCCTCTTATTAATGCAGAGCCTTATAGATATAGCGATTTATGATTTGCAGATTTCGGCATGTTATGTTTTTATATTTCATTGCACAAATACATAGCTGAAGCTTTAAAGACTAGAAAGAAGACGGGCAAAAAGCATCCTCAATTTAAATCAGCAAAAGAGATCAAAAGTATGCTAATGGTGTTCCGTTGGAAAGGAAACAATGATGGATAATAGAAAAAGGAACAAAAATGCAAATGCCGTTCCTTTGGGAAAAGGAACGACAATAGTACTAGAAAACACTCAACATGCCATTCCGTTGAAAAAGGCAAAATAGCAATAAAAGAACGGTGTTTCTTTGAAGGAAAAGGAACAGTGGTAACCAAAAGGAACAGCGAGAAACGTAACAATATCGTTCTTTGGAAAAAGGAACAGCAGAGATCCGAATGCTGTTCCTTTAGAAAAGGAACAACAGAACAAGCAAAACCAACGTCATAAAAAAACATGCATATGCTATTAGAAAAAGCAAAAATCAAACTTTGTGGAAGAAAAAGGAACAGCAAAAATGACAAGAAAATATTCAAATCAAACTTATGTACAAGAATCACTCAAAAAACAAGAACTTATGTACAAATTGCAAAAAGAAATAGACCCTTAATGAATTACGGGTGAGGAAGGATTCTCTTCCTCTCCTAAGATCTCCAGATCAGTATCTCGGCGTAGCTGCTGGCAGAAGGATTCCCGAGTAAGTGGTTTACGATAGAGACGGACTCGGTGGCCATTTACTTTGAATGCATATCCAGAACCGTCAATGGTGATTAGAGTAAGGGTTCCGTTGTCATGCACCTTCCGGATTTCGTATGGTCCCAACCATCGAGTCTGAAGTTTTCCAGGGAAGTCCTGAAACCGAGAATCGTATAACAAAGCCCAGTCTCCCTCGTGGAAGACTTTGTTCTTGATGAGCGCATCATGCCATTTGGCTCGCTGCTGTTGAATCAATGTTGTATTTTGTAGTGCAGAGAGCCGAATTTCGTCTAATTCATTGATTTGCTGTAGTCGATTGAGTTGTGCCTCGCTTAGATCTAGGCCAACTTCCTGTGCTGTTCGCAGTGTTTGGATTTCGAATTCTATGGAAAAATGGGTTGTTTTCCAAACACTAGTTGATAAGGTGAGTAACCGGTGGTGCTCCTCCATGTGGTTCTATATGCCCAGAGTGCTTCAGGCAGTCGGGTAGCCCAATCACGCCTATGTGACGCAATGGTTTTCGTTAGGATTGATTCTATGATCTTATTGCTACTTTCTACCTGCCCATTCGCCTGTGGGTGATATGGAGTAGTGATCTTATGCTGGACATGATAATTGTTAAGTGTTGCAGCTAATTTATGCCCAACAAATTGTGGTCCTCCATCTGTAATTATTTCTCTGGGAAGGCCATAACGAACAAATAGAAGGAATAGGAACTGTATGACAGAGTCCTCTGTGGCTCTTGGCAATGCTTCTGCCTCAACCCATTTGGTGACATATTCTGTTGCCACCAAAATATATGTTTTCTGATTTGATGAAGGGTTGATGGGTCCAACGAAATCCAAAGCCCACCGCTCGAATGGTTCGATGACTAACTGTGGCTTCAGAGGCATTTCATCAGCTTGACCAGGTCGTCCTGCTCGCTGGCAACTGTCACAGGCTTGGACGAACTTCTTTGCATCTTTGAAGATTGTAGGCCAGTAATATCCTGTCTGCAATACTTTATGTCCAGTCCTACGCTCAGCGAAGTGCCCCCCACATGGTCCATCGTGACAGGCTTTTAGGATGTCAAATATTTCATCCTCTCTAACACATCGCCTGATATGCATGTCTTCTCCTGTGTGAAACAAATAACCTCCAATCCACGAAAATCGAGAACTTTTCTGAATAATCTGCTTACGCTCATTAGGAGTTAAATGTTTTGGTAATTTACCTACTGCAAGGTAGTTGGCAACATCAACATACCAGGGTGTTTGAACAGCAACAGCAAACAGGTGCTCATCCGGGAATTGATCTTCCACTGCTGCTGCATCGCTTGATTTTGGTATTCTTGAAAGAAAATCGGCTACAGGGTTTTCTTTGCCAGGGCGGTCCTTGATTGTGATGTCGAATTCCTGCAATAAGATTAACCATCGAGTTACTCTGGCATTTGTGATAGGCTTATTTGCTAAATATTTTATAGCAGAATGGTCTGTATACAAGATAACAGGATAGCCTGTAATATAATGTCTAAATTTATTGACAGCATGTATTACAGCTAGGAATTCTTTTTCAGTAATAGTGTAATTCAATTTAGCAGGGGATAAATTCTTGCTGATGTAATAAATGGCATATGGTTTTTTATCCTCTTCCTACCCAAGGACTGCGCCAATGGCTGTATCTGAGGCATCAGATGATATCTGGAATGGTAGGTCCCAGTTTGGTCCTCGAAGGACTGGGGCTGTGGATACAAGCTTCTTTAGATCCTCGAACGCACGGTCACATTTGTCTGTCCAAAGAAAATCAACGTTACCAGTTAGTGCATATAAAGGAGCAGCAATGTGCGAATAATGCTCTATAAATCGTCTATAATAACCGGAAAATCCAAGGAAGCTGCGTACCTCTGTTTGAGTAGTAGGAGTAGGAATAAGTAAAAGTATTTGGATTTTGGCCGGGTCTACCTGAATGCCGGCTGCTGAGACATAGTGTCCTAGGATAAGTCCTTCAGTCATCATCAAGAAACATTTTTCGTTGCTTAAGCAAAGCCTGGTAACAATGCAGCGTTGTAGGACTTTCTCTAGGGTGTCTAGAGCTGGATCAAAGTCATCTCCATATGGTGTAAAGTCATCCATGTAAACTTCAAGTCCATCATTGATTAAATCTGCAAAAATACTAAGGATAGCCCTCTGAAATGTGGCAGGAGCATTACATAAGCCAAAAGGTAAAACTCGATAGGCGAATTTTCCCCAGGGGCAAGTAAAGGTAGTTTTATCCTGGTCTTCAGGGGCAATCTGAATCTGATTGTATCCACTGAAGCCATCCAGGAAAGAAAAGAACTTCTTCCCTGCTAAAGTGTCCAATACTTGATCTATGAAAGGAAGAGGAAAATGATCTTTTTGTGTTGCCTTGTTAAGTTCCCTATAATCCACACAAATTCTCCATTTCCCATTCTTTTTTGGTACCACCACAAGTGGAGAGACCCATTTACTATCGGAAATAGGGTAGATAAAATTCACATCTAAAAGCTTCTGAAGTTCAGTTTTTACGACATCTTTTAGATGGGGATTAAGTCTCCTTTGCGGCTGACGCACAGGTCTGGCATCCTTTTCTATGTAAATGTGGTGTGTACATAACTGGGGATCGATTCCTTTCATATCAGGGTAGTCCCATGCAAATGCTTCTTGATACTTTGTTAACAGATGGATGAGCTTTGTTTCTTGTTCAGGTGTGAGATTAGCATTGATGTTTAAAGTTTTCCCCGGTGCAATTTCCACAGTTTTACTATTTGCAACAGAAGTGACAGGTATTATTTGATCATGAATATCTTTCAGGGGATCTTCTTCTAATTCATTATCAAATGCTTCTTTTATCATGTGACATTGTGTGCGAGGTTCAGTTTGAGTAATAAAATTATTAATGGCATCATCTTCTGTTTGATCTTTGAAATCGAGTGCCTCTTGTATAGTTAATGGAGATCTGATGTTATCAGTAAGATATGATACAGGGTGCTTATTCGTTTTAATCATTGTGACACTTGGCTGCGCTGGAGGATATAGAACTAAATTTTTGCTATTTGGTCCTCTCGTTATGGTCATATTTCCCTGCCGACAGCCAATGTAGGCATCGGCAGTAGCGAGCCAAGGTCTACCTAAAATTAGCGGGTGTCCATCAAGTCGGGTTTTTGGATTAACTATCAGGAAATCGGTTGGATACTCCCAGGATTCTACAGAGACCATGACATCATGTAGAGTGCCCTCTGGTCTAACCACAGATCGGTCAGCCAATTCTAACAAAGTAGAGGTGGGTTCTACAGATGTAATGCCGAGCTTTTGGCAAGTTGTGGTTGTTAAAATATTAATTGCAGCCCCTAGATCAACTAAGGCATTAGACAGGGTCTGACCATAAATTTGAACAGTTATAATTGGATTCCCTGGGTCTTCATATTTAAGGGGTGTTTCTCTCCCAGACAATAGGTCAGATAAAGTACCGACTACTTGGACTCTTGTATTATTTGTTATATTCCTCCTTGGTTTCTTTATGCACAATTCTTTGATAGTTTTTGCGTATATGGGAATGTCTTGAATGGCTTGGAGGAATGGAATTTTTATGTACAGATTTTGTAATTCTCCCAGAATGTCAAAGTCGGGATATTGTATGGATCGAGGTATGGCTAATCGTTCTGGGAACGGAGGAGAGGATGTGGTTGCTCGATTATGAGTTTGTTGCTTATTTACATCCTCTTGTTGTGACTGATGTTCTCTGGGTAACTGATCTTCAATATGAACTGTTTTATCTCCCTCAGTTTCAATTATACGCCCAGATCTTAACTGAAGGTCATTGCACTCCCTTAAGTCGGGTCCTGCTTATGGTGATTCTATGATTTGAATGGATTGGACCTGCCTGTTGTTTGGATTGGGATCGGGTTGGGCTGGGAGTTGCGGCCTCAAGTTAGACTGGGGATTTTGTTGTAGAGCTGGAAAAGTAGGTTGAGGGAGCGGAATAGTTCCAGCTGGGTGGTACATTGGTCTTTGTCAGCTTGTCTGCCAGGGTGAACTTTGTGAAGTAGAGGGAGTCCATTGTGAAGGATACGGCCCATTTTTCCAATATGGTGGAGTGTAAGGGAAATTCGGCCAACCAGTTTGGCTTGTTTGATTCGGCCATGGATTTGAAGAAGGAAATGATTGTGGTGACCAGTTTGTAAATGGGGTTTGAGATTGATTTTGCCACATACCATATTGTTGAGCATTATACTGTGGGTTTTGAAAGAAAGAGGTTGGGTCCGGAAACATACTAGGTTGTCTCGGCTGCCACGGGCGGCGCTGGTTGATCGAATTCACCGATTCTGGTTCTTCTTCTGCTTCCTTATATACCGCTTTCAATCCAGGAAGTGAGGGGCAGCTCTCCGTAAGGTGATCTTTTGTACAGATGGTGCATGTTTGGACTTTATCCAGTGGACATTCCTTATGGCTATGTTTTTTTCTGCATCGGGGGCAGAAGATTGCCAAATTCTGTTCTGCCTCCAGCTGCTTCTGTTTAGCCCGCACAATATCAAGTTGTGTAGTTAGTGTCACCATAATATCAGTTTTAAAATTTTCTAATAAATTTCCAATTTCTGCACGTGTTACTCCTTCTGCTGATACTTTGTTATCTCTTGCAAACCGATCATATTCTGTCGGTTTTATTCTTGTGCTGCCTCTCAAACTCCTGATACATAAGTCAAGGATGTCAATAAAATTCTCTTGATAAATATCCCCTTTGCCCATAATGTTTAATGTTTCAATCCATTGTTCCTTCATGCCCCTCATTAATGCAGTTTTTAACACATTATCAGGTAAAGGTAGCGATGCATAAGGAGATCTTTGCAAATTATACTGAAAACGTTCCACATACTCCTCTAATGTTTCATTTGGTCTGGCTGTCATTTGAAAGATTTCGTCTTTTAATTCTCTAGACCTACAATAATCCTGGTATTTCTTTAAGAAGGATTCCTTCATTTGATCCCAATTGTTGATAACCCCGCCACCTAGCCCCATAAACCATCTTAAAGCAGCCCCTTTCAATGTAGAGGGGAATAATTTCAATTTTTGGGGATCGGTGGTGTAATCATACCCCCGACATAACACATCGAATTCAAATAGGAATGCATCCGGATCTTCTGATGTGAGTCCGTGAAATGTGGGGATATGCTGAAGAGGGATAGCTTTCATGGGTGCATTTGCTGCAGAATCCACTATAGGATATTGTAATGTAGAGGTTTGAGTGTTTGGCCGGTTTTGAGCGTTTGGTTGGTTTTGAGCCATGGGATCGAATATATGCCAGTAACCTTCTGGGATATCTAGGAGGGTATTCCTAGGTTGGGTGGGAACGGTTTTGACAGGGATATTTTTAATAGCGCTTCCTTTATCTGGAATAATGGGAATACCAGGTGTTTGAGGAGATTGAATCTCTTCAACAATGACTTTCGCGGCACTTCCCTTATCCGGGCTATCTAATGGCCGATTTGTTTCAAGAGGAGATTTTGGTTCCTTGATTTCCCCTGTTTCTCCTTCTCCTTCACAAAAGTTGCTAGAGTTCCCTTCCTGCAATAATTCTGGAGTGGAATTTTCAACTTCTTGAAAGTCCTGCTCCTCAGTTTGACTATGCACCTCAGCACAGGCTACAGATGGTGATCCTGTGGCCTGAAGGGAACTAGTAGGCGGTTTGGAAGTGTTTTTCTTGAAGCCTACCGATGGCCGAGACTCTGTTTTCTTATAGATTTCGTCTATGAAGGTCGTTCGGCCAAGGGTCACCGGCCCCTTAGCTTTTTCAGGTTTGGATGGGGGTTTGATATTCTTTTCTGGTCTTTTCTGCTTAGTCATGCACTCAAAAAATGAACTACCAACTTCTATTCAAGCAAGCAAAAACAAATCTGTTAGGAAAGCGGATAGTGAGCAGGTCTTTTACATGCTCTGCACGTAGGTTCTTACCTTCCGTTTTTAGGATCCAACTCCTCCCTAGCAGGCTTGTACACTACTCTGAAAAAAGACAAATGGCTACACTCTTTCCCCGGCAACGGCGCCAAAATGTAGAGCTATAAAAAGGGTCTCTTTCACCTCTAATTACCTCACATTAATATGTCAACCCGAGAGCGTTTTGTCATTACAACGAGTGACTCAATCCGAGGCTCATTTGTCAGAGTAATGCTAGTAGTACAGTGCTTAAGAAA
The DNA here is from genome assembly GCA_034641835.2 of Pinus albicaulis. Lineage (NCBI taxonomy): Eukaryota > Viridiplantae > Streptophyta > Pinopsida > Pinales > Pinaceae > Pinus > Pinus albicaulis. The sequence goes on along the minus strand of CM076573.1, from coordinate 848,164,226 downwards.
TACAAGAGTAAACGGATGCTTAACTGAAATCAAATTACTTTAAAGAAATAAATCACACACTTCAGAAAACTCGATAACTTATCAGTCAAGGGTGCGGCAATGATAACCCATCCCTTCGGAAACTGATGGAAAAGGAACTAGAGCATAGATCACGAGCCTGGGAGCTAGACAGTGACTGCTACTGCTCACTACAGCCTTAGATCATCTCTCACAATAAACCAACAACTGCAAGTAAATGAAACAGCAAAGCGAATAAAGGATTGAACCACAATTCTGAAATGGAACAACAACTCTAAAATGGAACAGCAATTGAATAACTAAGTCCCGCGGGTTATAACCAAACTCAATCTATACACTCTTTGCAATCAAAGAACATTCTGTCATTCTAAAGGCGATTTACACAGGTCACACTAATGGAACAGCAATAACAGCGAATGAATTATAGAACAGTACTGATAAATTAGAAACGCACACCACACGATCGTTTAGTACAACAGCTCTGTAATGTAACAGTAAGGATATGCGATTAACTCTTGAAAGGATTAATAACTTGATGCGGAGTTAACATATAATCTTATCTGTAGAAACCTCAATGATTCAAACTTGAACAGAGCATATAATATGAACTTGTAAAGCATATCAATTTATCAAATAACAATAATAAACAAACCACACAGAAGCGAAGCTGTAATGGTACAGAAGCAAGTGTCCTTCGGGGCCAGGCCCTTAGCCTCCAAGGATACACCGCTTTAAGTTAATGCAGACGCGAAGATGGAATAATCACCAAGCTTTCATTAATGCATTGATCAAAAATACATCGAACCAGTCTTCAACGAAACTTAATAACCAAAGCTGATGTCTTACAGAAGATTACATAAAACGTATCCTATCTCTCCATTCTCTATATATTAAACTAACAGTGTTGTCTCTTTTTATAGAGACGACGGCGGAGATGTCCAAGCAACTAGATAAATAAAGCAGCGATCCCTCAGGATCTTCGATCCTGAGGGATTCGCCAAACTGTTAACTCTTCATCCTGTCTTTTCTTGTGCGCTGAGCTGGTGTCCTCTCCTTCTTTTCCGAGCCGATTTGCTTTGATCTATTTCTCTTTGTTTGCGTTCGGTTCTCGTCCAGAGAGACAACAGTTATCTCCACTTTGTCTTTTCCTTTGGAGCGGCAACTCTTCATTTTCTCCTCTTCCTGTATAGAAAATAACCATTATCAGTGGCTAAGTTATGCACATCAATTCTCACATGTTTTGTTATGGTTCCTTATTACTTTCCAAATTCATGATACAAAAGGTTCACAAATTCTATTAAAAAGCCATTGAAATAATCATCAAAATCATACCTTTTTAGTACTCCACAACACTTATCCCTATTTTTCTCATAGAGTAGTTATGTAATTTCATTATAAAAATAACTTGAGAGACCAAGATGCGGTTAGTTGGTGGCTGTTTGGTTGTTAAGCTGTCTAAGACTGTCATACGCTGTTTTTGAAGTTTTTCTCCTTTAATGAAAGAAGCATCATTCTGCTGCATGAGATGAGTCGATCTTGAGCTAGATTTCGTGTGCTACTCTGGTGGTGGAGGGCCCCTGCCTCCTGAGCAGCTCTGTTTTTATAATTTAGATAAGTATTTTAGCTCTGTTTTCACAGTTTAGATAAGTATTTACATTTAGTCTTATGTTTATGTTTCAATTGCATTGAGTTATACAACCAGAATTGTTCTAATAAACTTTTCCAACATATCATTCATGATGAACAAGATGGACTGTGTAATTTTATAGATTAATGGCATGTCAATTTCAATAGAATACTCCGGAGGTAGAATGCATGTGGTTCAGCTTTGTCCTTTCTTTTCAAGTATGATAATGGCTCTTTAGTTTAATACTGTTCATTGTAGATTAATAGCATCTTAGTTTAGTTTTAACTCATTGCTTTAACACTTCAAGTTTAGCTGTTGTCCATTGTAGCTTAATTTTTCTTAGTTGATAAATTCAATCTCACAGGCTTAATTATTTACAAAACTTCTTTTGTTCAAAATTCATACTCATACACAATTATCTGGACAAAAGATAGTATTATTATAAGGTCTGGAGTATTTTGCAGCTTCTTTATCATTTCAAAAACAAGCCTCTTTCTCAAAGACTATTTTTGAAAGGAAATCTATAACTTTTGAGAAAGGTTTAATGGTGTTAAACCGAGGTTTAGTGTTCTTTCACATATTTTCCAACAAATCTTATTCACATGAGATGTTGTACACTTATAGAGTCATTTCAGTTGATGAATACTTAGGAAAAAAACTTCATTTACACTTAGCTTGTTCATTTCTCAGGTTCATTTCAATTTCATGTTGTGAGTTTACAATAGAGTCATTATCAAGCTTTGTATTTGTTGGTTGCTAGTCATAGTTAGACTCTGTTTTGTTTCAGCATTTGCATTTATTTACCATCATAATTTAGGCTTTACTCTGTTTTTACATAGTCAATAGCTTCTTTGCACTAGTATTTAGCTCCTTTCCTTTTCAAACATAAAACCATAAAAAGACCAAAAACATCATAAAACACTAGACACAACGAAGTAGGAAGAGGTTACTTAGGCACATATGGTGCACTTCACTTCAGCAGTTTACTGACCCTGGTTGACAATTAATGAACTCAATTTAGGAGACTAGGTTGAGCACAAACATTTTGGCGCCGTTGCCGGGGAAGTGTAACTAGGTAACCTTATTTCTTACATCAAAAAAAAAAAAAAACAACAACAAAAACAAAAACTTCAATCACCTACCACACCCACTATATCATGTGGTGCAGTAAGAGCCACACATCCACATCATGAATTCATATTTTTTCAGGTAGAAGAAGAGGTGAAAAGGCAGGTTGAAGAAATGGATGGAGATGATGACGATGAGGAAGATCCTTTTGGATTTCCCATTCAAGAAACTGATATCAACATTTAAATGAAGAACATCCATCCATATGTACTTCCTAACTTCAAAGGTATGAGATCAGAAGACTCGGAAACCTTTCTTTTTGAATTTGAAATAATTTGTAGATCCTATGGCTACTCATTGCACATGCAAAAATTGAATTTGTTTCCGGCAACATTGAAGGATAGAGCTCTTAGATGGTTCATGACTTTAGGAACAAATTCTATAAGGACATGGGATGATATTAAAAGAGTATTTTTGGAAAAATATAAAGGTTATTGCATGCACCATGACCTTAGAAATCAAGTCTTTAACATGAACCAAAAAGAGGATGAAAGCCTAGAAGATTTAGTAGAGAGATTTACTTATAATATCAAAAGATCTAAATTGCATAATTTAGGATCAGATGCATTAAAAACTCTCCTACTAAATGCTATAAGGGATGAATGGATTGATCTTCTTAATCTTGTGTGAAAAGGAGATGTCTATCAATTTCCATTTCAAGAAATTTGTGAACTATGCAAGAACATATCAAGAGGAAAAGCAAAGTGTGTAATATCCCCTCAAGATCCATTTATGGCAAAAGTAAGTAAGTCAGCATCAGGATTGGTAAGTCAAACTGAACCTAACAATTTGCTAAACATTCTTGGTAATTTAAGTGAACAAACTGACATGCTAAGAATGCAAAACAAGAAAAAAATTGCTTCATTCATATTTTGCCCTAAATGTAGAAAGAAACATACTTTGCATGAATGTCCACTTGATAACATTAAAATGTGTAAAATTTGTGCAGGATCACATACTACTGAAGATTTCCCATCATTACCAGGGTTGAAGGCAATTTACCAGAAGGATAATGGAGCAAATCAAGCACAAAAGAAACTTTGTTATGTAGCTCCAAGAGGACTATGGCAGCCTCATCAACCCAATATGATGCAATATCCTTATGCACAGTTTCAAGGTTATGCACAACAATCTCAAGGTAATTGGAAAACACCCTTGCCTTGGCAACCCTGGGCATATCAATCCCAACCTCAAAATCAACCTTGGAAACCTTGGCCATCTCAATCCCAACCTCAAAACCAACCTTGGAAACCTTGGTCATCTCAATCCCAACCTCAAAACCAATCTTGGCAACAAAGTTGGCAAAGGCCCTATAAAGGAAATCCACCATATCCTCAATATTTCCCTCTCTATCCTTAATACCATCATCAATGTTATTCATACCATTCGCCTCCACTACAACATCAATATCACCCTCATTTGACCTCAATTCAACCTTTCCCATTACCATCCACACAAGCACTCCAAAGATTCCCCACTCCACTACCTCCACAACCATTTCATATCCCCAACAATAAAACACCTCAATCAACTTACAATTTTGAGGTATTTCAAAATGATTCACCAACTGTCATTGAAGAACAACAACCAGAAGAAGAAGAAGACTCAGATGAGGTCCAAGAATCATGGATGTCTATAGATAAAGAGAAGATATTGGAACCAGAGATTGAAAAGTCTCATGCATGCCTATCACCAGATTCTATGAATGAAGATCACATCTCCGAAGATTTGCATTTCATGATAGAGGAAAGACAAGGAAGACAAGATTACATTGAATCTTGGTTCAATTCAGTCATCGGATTCCAATGCTCAATTATTCAATATCTTTTGACATCATCTAAATCAAGACAGTTGGCATCTCATATACAGGTACATGTCAAAGAGTATCTTTCAAACCTGCATATGAGTTTATCTATCATCTTGTTACAGACATGGTTCCATTGGAAGTACTCATATACTTGAACAAGATTTTCTTTTTCAAGTAGAGTAGGACATAAAAAAAAAAAAAAAAGAGAGAGAAAAAAGGAAAAAGAAAAAGAAAAAAAAGAGTAAAGAGAAAAATAAGTCCTATTGTGAAAACCAGCTTGTTGGCGCAATTGGACATGAGCTTTGCTTGAAAACCAGGCAACTGGCGAGAAAAGTTCACAATAAGTTCTACAATTTCATGATGGTTTCAATCTTTCATGGTTCTTCAAATCATTCTTGGTTCTATGCTCGAGTTGGATGATGTGGAATTCCTTAAGGTCCACCTTCCAACAGATATGGTCCCATCGACCTCAACACTTTATCTGGGATCAAGATTAGAGATTATTTGAAGTGCCTTGGAGCTTGCATTCATCAATGGCAAGCCTCCTCGTTGATAACAATGGGAATACAACAATGTCTCTTGATTTTCAAATCTTGCAGGTGACTCGACTTCGACACATTCATTCGTCCCTGTCAAGATGCACTAAGGTACCTTGACACTCATTACATTATCGGTGAGTTGTCTCGCATTGGTTAACGATTTTCATTATTGATCGGTAATCCAATGATTTCTTCCCATGCTCGACTTCGACACATTTATTCGCATGGTAAGAATTGTACCTTGAATGTTGACTTTGATGAAGACTAATGGTTTTATGGAATCAACAACAACTTGCAGCAGTACATTTTATTAGTTTCTTGTAGCAGCATGTTCATCTTTTTGTCAATTCAATAACAGTTGCGGAAAGTGGCAGTTTCTGCAGCTATTGCTGTAGCAGCCTGTTCTTGTTTTTTGCAACTTTTTCCAGAGGCAGTTTTGGCGCAAGTATTGCAAGAGATTGGAGCAGAAATAAAAATTTTTGAGCTTCTGGGTTTTCTCAGAATATGATAAATTGAGTAAGATGTGGACAGAATTTGGAAAAAAGCAATTTTCAAGGGCATTTCAGAAGGGTTTTTCAGGCAGATTTTCAATTTTCAGCATTATGGACAGAATATGACAGATTTGAGTATTTTTGCACAGCAGCACCTTTTCTTCATCAAAATCAAATTCTGAAAGCATGTGGCAATAGAGAAGGGTGAATAAACACACAAGATTTCAGAAAATTTTAGTGTGTATTTTTCAAGAATTTGGCCACTTTCACCTACAACCATTTCTCATTTTTGGGAGATCCGTGCGACCAATGACAGAGATGTTTCGTCGGAAGATGCATAATAATATTGGTAACAACCTCAGAGAATTTCAGGGAATTTTGATGTACCATTTGAGAGAAATTGCAAAATTCATTTCATTTCACAAGTCCTATTCCACTTTCACTCCATCTCACGCCATTTTCATTTCATTTCACAAGTCCTATTCCACTCTCACTCCATTACATTTCACATCCATCTTCCATATTCATACTTCATTTCTTTTTATAGATTGTATGTTGCAGCCACATCTTATTAAGCAGTTTTGACATAATTGTACAGCCTACAAAGAGATGATGATTACAGGAAATTGAAGGATTTTGTTTTGAAGACCAACATGCTCAAAGAGGACCAAAGGAACAACATCAAGCACAGCAATTAACAAGGTCAAAATTCTGAGGTAAATTGTGAAAATTATTTTAATAGAAAAAAGTCAAAACATGAAATAGATACAATGTGTATAATCATATGTTTCCTAAAACAACCTATCATTCGAATTGATTAGCCATATCCCTTATCCAACATTCCATATTTCACCACAAGGTCATCATAAATTCTCCATCAGATCCATAGCCACTTCATTTTCCCTTATAGCTTAATTACCTTCATCCATTCACTTCCATTACACTTTGCAGCCAATCCATCTCTAAGTGCAGAAAGGTAATTCTAAGGGTGAAGCATCATTCTTCAACTAATCCATCTTCAGACACAGAGATACAGTTTCAAAATAAAGCATTAGACTCTGTAGTCAATCTAGCTTCAAGCATAGAAAAGTAATTCTGAAAGGAAGGTAATTTGCACAAAGGAGGAATGTGGCTAATTTTCAGGATAGAATCAGCTGAAGTCAAGTATTTGGAAGGATATCCATAAGTCAAGGAGCTACTACAACAAGCAGGGAGGCTAAATTTTATAGAGAAATTTGATGGCTTCCATAAGGAGATTACAAAATATTTTGCCAAATCTTTTGATGGAGCAAAAGAAGAAAAACTGACATGGTTATTGAAAATAAACTTGACATTCCACTACAGGAGGAAGATGAAGAACTAATTTCTGAAAAGTTAACAGAGATTAGAAAATAGATTAGGGCCAAAAGAAGCAGAAAGATAAGGTTGGATGTTCTAACAGAGGTTTCAAATCACATGGAATAAGTTTTGATGAAATTGCATGAGGACATGCAATAGTCTTGCAGTGGGGGTATGTTGAGCCCTAGAATTTCCTTCTCTTTTACAAACCTTCACTTCATTTCATCATTATTTTATCACTTCATAAGCCTAAAATCAATGAAGAATGATTAGGATTGCTTAAAGGTTACATGCAATTGATTAACATATTGTATTTTCACGATTTTTGCTATTTTAACAATTTTCTGCAAAATAGCTACAGAATACAGGCATGCCATAGCTGACTGCACATTCCGTAGCTGATCCCGCATTCCACAGCTGTTTTACAGTTTGAGTGGGTTACAAGTTTCGTCTCAAAGAAAGGCGCATATGGGAAAATTCCAGACTTCATCCACATCATTCCTTGCTCCCTACAAAGTCTGAGCACAATTCTACATGTGGTTATGCACGTGGGAAACCAAAACCAATAGGTAGAGTTCTACCGGGACACAAACTCTACAGCTGTCTGCAGCAAAGTACGCAACCTCCAATAAGAGTTTTAATTCGATTAGAAGTGGGAAAGACACTTATCCATGTTTTTCTCATAGAGTAGTTATGTAATTTCATTATAAAAATAACTTGAGAGACCAAGATGCGGTTAGTTGGTGGCTGTTTGGTTGTTAAGCTGTCAAAGACTGTAATACGCTGTTTTTGAAGATTTTCTCCTTTAATGAAAGAAGCATCATTCTGCTGCATGATCTGAGTCAATTTTGAGTTAGATTGTGTGCTACCAGGTGGTGGAGGGCCCCTACCTCCTGGGCAGCTCTGTTTTATAATTTAGATAAGTATTTTAGCTCTTTTTTCACAGTTTAGATGAGTATTTACATTTAGTCTTATGTTTATGTTTCAATTGCATTGAGTTATACAAACTTAATTGTTCTAATCAACTCTTCCAGAATATTATTCATGATGAACAAGATGGATTGTGTAATTTCATAGATTAATGGCATGTCAATTTCAATATAATACTCCGGAGGTAGAATGCATGTGGTTCAGCTTTGTCCTTTCTTTTCAAGTATGATAATGGCTCTTTAGTTTAATACTGTTCATTGTAGATTAATAGCATCTTAGTTTAGTTTTAACTCATTGCTTTAACACTTCAAGTTTAGCTGTTGTCCATTGTAGTTTACTTTGTCTTAGTTGATAAATTCAATCTCACGGGCTTAATTATTTACAAAAATTCTTTTGTTCAAAATTCATACTCATACACAATTATCTGGACAGAAGATAGTATCATTATAAGGTCTGGAGTATTTTGCAGCCTCTTTATCATTTCACAAACAAGCCTTTCTTCAAAAGACTATTCTAAAAGGAAATCTATAACTTTTGAGTGAGGTTTAGTGGTGTTAAAACTGAGTTGCAGAACATAATTAGAAGCTAGTTTAGAGTAGAAACTTTACCTTGTTACAAATATTCTTTTCCACATATTTTCCAACAAATCTTTATTCATGGATGAGATGTTGTACATTGTAAGTTGTCTGTTTGATTAGTGATTTAGGAGAAAACTTCATTTACACTTAGCTTGTTCATTTCTCAGGTTCATTTCAATTTCATGTTGTGAGTTTAAAATAGAGTCATTATCAAGCTTTGTATTTGTTGGTTGCTAGTCATAGTTAGACTCTGTTTTGTTTCAGCATTTGCATTTATTTACCATCATAATTTAGGCTTTACTCTGTTTTGACATAGTCAATAGCTTCTTTGCACCAGTATTTAGCTCCTTTCCTTTTCAAACATAAAACCATAAAAATACCAAAAACATCATAAAACACTAGACACAACGAAGTAGGAAGAGGTTACTTAGGCACATATGGTGCACTTCACTTCAGCAGTTTACTGACCCTGGTTGACAATTAATGAACTCAATTTAGGAGACTAGGTTGAGCACACACACATGGTTCATGCATTAAACATTTATATAACACTACGCGTAGCAAGATAAATAATGAAGCATACACGCCGAAGGAAATGTTGTCAACAACACATCTTTGGGGTTATGCTTGTAGGCGATTCTGACCACAAAAGAAACAGTTCTTTGTGGCGAGATTCTCCTTTAATTTCTGAAAGATAAAATGAATTGCTAATAAACAAAGTCACTAACATTCATTCAGAAAGCAATTAATCCGAACACCATTGACACACATAAAGGTAACCATGATGCTTAAATGATGCCATTAAAGAGTGCAGTCTCATTAATCAAAAGATGTTCTGAAACTGTAAAGAAATACTTGTAGTGTTCACCAAGCAAAACACATCAGATCCAAAAGGAATTTCAACAGGTATTTGTATTCATATGCCAAAAGAGTGTTCTCTTCAAATACAATGCTCTATCATTTTCAAGTCCCAAAAATAAGGTCATTTACACTTTCCCTGGAGGGGTTTTATAGATCAAAGTTGCCCTTTGGGCTCCTTGACTCTTCGCCTGCCTGTCGGTTGAGTTTCCCTGAGACCTGGGAGAAGATTGCGACCTGTGACTTGGCCAGTGAGTGCGACTTGCGACCTGTTTGGAAGTGTGACCTGCGACCTAGTGGGCAGTGCGACCTGCGACCTAGTGGGCAGTGCGACCTGCGACCTGCTGCTACTGAGTCACTGAGGTGGGTGCGCACTGGAGAGATCAGGGACATCAATTTTCTTTCCCTTGAGGAAGTCCTGCGAAGTTTGGTATTCTGCTGCTATGGGGGAGACTAGAGGGACCTCCTCTTTCAACCGATGCATGCACTCCAGAGCATTCGGAATTAGTGTTTCCTTCTTTTGCGATATTTGGTTTGACAGGGAGGCAAGCTTGGTGTAAATCCATGTTGGCGCGACCAGGAACTGCCCTATATTTTCATGTGATGCTTTGAGCTCGGGGGCGGCAGCAGCTTGCTTGATGGGCTGTAGAAATGACTGGATTTCTTGATCTACTTGCTCCCAGGTCTTACTTTCGTCCAATGCCCCTAGCGAAGGAATGTGGTGAAGAGTATGCATCGAGTCTATGCCACTGATCAGATGTTCGTATGAGGACATTACTTTGTCCAAATCTTTGGATAGATTGTCTTTGGATTGCATATTCATACGAATTTGGACTTTGGCATCTTGTGTATGAATCCAATCCTTCTTAGGCAAATGCTCGGGCGCTTGTGGGTATTGCACTGTCCAGCCCATCATTTTATCTAAGGCAGCTGAGGCTTCCTTAAGCTGCTCGTGCTTTTGCTTTGTTTCAGCTCTAGCTCTTACCAATGGGGTGACTGTTTGTTTTATGGTGAACATATCCCCATACACCTGCCTCATGGTCATCTCTAATACATCACATTCCTTTAGAACGGCAAGTGGCACTTCATTTACTTGGGGGACCTTGTTTCGGAGTTGTTGCACCTCTTCTTCCAATGCTAACCTCTCCTGTTCCGCCTTCTTCTCTCGCTGCTCTGCTGCTCGTAGTATATTTTGTAGAGAAATGATTTCTCTACTCATTCGGGTGACGTTTTCTTCCGTGGCCACGGCGAAAGTAGTGCCTGCCGATGCTATCATCACGGGATTAGTCCTAGTATCGGGGACTATGTCTTTTTCAGTTGCAACCGTGGATGTGGCGGAAGGACTGTGTGCCAGGGATCTTCTCCTCTCTTGCCGGATTTTGAAAGAGAATTGGTCAAATGTGATCCTGGTGAGGTCGAAGACCTCCTCATCTTTCCCTTGGGGAAAATTGACATCAGAGAGCATGGTTTCTGTACCGTCTAGAGGTACTTCGAGGGGAGACATCTCGATGTCTTCTATCAATTCATCCTCCTCATCTTTATTTTTCTTTTCTTTCTCTTCTTTCCTCCTCTTTTCCTCTTCTTCTCTTTGTCGGCGCTCGGCTTCTGCCTTCTCATGCTCTTCCTTCCACTTGCATTCCGCTTCTGCCGCTGCTTCTATTTTGGCTTTCCTTTTTCACTCGACTACAGCAGCTTGGTCTGATTTCTTTTGGCGTTCATCTTCTGCTTTGTCGAGCTCTTTCTTGAGTGCCTGTTCTGCTGTGGCCTGTGCCTCTTTTTCCTATTTTTCTTTCCTGGCCTCCTCGGCCCGTTTCTTCTTCTGATCTACCTTTGAACTCTTCTTGTGATTCTCCTCGTCCTCTTTTATCTTCCTTTCTCTCTCTTGGTGTGCTTTTGCCTCTGCTTCTTTCTGTTGAGAAGAGGTGTCCAGCCCTGTGTTGGTCCGGGGTTTTTTAGCTAGTGAGGAAGAAGCACCTCCTAACTTACGGCTCTTGTCCTCCAAACTCTGATCATCTGGGTCCTCTTGGTCAGAATCCGCCCCCGGAGCGAGTTGTCTATCAGCGTTGTACCAGTTTCTTCTCTCATCTTCTTCTGGGCATTCTACATGATGGCAGTTCCATTTGAATTTGGCCTTCTTGCAGTGTTCGGGAACTATCCTCTACGGGTCGTATGTTCGGTGCTCTAAAGTCCTGAGGCGATAACTTTTAATCTCTTCTCCTTCAGTCCCTACCTCTTTGAAATATTTAACTGTGTATGCACTGATAGTGAGGGGTAGCGTAGGCTGGGGCTTCTTCTTACCTTTGGACAGGACACTGGAGAAACCCGAGGACATTTGGTAACATATCTCTTGTATGAGCACCTTGTCTATAACAAAGTGAGGCATAGCATGAGGAGCCTTGAACGAGCTGAAAACTCGGATGAAAGTATATCCAGTGAACGGAAACCAATGCGCCACTTGGCCCAGAGTTTCCCTGGCTCTCCAAGACATGCAAGGGGCATCCTGGCCAAATAATTTCCTGAATAGGGCGGGGATGAATATTTGGGAAATTGGTTCTATATCTTGCTTATACCTGGATTCCCATAACACTTTGGTTTGTAGATGAATTGCGCGGGTCTGCGTGGGGTTCCAGTTTTGTGCCCATCCCTCAAAATGTAGCCTTGCGCAGATGGAATTCAATAGATAAGAGCCCATATAGAACTCAGAAGGCATTCCTTCATCTGGGGCCAATGCCGAGGACAAGTTTGTATGCATCTAGGTCATCAATATACCAGCCCAGTTGAAACGGGTGCCATGCACCGTTACATATTCCATGATAGTAGCCCATGCACCATTGAAAGTAGTGGCGTCGGGGCGCCCGTAAAATCTGCAAAGCATGGCGGCTACTAATTTATAAACTTTTCTCAAGCCGGCCACTGGATATTCTTGGTCTTTCTTGACTTTAAATTTGTTGGGCTCCGCCCACCACTACCTGATAGTGCCGACTACGGGGACTGCATGGGCCAGAGCCCATCCTTCTGTAAATTTTTCTTCCTGTTGAGGCAAAGAGTAGTAGACATGGGCATCCGAGCCTACGAGCGTTGCAAATTCTTTGCCTTCGCTGTCTCGGATTATGAACTTCTTGGGATCTGTTTTTTGTATGATCCAGTCTATCATTTCGGGACATGGAAATATGGCCGGATGAGCACCTGCGAGATGCAACTTGGACCGTTTGACTTTTAAGTATATCTCCCGATCCGGGAGGTCTTCTGGAAATTCTGCTTCCGTTATGGCGAACTCATGGTACACTTGGTACCATCGCATGCTGTCCCCTTTTGCGAATGTACAAAGGGTATCTCTGTATATTGGGGGTGGAGATACTGGAACGTCCATCTCCTCCTCTTCCAATACCACATGCTTGTATTTCTTCTGAGATACTGGGGGTGCCATGTCACTAGAATCTGAGAGAACAGGTATACACTCTGCGTCTGCTTCAAGTTCACCTGTCATGTTCATGAATGAATCCCAAGATAAGAATGACATAATTATAAAAGACCAATTTACAGTTTATCAATGATTTTAGCTGGGACGCAAGAACAATGGAACCAAAGGTATACTGGGTCGCGGGGTCGCAGATTGAGAGAAAGTAGCCCACATGCGACTTTGCAACCTTGCGACTAGGTCGCTGGGTCGCTGGGTCGCTAATCATGAAAAGGTATAAAAATGCGACCTTGAGACCTTACGACCTAGGTCGCTGGGTCGCAAATTCTTGAAAACCATGAGAATGCGACCTTGCGACCTTGCGACTGGGTCGCGGGGTCGCAGGGTTGCAAAATTCGAAAATTGTGGAAACTGCGACCTTGCGACTTTGCGACTAGGTCGCGGGGTCGCAGGTCGCGCTAGGGCTTCCCCGGGGGTTTTGGGCGCGCGCGGCGTGAAGCAGTTTTCCCTGTTACTGGAAAAATGAAACAAAAAATGGGTTGAGATGGAGTCAAGGGCTTAGTTTTGGGAGTAGGGAAGTAGCCATGAAAGCCAAGACCAACAATGTTTATGATTTTGAGCACAGTGGGCACAGTGGGGGGAAACAGGAATCAGAACACAACCCTGAGTAAGAAAAATAGCCGGTGGTTGAAACAAATGTACAATTTAAAGGCTAAGGGTGCCTAGGATTTAGCAAGAATGACCAAGAAGGAAACATCAGGAGGGAAAAGGCAACTTACCCGAGAAAATCGTGCGCCAGTCGACCTGTCAGAGCCGTTTTTTTCTATCCGGAGCATATGAAAAATGCGACCTAGTGACCTTGCTTATATAAAAAGGTCGCACGTGCGAGCATTAAATGAGGTTGCAAGGTCGCAATTTGAGCCATTAGAGAGATATGCGACCTTGCGACCTGTGGGTCGCGGGGTCGTAAAGTCGCAAGGTCGCGGTTTCCGGAAAATTTGAGTTTTGTGACCTTCCGACCTTGGGACCTTGCGACCTGTGGGTCACGGGGTCGCAAGGTTGCAGAGTCGCAGTTTTTCTAAAATGGAGTTTTGCGACTTTGCGACTTATCTTTCCAGACTCTTTACTTGGTTTTTCTTTAAGTTCAAGGGGCTCCAAAAAAAATTTTAAGTGCGGTTTTTGGAGGGTGTTGTAGAGGCTACAACAGAAGGTTAAAATCCCAATCCCTTTGACTAAACTGTTAAGACAACCTGCATATCAATCTCAAGTTACTTCTCTATTAATTCCTCCTGAAGCACCAATAATCCCAGACAGTCTAAATCTTCAAGAAGAAATACCCATGGTAGTCTTTGGCCCACATGTTGAGGAGATAGACCCTTCTACTCCTCCTTTCTATGTGTCTCTAGTTATTCATGACCTGCTGTTACACAACTGCATGTTAGATTCTGGGGCTTCCCATAATCTTATGCCTTTGTCAGTCATGGAACAACTAGGTTTACAAATCACACGTCCATATAAAGACCTATATTCATTTGATTCCAAAAGAGTTAAATGCTTGGGGATGATTAAAGATTTAGTGGTCAATTTGGCCCAAATTCCAGCAAAAAGTGTAGTAATGGACATTGTGGTGGCTGACATCCCAGCCCGCTTTGGCATGCTATTGTCAAGGTCCTGAGGAACAAAAATTGGTGGGTCACTCAAAATGGATTTAACATATGCCACTATCCATATTTTCGGTGGCCAAGAGAGGAAGTTATACAGAAAAACCAGATTTTTCAAGATGGTTACAAAGGCTAATAGCTTAGAAAACTCACTAGTCTATAGCAAAGAAGGAGATTTTTCATGTTTTATGTTTGAAGAAGATCGAAATTTTGCTCATGAACCTTCCTTCTGCCAAATCAAAATTGAGTAGCCTTTAGAAGACTGTGAAGCAGGAGTATGGACTCTACATTTCGATGGAGCAAATTCAAGAGAAGGTAATGGAGCAAGAGTGTTATTAATTTCCCCCACAGGAAAATGAGTGCCACTGTCTTTTAAATTGGAATATGAAGCTACTAATAATGTAGCTGAATATGAGGCACTGCTGTTAGGACTGTAGACAGCCAGGAGCATGGGCATATAATGTTTGAAGGTTCTAGGAGATTCTGAGCTGGTGGTCAGACAGATTAAAAATCAGTGTCAAGCCAAACACCCCCGGCTGAAGGCATATAGGAATGAAGTGTGGGACATGGTGGAGAATTTATTCTCAACATTCAATATCCAGTTCATGCCTCGGGATCAGAATAGGATGGCAGACTCACTTGCTATGGCTGCTAGTACATTTCGTCCTCCTCAAAACCCTCTCTTGAGGTATGAAATTGAGGTACGTTATAGACCATCAATCCCAGATAATATTAAGCACTGGCAGGTATTTGAAGATGATGAACAGATGAAGAAATTCCTGGAAACAGTGGGGGAATTCTCCCATATGGTGATTGATGATTGTGAAGGAGATGAGGCTGAGAATGTCTCAGGAAATAAGTGGGAAGAGAAGATGGCAGGAAGTAAAGTGCTGCAGTTGAAAGGGAATGTTATACCTAGAGGGCTGGTGCCTCTAGAAAGATTGTTTGACAAAAACGATGTCCCTTTGCAGCACAATAAAGTAGTAGAAAAAAATCAAATGGAAGATCTGAATCTGGGTACCAATGTTGAGCCTAAAATTGTAAAATTTTCTAAGAAGGTCCCAGAGGAGTATAAAGAAATATAGCTGAAATTATTTCAATCTTATAAAGATGTATTTGCGTGGTCCTATCAAGACCTAAAAAATTTTGATGTTAGTATAATGTAGCACAAAATTCCTTTGAGGGAAGGTGCGAAACCTTATAAGCAGAAGCTTAGACAGATAAATCCACTGCTGCTTCCCTCCATTGAAAAAGAAATCAAGAAGCTGCTAAAGGCTAAAATAATTGTGCCATTAAGGTACTCTGAATGGGTTGCTAACTTGGTTCCTGTTCGAAAGAAGAATGGAGAAATAAGGCTATGTGTGGATTTCAGGAATTTAAATAGAGCATCTTTAAAGGATAATTATCCACTGCCTAAGATGGACCACATACTGCAGAAAGTGGTGGGAGCCTCTAGAATGTCAATGATGGATGGTTTTTCTGGTCATAATCAGGTGGCTGTGTTCCTGGAAGACCAAAAAAAGACTTCTTTCACCACGCCATGGGGAACATTCATGTATGCTAGGATGCCTTTGGGTTAATTAATGCTGGAGCTACCTTTCAGAGGGCAATGGACATAGCTTTCGTTGGGGATCAGGACCGATTTTTGGTGGTATATCTTGATGATATTACGGTGTTTTCAAAAGATGATGCTGAGCACATTGAGAATTTACGCAGAACTTTTGAAAAATGCAGAAGGTATGTCCTTTCTCTTAATCCACAAAAGTCTTTATATGCATTAGAGGAAGGCAAACTGTTGGGGCACATTGTAACTAAGGACGGGGTAAAGATAGACCCCAAAAGAGTAGAGGTTATAAATAGTATCCTTTTCCCCAGGAACAAGAAAGAAGTGCAAGTATTTTTAGGCCGTATCAATTTTCTGAGAAGATTCATTCCTAACTATGCTGAAATAGTTAGGCATATAACTGATATGATGAAAAAGAACAATGAGGTAAAATGGTCACAAGAATCACGGGAGGCCTTTGCTAGAATCAAAGCTGCATTCGCTGAATCCCCTGTGCTGGCTGGACCTGATTATACTAAACCATTTATGATATTTTATTTTGCATCACCTCACACAGTAGCTGGAGTGTTATTGTAGAAAAATGAAGAAGGATATGAACAGCCTATTGCCTTTTTCAGCCAGGTACTTCATGATGCGGAATTGAAATATAACATATTGGAGAAGCAGGCATATGCCCTAGTAAAATCCCTCAAAGCCTTCAGAATGTATGTTTTGCAGTCTCATATTACTGCATATGTCCCCACAGTCGCTGTTAAAGACATTCTGATTTAGGGAGACAATGAAGGGAAAAGAGGGAGATGGATTTCAATAATACAGGAATATGATCTGGACATAAGACCTACTAAGCTAATTAAAGGGCAGGGACTAGCCAAGATCTTATCTGAATCAAATTATCAGGCTTTAGGCATAAATTTGTCCATGGTAGCAAACGAAGAGTCTGAGAAAGAAAAATAACAGCAAGGGCTGGAGATGGCTACTCTGAAGGTTCATATAAAATATCTCACTAGTCCTTGGTACAAAGAAATAGTTGAATATCTTTTGACACTCAGCTGCCCCCCCAGTTGTGATAAAGCAAAAGACAGGGTTGTGAGATTAAAATCACAAAAGTACATAGTTGCTAATGGCCAATTATATTGGAGAGATCCTTCAGGCATTCTACTCCTGTGCCTCACAGAGGATGAAGTGGAAAGTATAATGATGGAATTCCATGAGGGAATTTGTGGAGGCCATTATAGCTGGAGGGCCACAGCTCATAAAATATTGAAGGCTAGTTTCTACTGGCCAGAATTATTTGGAGATGTTTTTGTTTGGGTCAGAGCATGTGATAAATGTCAGAAGTTTGCTGAGAAACAAAAATTAGCAGCTCTGCCCCTGATTCCTGTTCATGTGAATGAACCATTTCAACAATGGGGAATAGATTTTATTGGAGAAATACATCCCCCATCAAGTGGACAACATAAATGGATATTGACAGCCACAAATTACTTTACAAAATGGGTAGAAGCCATACCTACAAGGAATGCTACATACAATGTAATCATCAAATTCATGGAAGAAAACATCATATCCAGGTTTGGCTGTCCTGCTAGAATAGTGACTGATAATGCACAAGCCTTCAAGTCTGCAAAATTTGTAAATTTCTGTTAGCAGTATAACATTACATTGAATCATTCTACAGCTTACTATCCACAGGGGAATGGTCTGGCAGAATCTTCCAACAAAACTCTGGTGAGGGCCTTGAAGAAAATAATCAACGATAATTAGAGGAATTGGGATTCCCAATTGAAGTTTTCTCTATGGGAAAATAGAATAACCAGCAAGAGAGCAACTGGAAAATCTCCATATGAGCTGGTGTATGGACGAGCAACAATGTTTTCTATGTAGCTAGCCTTACCAGTGGCACATTTCATGCAGGAAATCCAGGAAGAACCAGATGATATGGTCAGAAGAATCAATCAATTGGCGGAATTGGAGGAAACACGGAACCAGGTGAACCAGAGATTAACAGAATATCAAGAGAGAATGAAACATATATTTGACCAGCATGCAAAAGACAGAAAATTGTAGGTTGGAGATTTGGTGCTTAGATGGGATGTCCGGAGGGCTGAAAAAGGTAAGCATGGGAAGTTTGACCCACTCTGGTTCGGCCCATTTAAAATTGTAGAACAGGTAGGCAATAACACATTTATATTGGAAAATCTACAGGAAGATTTGTTGGACGCCCCTGTAAACGGCCAATTTCTGAAACCCTACTTTCAATTCTGATTCGGGTCATGGTGACCTGCCTGTACCATATTGTATATTAAATTTTTTTTTGTTACTGACTGGATGATGTGGATGTTATAATAAATCATGAAAGGAAAAGGCTTTTGAGGGAAGAATCCACAGGGTTTACATAAGATTGTGATCTGGAGGTTTGCAAGTTCTCGACACGTCCAAGTATGAACGCACCGTCCCTAGTTGGAGCCGATGTTGTCCATGATAGCCCCTCATTTAAATTTTCAATCTTCAATTCCTTCCCCCTCAACCTTCAGGCTCCCTAGCCTGGCTTAATGCGTTCATTTTGCTGACTGTTGCCTATCCCTCACCCCGAAAGCACATCAGAAAACATTACGGGCGCGTATCCGAAATCATAAAGGGTCTAGCCCCATTAGCCGCAACCCCCTGTATTTTACTGTCCACATGACCAGAGCCCATGACTGAGTGCTAAGTCTGAAAAGCGCCTAACGCACATGTTCATCGGGCGCGTTCCGTGCCGTCCGATTAAACATAAATCGAAGGCCCATAGTTCTATTTGCTTTGGTGGTCCCCACGCCTTCAAAACCAGCTGATTATTCCACACCGCTCATCAGAGGCAAGTGGTATTCCCCCTTCGGCCAACGATTCCATATGCTGCGCGAAAAGTGTCCCTCTATACGTCCCAAAACCGCTTCGATTTCGCGCGTTATTGTTCGGTCAATGGACGTGCAACGGAATCTACGAGAGCCGTCCGATTTACAAAGCATCATCCGACGGTCGTCTTGCTTGAAAGTTGTGCATGAGTTAAGCCTAGTGTATCTCGCCCATGGCCCATGTTCCATTTCCCTTGAAGCATTTATAGCCGTAGATATTACTTTGAAATCGAATGGTTGGTACTGAAATTCCCCGCCGGTTGATCGAGTTCGCCTCCACGTCACCTCTTCTGTATGATCTCTTGTACGCCCACGTCTCATTCGCGTTCATCCCCACCTTTTCCATTCATCGCTTACACATCTATGTTGTCTTTTTCCGCCTCGTTCACACATCGTTGTCTTACTGTGTTTTCGTTGTCACCCTTCATTCCTCCGTCACCCTGCTTCTCCTCATCGTTTCGCTCGGTCCATATCACCATCTCCGCAGTCATCACCGCCCTCATCATCCCCATCTGGTTTTATTTAATGTGTTTTTGGGTTTTGAAGGTGTCTCGTGCCGGAGAACTACCATAACTTGCGACCACCATCACAGAAGCCGAGACCACATGACAGGACCTTGTTTCAGGAGCAAGATTTGCGAAGAGAGATCCAGGAGCCGCTATGACATGACCAACATTAAATGAAGCAAGGGTTAAAATCTGTTGAAGCCTCCAGAGAAATTCAAGATGCAGATGTTACAGATGGAGATATTAATTATCGTGGCAAACAACGTCAATGAACGGTCCAAGAAATGCAGTACCTAGCATTGGAGAATTTAAATTTCAATCTGGCCTGCAGAATGTGGAAAGTACCAGTACATAAAAATCATATCCTCTAGGTTTTACTTCAACAGAGTTTTCTCTTCAGAGGAGTGCAAAATGTTATATATATTTTATTCTTCATACCTTACCCCTGAAGAGACTTGCACCTACTGCATTTATGTTATGGAGCAACCACAGAGTACTTATAGCGTTCTTGCACTGTCAAACACTTTGGGCAGGCATTTTATCACCATTTTGTTTCAATGAAATAGTTAATTGTTTCACCTACTTCTTTTATGAGTTTTCTCACCTCCTTCCTCTATAAAAGGGGAGAAGAAAAACATTGTAAGGGTTCCAGACTTTTATCAGAAAATTGTGCTGTGAAAGGCATTTTGGTATACATTTTGTAAAGCTTTCGTATTGAGGCTCAGAGCCCGTAGGGTCTCAGTGAGGAGGAGTTCTATCTGTAATGAGGATTCTGGTCTTTGGTATTTCACAGTATGTACTTTTCCTTATATGTTTAATAAAATATTCCATTTCATACATCTTCTTGTATCATGTTACTGGAATGCGAGTGGCTCACTAATTTTAGATAAGGATTCATCCTAGTTGATGCCCATATTTTGATCAGTCAAGCACTTTAAATAGGCTCAGGCATGATATACTGTTTCATATTCATTTCATCCACTTTTCTGCTATATTGGTTGCTTTGGGAGGGTGCTTTTAAAACGCCATTGTCATGTATGGATTCTTAGAATGATAAGCCCATATGTGGTTCTGTTGTGTATCTGGGTATCAGACCAAAGCTAACTATTATCCTCTTGTGTTTCTTTGCCTCCATAAATTTCTGATATTTGAATTCTGTGACATATTATTTGAACCGGCCCTCTTTGCAGTAAATTGTCTCTTAGCTGTCTGACGCTTTAATATTTGAGCTTTGCATTGTGTCTCTACAACATTACTTTCCCTGTGATAGTTTCTGTGATTGCTGGTCCCATTTCAAATCAATTTCCTTACTTAACAAGAGATAGTAGGAGAGCCTTTGGATTGACAACCCAGTTATATTATATGCCTTCTGCTATGCTAAGATGTCCTAGGCACTGGTCTATGGCAGCTCTAGACTATCTCTAGGGTAGACAACAATTGTTGACAACAAGGTGATTTTCATATCTAAAGAGTGCGAGATCAGAAATGAAAATTCAGGAAAGTTGGTGGAAAAGAATATTATAAGGGACAACAACATGTATTTTTTTTATGACACTGTTGAATTTCCACGATCTTGGGTTTAGGTTAGAGTCTTAAAATCACTGACGCTACCAAACCAACGATCTCAACCATAACTACTTTGTACAATGGAAAATATAAAGTAGTAAATCACATATGCACAAGATAGAAATTTTTTAACAAAATTGTACAATAATGTACAACCCAATCTTCAATATATTAAACCAAATATGAATAATACAATAGTCTATGGTATACAAGGTACAATGACAAACATGTTGCACAAACTCAATGTTGTATCTTGTCCTGTCGGTCCTTTGCTTCCGTACCACTCACTAGCTGCCCCTTACTCCTTTAAAGGACAACACATCGAGACTCCAGGAGGGATGCCACCTAACATTGCTGCACGTCACTTCTGTAACATGTAAATGGGCTAATCCAATCTTCTCTTTGGGTATACCTAATTCCTGATCTCCATACTTCCAGGCTAGCAGTCACCTTTTTCCATCAAGGTGGTGCACTTCGGCACCAAACTTCACCCAACCTTCAGCTCCTCTTCGTCACTTCAAGATATCTCATCTAGGGATAATTTAGGCTATCAACGCACTGAACTCCACCAGACAAATGATGCCCAATCCTTCACTATAGATTCTTCTCCTAGGATGGACTCTTCACCACCATAAAAGTTCCTCCAAACGAAACCTTTGAGATGTAATGTATAATGATCCAAAACTAACCCGAAACCACGAATCCATCACACCTCAAAAATTTTGTCCAAGTCTATGTCACTATTGTTATGTTTGTGGCTATTTAGGGCATATTTAACTGCTGTAATAGCTTGTGATTAGCCACCAAACATCCCTCCTTGGTTGTGGCCTACTCTTGGAGAAGTGTTAGAACACTTGGATGTTATCTTAGGCATAGAAAACTCCTAAACAACTCCACACTTCGGTCCAAAGATGAGGTAAGGCCCGCAACCCACCTACAATGGATGTGGCTGCCCTTCACTAAGAGATCTACACCCAAAACACTCCTATGCAGGCTGGAACAACCTTCCCTAGCCTCGGCCCTCTAGGGAGATGCCTCTACCTCCCTTCCAACAGCTCGGTCCTCCAAAAGTCCCCTGAAATAGATCCTATAACCCTCGTTGTTCAGTCCTTTCCTTGTTGTGGATAAGGTACATAAATTATAGTCTCCAACAAATTCCTTTCTTATGTATGTGTGTTGTAAAAGATGGATGCTCATAAGTCCTCCACTCCACCTTGTATATATACCATGCACAAGGGCTTCTGAAATGTCATCATAAGGGGCTGCCAACTTTTCACATGCCTAAAACAACCTTAGGCCGACCTTAACACTTATGGTCTTAATGCATTAATTACCTTCAAAAATTCATATCTCCGCTTCTACAACTCAGAATTTGACAATTATCTAAGCGTTGGATTCTCCTTTCCACCCTCGATCATCTCATGCCATAATATGTAGAAATGTGCTCATGGAAATTCCCAAAACATGATTTGGTTCAAAACCCCATACTTGGGTTCTAATCCCACAAGTGACCCTTGTGGCAGTTTTCCCTCCAAACTCTGAACCCCTAGGGATTGGAGTACCTCCCAAGCTACTCAAAAATCAATGCTCCCTCTTAGCGAGGGAGGTCATTCCAAGAATAGCAAGTAACTCATCATCATCATCACTACTCGCAACACTCGCCCAATTCTTAGCATTGTCCATTGCAACAATCCCTTTCCTGTGAACTACGCTTCTCTCAAAAGTGTCACTGTCGATGTTGAAAGCATCCTACTTCTTATTATTTTCATGTATCTCTTTCCAGTCCCTCCATGATTCCTACTTGGTAGATGTGGAAGCACCCTTTATCCCTACTTACCACACACTCTTCTTGGGCTAAGAAGTCTCCCTCTGAATCTGCAAGGTCTCGCTAGAACTCGAATCCCTCTGAGTCTCTGGAACTTGGACCTTATTCTTAGGAACCTATACTTGCTCCTCTGAAGCCTACATGTGCACTTTCTACTCTGGAACTTGCATCTACTCCACTTCCTTCTCATGATCCATAGGCTTGCCTATCAACCTATATAGACCATGCTCTCTAACTCCAAGCACGATACCAATGGAGGTAGAGCCTCTAGATTTGAGTCTTGCCTTCCCATCCTGGAACAAGATCTAAAAACCCTTCTTCTCAATAATCAAGACAGAGATCATGCTATATCCGAGTCTTGGTGCAAATAATACATCTT
The DNA here is from genome assembly GCA_034641835.2 of Pinus albicaulis. Lineage (NCBI taxonomy): Eukaryota > Viridiplantae > Streptophyta > Pinopsida > Pinales > Pinaceae > Pinus > Pinus albicaulis. The sequence continues at coordinate 848,141,102 of CM076573.1, read as the reverse complement.
GGACCCCCATCACTAGTCCTATCTCCATCCTAAATGACACAACACCCAATCCTCGGATCTCCAACTGACTCTTGTGGCAAAACACCGTGTGCAATTTTGAGTCCCATTCAGCTAGAGTCTCAAAAACCTCCTATGACCTTATCATATGTTTCATTGTACCATTTTACACGTACCATCCATCCCCCTTGATACCCTACGAGAAATGAGAGATCATATAAAATTCCTCCTCTTCCAATCTCCTAGAGAGATCATCACCTCACCTGAAGTGGAAACATCAGCGACCTGCTTTCCTATCCTATTCTCATCATCTCCCTTCTTCATTGGACATATCGACGACAGATGATCCATCTCACCACAATTGAAACACTTGAATTTACTTAAGTATTTATTTGGCTTACCCTTCATTCGCACTACAAGTGCCATGTCCTCATATTCCATCTTTGATGGATGAATATACTCGTCTCACAACTCTTCCTGAATGAATTTGTACCATAGTCTATTCACGTTTGGAAATTTCTCCCTGGAAATGATCCCTTTGATGAAGGGCTTCCATTCCTAGGTGAATCCTTTCAAGGAAATCCTCACCGTATCTGTATCTAAAATTTTCACATCGACAACAATAAGCTCATCTCTGACCGAAGACAATCTCATTAGACACAAATTCACTCCTTCACCCTTTATCATCAGGGTGGACTTAAAGTTATCCTCCAACACCAGTACCTGGTTTTCGTTCTTATTCTAGAATGAATTCTTAAGAGCCATCCACATCTCATTTGTAGTGTTCTTCCCAGACAAACGAGGTACTATGGCATCCTTCGCACCATCTAGGATGATCAATCTTGACTTTGTATCCAAGTATTCCCATATTTCCATCTCCTTAGGGTCGGTTGGCTTCTTAATGAATTTCTCGGAAAAATCCCAGATCTTGTTGACCTATAAGAACAACATTATCCTTTTATTATAAGGACTATAGTTGGAAAACCCCTACAATATGTCCTCATACTAGAGACCTGCCTGCAATTTTGACATTGTCACCTACAGTGTGACCACCTCCCTCTCACGTTGTACTTCACCGCGTACAACTTTGATTCACTGACTTCCAAAGTGTCTCAGGCACACTCTGATACCATTTTGAATTTCCACAATCTTGGGTCTAGGTTAGAGTCTTAAAATCACCGATGCTACTAAACCAAGAATCTCAACAATAACTACTTTGAACAACATAAAATATAAAGAAGTATATAACATATGCACAAGATATAATTTTCTTAGCAAAATTGTACAATAATGTACAACCCAATCTTCATTATATTAAACAAAAACTGAATAATACAACAAACTATGGTCTACAAGATATAATGAAAAACACGTTGCGCATACTCGATGTCTTATCTTGTCCTGCTAGTCCTTCGCTTTCGTACTGCTCACTAGCTGCCACTTAGTCTTTCAAAGGACACCACATGGAGACTCCAGGAGGGCTGCCACCTAACACTATTGCATGTCACTTCTGTAGTATGTACACGGGTTGATCCAATCTTCTCTCTGGGTAGGACTAATTCCCAAGATCCAAACTCCCAGGCTAGAAACCACATTTTTCCATCAAGGTGCTGCACTTCGGCACCAAACTTCACCTAACCTTCAACTCATCTTTGTCACTTTAAGATAACTTGTCTAGGGCTAATTTGGGCTATCAACACACTGTAATCCACCAGAACAATGATGCCCAATCCTTCACTATAGATTATGCTCCTAGGATGGACACTTCACCATCATGGAAGGTCCTCCAAATGGAACCTACAAGTTGCAATGTATACTGATCCAAAATTGACCTGAAACCGTAGATCCAACACACCTTAAAAATATTGTTCAATTATGCATCACTGATGTTATTTATTTGACTAGTTAGGGCACATTTAACTATTGTAATAGCCCATAATCAAACACCAAAAAAACTATCCTTGGTTGCGGCCTACTCTTGGAGAAGTGCTGGCACCCTTGGCTGTTGTCCTGGGCATAAACTGCCCCTAAACAACTCCATGCCTCCCTCCAAAGATAAGGTAGGACATGCGGCCCATCTACAGCAAACTCAGTTTCCCTTCACCAATAGATCTTCACCCAAAAACACTCCTATGCAGGCAGCTGGAACAACCTTTGCTAGCCTCGGCCCTCTAGGGAGATGCCTTGGCCTCTCTTCCAACAACTTGGTCCTCCAAAAGACCCTTGAAACAAACCCTATAACCCTCGTCGTTTAGTCCTTTCCTTGCTATGTCTAGGGCACACAAATTCTCCTCTCCAACGAGTTATTTTATTATCTATGTGTGTTGCACAATGGATGCTCTTAAGTCCTCCACTCCATTTTGTATATATACCATGCACAAGCGATTCTAAAACATCATCATAAGGGGTTGCCAACTTGAACACTGTTACCAATGAAATAGGTAACCTGACCTCAAAACGGGAACTCTAGCCCAAAAAGACTCAAAAAACATGAAAAACACCCCAAAAACAAAAAAAGTGTATTCCAGAACGAATTGGTTTTTTTTTAAGGTCAAATTTCAACATTTTATAAAATTATGCTAAAAACAAAATTGTTTCTTAAAAAAAGGATTGAAAAAGCACCCTCAAAACAAAACCAGTTGATGCTGGAATAACAAAAAAAAAAATTGTGGCATATTTTTGACATTTAAAAAAATAGAAATAACATTTTTTAGTTTTTAAAATTCAAACATTAAAAAAAAACCTACAATTTAAGAAAAAAATAAATTTAAAAAGTTAAAACATTTTAAAGCTTAAAATTTAAAAATATATAGGAATAAAAAAATAAAAATAAAAACAAAATAAAAATTTTAATTCAAACATTAAAAAAAACCTAAAATTTAAGAAAAAAAAAAAAAAAAATTTAAAATTAAAATTTCAAAATATATAGAAATAAAAAAATAAAAATAAAAACAAAATAAAAATATTAAATTAAAAAAAAAAAAAAGGTTAAAAAAAGAAAGAAATTATAAAAAATAAAATATAGAAATTAAATTTAAAAAAGAAAAAGAAAATGTTTATTAAATTAAAAAAAAAAAATTTAAAGAAACATATTAAAAAAAAAAAAAAAAAATTATTTAAATTAAAAGTAAAAAAGGAAAAATTAATTAAAAATAAATTTTAAATATAAAGAAATAAAAAAGAAAGATTGTTAAAATAAAAATTTATTAAAAATCAATTAAAAATGAAAAATTGAAAAAAATAAATTAAAAAAATATATTAAATAAAAAATAAAATAAAAAACAAATTAATTTGAAAATATTGAGTTAAATTAAAAAAAAATCTAATTTTAAATACACAATTTTAATTGAAATAAAAAAATATAAAAATTTTATGTAATTAAAAAAATAATAATAAAAAAAGAAAAAAAAAAAATTAAATTCAAAAAAATTAAAAAAATAATGCAAAATTTATGAAATTAAAAAAAATTAAATTAAAAAACTAGACATAAAATTTAATAATAAAAAAAATGAAAAAAAAAATCAATTAAATAAAAAAGAAATACAAAATTTAATAAAAATTATTAACAAAATTGAGAAAAAAATAAATTAAAAACAAAAAAAGTGAATAAATTAAAAAAACAAAAAAAATTAAAAAAAACAAAAAAAATTGAAACAAATTAAATTTCAAATATAAAAAATAAATTAAAAAAAATAATTTTGAATTTTTTGAATTAAAAAAAAAATTAAAAGAAAAATCAAATTAAAAAAAAATAAAAATAAAAATAAAAATTAAAGTAAAAAAAATAATTTTTTGATCGTGGTGGCGCCGCCAATCGGCCTCCCACCCAGGTGGCAGCGGGAGGGCGATTCTGGGAATGAATCAGCCTCCTGCGGTGGGAGGATGATTACAGGAATCGAACTCCCGTGGCGGGAGGGTGATTACAGGAATCAGACTCTCACGGCGGGAGGGCGATTCCGGGAATCGGCCTCCCGTGGCTGGAGGGGGATTCCGGGAATCGGCCTTTGCCGCCACCTGAGCAGGAGGCCGATTGGCAGTGCCACCACGATCAATTTTTTTTTTTTTTTTTTTAATATATTTTTTTAAGTTTTAATAATAATAATAATAATAATAATAATAATAATAATTATTATTATTTTTTATTTAATTTTTAATTTTTTAATTTGATTTTTTTTTTTTTTAAATTTAAATTTAAATTTTTTAATTTTTTAATTTATTTATTTTTTTTTAATTTGATTTTTTTTTTTTTTGTTTTTATTTTTATTTTTTTTTAATTTTTAAAATTTATTTTTTAAGTTCAAAAAATTAATTATTATTATTATTATTATTATTTTTAAATTCAAATTTTTTATTTTAAATTTTTTTTTTTTGTTTTTGTTTTTTTTTTAAAATTTTGTTTTTAAATTTAATATTTTAGATTAATTATTTTTTTAAATTTAAAATTTATTTATTAAATTTTAATTTAATTTTTTAGTTTATTTAGTTTTTCATTTTTAAAATTTATAAATTGTTTCATTAAAAAAAAAACAGTGAATTTATGGATATTTGGTTTTCAATTATTTGCACGTGGTTTTTTTCATTTTTTTTGTTTTTGTTTTGTTTTTTAAATTTAAATTTTATTTTTCAATTTTAAATTTTGTGTGTGTGTGTGTGTGTGTGTCTGTGTTTTTTTTTTTAAATGTTTTTTTTTGTTAATTTTAAAATTTGTATTATTATTATTATTATTGTTTTAATTTTAATTTTTAAATTTAAATTTTTCTTTTTTGTATTTTATTTTTTTTATCTAAATTTTAATTTTGTAATTTTAATTATTTTTAAATTTTCTATTTAAATATATATATATATTTTTAATAACTTAGAAAAAAATGTTTTTGATGTTTTTTATTTTTTCTTTAAATTATGTGTTTTTTTTTCAAATTTTGTCATTTCTTTTGATATAATTTTCGAATATTTTTGTTTTTTTTTGTTTTTATTTATTTATTTTTGTTTAAATTTTTTATTTTTACAAATTAATTTTGTTTTTTTTTTACATTTTTATTTGTTTTTTTATTGTTTATATATATATATTTTTATCTAAGTTCTGTGTTTTATTACCAACATGAAAATCACCACTCTAAAAAAAAAGGTTGATGCTGCATAAATACGTTTCAAAATTAGCATGAAAATCATCGCTCTAAAAAAAAAAGTTGATGCTGCATCAATACGTTTCAAAATTAGCATGAAAATCACTAACATTTTAAAACAAATATTCATACTTCATAAATAAAAATATTAGAGTGTCAAAAATGTGCACAAAAAAAGGGGTGATTCTGCATCACCACTTTTCAAAATCAGGTGCTTTTTATGCTACCAAAAAAAAGTAGGTAACAGTGCGGTTACTTATTTCATCAGTAACAGTGTTCGTTGTCACATGCATAAAACAACCTTAGGCCAACCTTGACACTTATGGTGTCAACCCCTTAAGTACCTTAAATAATTAATATATCCACTTCTATAACTCATAATTCAATGATTCTTGAAGCGTTGGATTCTCCTTTCCACCCTTTATTGTCTCATGTCATCACATGCAGAAATGTTCTCATGGAAATGCCTGAAACACTATTTGGTGAAAACTCCATATTTGGGTTCCAAGCCCAAAAGTGACCCTTGTGGCGCTTTTCCCTCCAAACCCCAAACCCTAAGGCTTGGAGTACCTCCCAAGCTACTAAAAAATCAATAGACGCTAGGAACAACTATTACATGAGAAAAATAGAAGAATATTGGCCATGGCATAGAAGATTGGGACATGTTAATTTTGGTAATCTAATCAAAATTAGCAAGAGTGGAGTAGTTAGAGGTTTACCAAGCAATTCATACCAATTTGGAAACAAACAAGAGTGCATTGTGAATCCAAGGATTTCACTACAACAAAACCATTGGAGCTAGTACACACATATGTATGTGGTCCTACAAGTAAGAAAAGTCCAAGAGGTGAGAAGTATTTTATTTTATTTGTTTATGATTTCACTAGAGCCACTTGGATTATGCTTATGAAAGAAAAATATGAAGCTTTCAACAAATTTAAATATTTTAAGTCACTTGTTAAAAGTGAAATTGATTTAAAGATACAATGTCCTAGATCTGATAGAGGAGGTGAGTTCATGTCCAAATAATTTGATGATTTTTCTGAAGATCATGGGATCAAGAGGCAATGCTCCATAACTAGAACTCCACAACAAAATGGAGTAGTGGAGAGGAAAAATAGGTTGGTCCAAAATATGGCATGATCAATGTTAGATGAAGTTGGTATATCAACTATGTTTTGGGGAGAAGCAACTAAAAAAAATGTATTTTTCCAATAGATTTTTTATTAGGCCTAGCAATGAAAAAAATCCATATGAGTTGTGGAAAGTAATACCAACAAAAGTTGACCACTTCAAAATATTTGGGAACAAGTGCTACATCAAGAGGATTGAATCCAAACTTGGCAAGTTCGAACCAAGAGTTGATGAAGGCATATTCCTTGGCTATTCCTTCAAGAGAAACTGATAAAATGCTACAAAAAGAGAACCAATAAGGTAGTAGAAGGTATTGATATTGTTGATGATGAAAATTTTCCTATTTATAGTAATTCCAAAGATGTTGCAGTTGATCATGATTTCATAGAATATGAGGACCAAGAATTTTCAAAACAAGAGGAAGAAGAGAAAAATACCTCCACTACAAAGAAGATTCCACCAAGTCACATCTAAAAGAAGCACTCGGAAAGTCATATTCTTGGAAGAAAAGTACTTGGAGTGCAAACAAGGAGAAATTTGTTGGATAGCTTCAATAAAGAAAATTTTTCACTATTGTCTCTAATAGAGCCCAAAAGCTTCAATGAGACCAAATAAGATCAACATTGGGTCAAAGAAATGAATGAATAATTAGATTAGATTGAGAATAGCAATACATGGTAGCATGTTCCAAGTACAAAGGACAAAAACATTATTGGATCGAAGTGGGTGTTCAAGAAAAAGTTAGATGAGGAAGGCAAAGTGGTAAGGAAAAAAACAAGACTTGTGGGAAAAGGGTATGCTCAGGTAGAAGGTATTGATTTTGATGAAACTTTTTCACTTGTAGCTAGATTAGATGATATAAGAATTTCTTTGGCCGCTGCATGTTACAAGAAAATTAAAGTTTATCAAATAAATGTAAAATCAACTTTCTTGAATGGTGATCTAGAAGAGGAAGTGTATATAGAGAAACCTGAAGGTTTCTTATTGGATGATGATGAGAATCTAGTGTGCATGTTGAAAAGGGATCTTTATGGCTTGAAACAAGCTCCAAGAGCATGGTATGCAAAGCTATACAAACATCTACAACAACAAGGCTTCAAAAGGGGATCCACATACAACAATTTATATATCAAATTTGAAGATGAACACTTTCTAATTATTGCTCTGTATATAGATGATATTATATTTGGGACATATTTAGAGAATATGGGCCAAATTTTTGCACAAGAGCAGAAAAAACAATTTGAGATGTCAATGTTGGGTGAGCTTACTTTATTTCTTGGTTTGTAAGTTATTCAAGATGAAAAAGGCATTTTTATTTCTCTAACAAAGTATCTTAGAGAGAAATTAAAACAATTTTACATGGCAGATTGCAAACTAGTATGCACTCCTATGGTTATCAGTTGTAAGTTGAGTAAAGATGATGAATCACTATATGTAAATTAGTCCATGTATTGTTCCATGATTGGCATCTTATTGTATCTAACTGCTTCTAGACCTGATATCATGCAAGCTGTAGGATTTTCCTCTAGATTTTAATCTAATCCCAAGGAGACTCATATTAATGTTGTAAATAGGATCTTTAAGTACCTTCAAGGCACTCTTGAATATGTACTATGGTATCCAAAAGGTAAACATTTAAATTTGATTAATTTTACTGATGCTTATTGGGATGGTAGTATTTATGAGAGGAAAATTACTTCAGGAGCAACTCATTTTTTGGGCGATTTTTTGGTTTCTTGGGAAAGAAAGAAACAAAGCTCTATCTCTTTTTCCACAACTAAAGCATAATATATAGTAGCAACCACTTGTTGGACACATACTTTATGGATGAAGTAAACTCTTCAAGACATGCATGTTGATTATAAAGAGCCTCTTCCTATCATGTTAAACAACAATAGTACAACAAGCATATCCAAGAATCTGGTTCTTCATTTCAAGACCAAGAACATACCAATCAAATAACATTTTCTAAGAGAACAAGTGATAAAAAAAGTTGTGAAGTTGGAATGTATTGCCTCAAATGAACAAATTGCAGATATCTTCACCAAGCCACTTCCAAGAGAGAAATTTGAATATCTTAGAGATAAAATGGGTGCTGTGCCTTTGCAAAGGCATTTAGGAGTTTTTCATGGAGTTAGTTGAGGTCATAGGGCTTCCCCCAAGATCACTTTCAGCTAAGAAATTTGGAAAATGGGTGGTGATTAGCTGTTTGCATGCTTTTCATGGAATTATGAACGGTTTTCTTTCTTCTCCTTGCTTAATTTTAAGATGGGTTACTTCTTCATATATATTGCTTCTTCAAGATGGTGTGGTCTCATATATTTTCAGGGGGAGAATATTCAATAGCTTAGGGAGAGTATTTTTGCACCTCTTCAGGGGGAGTTCTTCATTTTTGGCCATGTATCACATTTATGTTATGTAATCTTTCTTTCCATGTAAAACCCCTTGCCATTGATGTCAAAGGGGGAGAGAGAGTGAGTTGTGTATGTACTCAGATTCAAATTGTTGTATGTAAATTTAATATTTCTTTTTAGAAGCTACAAGTTGGAATCATTAGCAAAGGGGCATTTTGTTGGCCTATTTGTGTTACCATTGATGTCACCCATTGAAGTCATGTACTCATGAGTCTATATGTCAAGTATTGTGTCTATTGTATACCTTTTAAAGGTTTTCATGTTGATTTAATATGTTGTAATAGGTCCCAAAATTCCTATAGGAGAAGTTTCATGAGGTAACAAGGCTTCGTCTAAAGCTGAGCTACACTTGTCTAGAGGTCTAGCTGATGAGGTGTGTGATGTCATGTTGAAGATTATGAAGTTGGTTTCCTGATGTTTAGTTGAATTTGAAAGGATGGTGTACATGTCATTTCACTCCCCTGAAGCTCTCTTGCAAGTTTGAGGGTTGGATATTTTTTTTTAAGTTATGATCTTCCCCATTCACATGGATGGAGGCTCATTAGAGTGAATGAAATAGTAAAGTCACTGGGAGAAAATCTTGTGGGAGTGACTGGAGCTTTCTAGTATTTTTTGTTTAGTGCAGGGAGAGCGATCGAGGAAGTAAAGTCCCAGTCGAATTGATGAAGAGTTGTGGGAGCGACTGGAATTCTATATCCACTGGATTTCAGATAATGTGGGAGAGACCAGAGCCGATTTTTTCCATTTTTGTGTGTGCAACTGAGGAAAAAAAAATGTCTTTAGATTTCTCCCGCTCTCTTGTAATTAAATTTTTTTTGGAGGAGCATATTTTCAGAATTTTCTGGAAAAAGGTCAGGACGAGTTATGGGGTCTCTAGAAAGTGATCAATTTTGAAATTATCAAAAGGGCTAGTGGAAGGAGTGGTTTTATATGGCCAAGGTAACAATATCAATCAATTCTAAAGTTTCTGAAAAGGTTTTTTGTGAGCTCCATCATCTGAAATATTAATTGACTTAACCATCTCCAGATTATATAAATATGAGAAGGAAAGAAGCTCATTTGTCATTTAGAAAGCAGTGTGTGTAGAAATTATACAACAAGAATGTATATCATGGATTCAATCTGATATAAAAATGTACTAAATTTAAATACTGAATCGATTCTACAAATCAGTTTTGGAATTAAAAACACAATTTCTAATCACATGAAGCAAAGAAGAATCAATCAAGCCATAATACAATTAATTTCTCGGGGAAATCTTGTTGCTCAAAACCCCACTATCCTCTATTGTATATTAAACATGGATACATGAAAAAATTACATACAACTTTTCTCACAATATCCCTCCTGTAATCAACTAATTGTATCACACTGTCTAAGATAAAACTGACCAATAGTTAGCCAATTTACTGCCTCCAAACAACCTGCCTTGATTGCGCAATCCCTGGTGAATGTAATCCCTATTGTTTAGGAATTTTGGCCTTCCTTGACTATGCAAGTATCATGGGCACTCCAATGGGTGTTTGGTTGCATGGGTGAAACCCAATAATCCTACAACTGATAGTCAACTTCCCTTTCACCTAGATCTCAACTGGGTCTCCACTGGGTCTGACATGCATGCAACTAATAATAGTAAATCATCAGTTGCATGTGAGATCACTAATTGTGAATTAATTAATCTTTAATTCACTTGATCTCCCACTAATGTATCTAACAGTTACAAATAACACAATTTAGTTTAACTCACTTAACTGAGTTAAAATGATTACAACCTGCATTAACTAATGCATCACTGCACTTCAAACTCTATTACAACTAGAATTACCCTACATGCCTCACCAACTACCTCTAACTCGAAATTCACGAGCTAACTGAGTTTTTCATGCTCAGTTAAATATTACAAGTTATTTTGAGATTAAATTACATTTTATTGTCCATATTAATTAAGGGATAACTAAAATAGACATGCACCAAATTTAGCCCACACCAGTGTAGGTGCTGCTAAGACCTATGGTCCCACACTAGTGTAGGTGCTTCTTGGACCTCCTGGTCCCACAATAGCATGGGTGCTGAAATTTCTTATTGAATCTCAACACTCCCTCTCAACAAGAAAGGGATTACACTTCACCCTAATCCTGCCTCTATGGTATTCTAATTTTCTCCTGGTGAGCGCCTTCATCCGAATATATGCATCTCAATCTTCCATGGGAATGTACTGAAGCAAAATTATTCTCCTCTGCACAAAATTTCTGAGATGATGGTACCAGATATCTATTTGCTTGGACCTATCATGAAATACATCCTTAATCGAGAGTTTAATGCAACTTTGATTATCACAATGTATCACTGTCGGATCCATCTGAGAACCAAACAAAACAACTAAGATATTTCTCATCCAGATAGCCTCACATGTAGCTTGACTTTCTGCCATGTATTATGCTTCTGCTGAACTTAGTGCCACAGATCGCTGCTTCCTTCTATACCAAGAAACTGTTGTCGATCCTATGCAGAAGATCCCTCTTGATGTGCTCTTTCTGTTTGATGGATTGCCTGCCCAATATACATCCATGAAGACTTGAAGCTTCACTCCCTCTGTCCGTTTGAACCATACAACATACTCTGATGTACCCCTCAGGTATCTCAATGCATGCTTCCCCGCCATCCAAAAGAGCTTGGTATGCTTAACCATAGCTTGACTCAGCTGGTTAACTATGTAGCAAATGTCTAGTCTGGTGTTCACTAGATACATCAGTGAACCAACTAACTCCCTGTATATAGTAGCATCCACTACCTCTCCAGAAGTAGCATCCTCTTTCCTCCAAGTTCCTGGAAGAGGAGTGTCCATGTGTTTGCAGCTCTCCATGTGAAACTTACCCAGTATCTCTTTGGCATACTTTCCTTGAGAAACAAAAAGTTCACCATCCCGCTGCCATATTTCCAAACCAAGGAAATAATGAAGGAGTCCCATGTCCTTCATTTCAAACTCCCTTGCAATATCCTCCTTGCATGAGTGTATCAGCTGCTCATCACTAGTCAAAATTAGATCATCAACATAAATAACAATAATCAATAGCTTACCCTCAACCACAATTTGGTACAAGTTTGCATCAGCTTCACTTTTGATGAAGTCTAGTTTGGTAAAATAGCTGTCTATACGAGTGTACCAAGCATAAGGTGCTTGATTCAACCCATATAATGCTATCTTGAGTCGACACACATGAGACTCACTGTTGAAGATCTTGAAACCTTTAGGATGCTCTATGTACACTTCTTCCTCAATCACTCCATTGAGAAACACAATTTTCACATCCATCTAATGAATGCGCCAGCCCATCTGCACTGAGAGTGCAAGGATGGATTTAATGGAAGATTACCTTGCAATAGGCGCAAAAGTCTCATCATAATCGATCCCCTCAATCTGTGAGAATCACTGGGCCACAAATCTAGCCTTTTATTTCTCCACACTCCCATCAACAACTTTCTTTACCTTGTATATCCATCTAGATCCAACCACTGATTTGTCGACTAGTCTTGGGACAATCTCCCATGCAATGTTTTTTATAATGGAGTCATACTCCTCCACCATTGCATCAACCCAAGTTGGTTTCTGCACTGCCTCCTGAAAGGAAGATGGTTCAGTCACAAAACATTTTCTCATAAGAGCCATGTATCCAGTAAACCTATCTGGAGACTGTCTTTGTCTGCACTATGAAGTAGGGGCTCCTACATTCTCTGCAACATCAAGTGTCAATATATCAACTTTCGTGGTGTGCCTTCTACCATTTCTGATGGATGGCTCTGCATGAGTGTTTTCCGCCACTTCATGATCCTCCTCATGTGGCTGCTCCACATCTTTAGGCTCATCCTTGGGAACCAAGAGTTCCTCCTTTGCATGCAAGTCCAGCTCCCTCTCAAGGGACAACCGTATGGATTTATCCTCATCAAATTTTATATCTCGTCACACAAAAATCATTCTGCTGTTTGGAAAATACACCTGATAGTTGCGAGGTGTTTTAGTGTACCCCACAAAAATCCTGATCTCAGTTGTCGGTTCGAGCTTCTTCCTGGCGTCTTTGGTCACATGCATATAAAAAAACGAGCCAAAAATCTTAAAGTGTGAAACATCAGGTTTCTTACTAGTGAAAGCCTCCTCTGGTCTACTCATACCAAGTATCCTATGATGACAATGGTTGCGCACAAGTACCATATTGTTGCATGATTCCACCCACATATGCATCAGTAGGTCTTGATCATGCAAAATCGCTCTTGTTGCACCCACAATAATTCTGTTATTTCTTTCAGCGACCCCATTCTACTGTGGGTTATGAGGCGCTATGAGTTATCTTTGAATTCCTTCTTTGCTGCATAAGTTCTTGAATTCGTTAGAGATGTACTCTCCACCATTATGGCTCATAAGAACCTTCACTTGCTTCCTCGTGTATTTATACACCAGTGCTTTAAACTCAAGAAACTTTGAGAATGTTTGATCTTTCTTCTACATGAAGAAGATCCAACACTTACGAGAAAAGTAATAAAAAAATATCACAAGTACTTATTTTTTGCTGTTGAAGCAACAAAGAATGGTCCACACACATCTGTGTGAACTCTCACAAGGATCCCAGAAGCTCAATTCTCCTTCTCATGAAAGGTGGCCTTTGCATATTTTCCCGTAGTACATCCCTTGCATGTGTCTGGCTGTGCAAGTGTACCCTTAGGAAGACCAGTAGAAATCTGCTGCATGAATTTCAAAGCTCCGTGGTGAAGATGGCCCAATCTCCTGTGCCATAATTTTCCCTCATCCCGACTCACCACTTTGTCTGCCTTGCCCATCAATGTTGCGCAGCCATATACATCCAGCTTGTGGATATTCTTAACTCAAATCCCTATATTATTTTCTTGTACTCTTGTTTTGTGTCGCAAGAAAGCTTTTCCTTCACTAAAAAAAACATCATAGCCTCTATCAGCCAACATTGCAATAGAGGCTAAATTTTTCTTCAAACCTGGTATGTCCATTACATCTTTTAATTGAAAGGGTTTACCTTACTGCCTCTGGAAGGTAATGGTACCAATCCCGGTAGCACTGTATCGCCCGTCATCACCTATATCAATATGCATCTGGAGATAATTCTCCTCCAAGCTACTGAAAAGTTCCTTGTCTCCTGTCATGTGAAAGGAAGCCCCACTATCCAAATACCAAACAAATCCCAATGCACTTGACACCATGCATGTGATCAATGAGAAGTCAATCTCAAATTGTAAGGCCAAATCCTCACTAGCTGCATATCCTCCAGTCTTCTTGTTCTTCTTCTTCTGTGGACAGTTAGTAGCATAATGCCCATGCTTGTGATAGTGAAAACACTTCACCTTAGACATATCTTGCTTCTTGCCATCTTTGGACTTGGATTTGGAATGGAATTTCTTCCCCTTCCCTTTCTTCGCCTTGGCAGCCAAAGTACAATCTTATTCATCTTCACTCTTAGATGAAGATTCATCTCTGGTGTTTCGTCTGAACTCCTCCTGCACCAAATCCAACCATAGTTGTTCCCAATATAACAGTTTTTCCCTTCCGTTAACAAAGTCTTAATAATTGTGCCAACTCTTGGGAAGTCCTAGGGCAACCAAGATCACCAAATCATTGTCAGTGACAGTTATGCCAATGCTCCCCAGTTCATCCTGACATTGGAAAAAATTTGTTAAATATTTTAGCATGGAGTCACCTTTCTCCATCTTGAGCTTCCTGAGTTTAGCTTTGAGTGCCAATTTTCTATGGTCGTTGTTGATCTGAAATAGATCTGTCAAAGCCTTCCACATTGCATATGGTGTGTATTACCCATAGAGGCTTGAGACAATGTGGTCTCGTACTCCCTCCAATAGGATCCTCCCTGCCTTTTCCACTTTCTTTTTCCATGCATCAAGATTTGCATCATCTGTCACAACAGGTTTAGGAACATCATTGTCAATGAATTCCTTCAGGCCATTGTCTTTGAGTACTACCTCCATCCTATCCTTCCAAGCAATATAGTTTGAGTTGCCCTCAAGTGCATACTCCAACCTTAAGCCATTGAAAGCCATTTTGATCTTGCATCAACTATAGCGCCAAGAAAGTCTTTCTACAAATTCGAATTCTATCCAGTCACAAAATCAACTCTTCCTTCACTATTGTGATTTCATGTGCTCTGATACCATGTATAAATTATACAACAAGCATGTATATCATGGATTCAATCTGATCTAACTATGTACTAAATTTAAATACTGAATCGCTTCTACAAATCAATTGCGGAATTAAAAAAACAATCGCCAATCACATAAAGCAAAGAAGAGTCAATCAAGCCACAACACAAATAATTTCCCCGAGAAATCTTGCTGCTCAAAGCCCCACTATCTTCTATTGTATATTCAACATGGATACATGAAACAATTACATACAAATATTCTCACAATATCCCTCCTATACTCATCTAATTATCTCACAATGTCTCAGATAAAACTGACCAATACTTAGCCAATTTACTGCCTCCAGATAGCCTGCCTTGCTTGCACAATCCCTGATGAATGCAATCCCTATTATTTAGGAATTTTGGCCTTCCTTGACTGCGCAAGTATCATGGGAACTCCAATGGGTGTTTGGTTTCATGGGTGCAACCTAATAATCCTACAACTAATAGTCAACTTCCCTTTCACCTAGATCTCAACTGGGTCTCCACTGGATCTGACATGCATGCAGCTAATAATAGTAAATCCTCAGTTGCATGTGAGATCACTGATTGTGAATTAACTAATATTTAATTCACTTGATCTCTCATTAATGTATATAACATTTACAATTGTCACAACTGAGTTTAACTCACTTAACTGAGTTAAATTGATTACAACATGCATTAACTAATGCACCACTGCACTTCGAACTATGTTACAACTAGAATTACTCTGCATGCCTCACCAAATACCTCTAACTTGAAATCCATGATTCAATTGAGTTTATCACACTCAGTTAACTATTGCAAGTTATTTTGAGATTATATTACATTTTATTGTCCATCTTAATTAAGGGATAAATAAAATAGACATGCACCAAATTTAGCCCACACCAATGTAGGTGTTGCTAAGACCTGTGGTCCCACACTAGTGTAGGTGCTGCTTGGACCTCCTGGTCCCACACTAGCGTGGG
The DNA here is from genome assembly GCA_034641835.2 of Pinus albicaulis. NCBI lineage: Eukaryota > Viridiplantae > Streptophyta > Pinopsida > Pinales > Pinaceae > Pinus > Pinus albicaulis. Next base: position 848,125,260 of record CM076573.1, on the reverse strand, counting down.
TGTTGAAATTTATTTTTGAATCTCAACAGCATGTGAGTGTTCTTGAGTTGCAAGTGCACAAACAATAAGTTTTGGAAAGAGTTCAAAATTTCAGAATTGTAGTGTGCTTCAGAGAATAATCTTCAGTAGAATTTCAGAGTATGAGAAGTGATTGAAAATATATTTGGAGAGGCTATGTGTGAAGAGTATTGTTCTCTCAATTGGAATGTGGATTGTGGATGCACGAGTGTGTCTATTTTTTTCATCTTCTATCTATGCAACAATATTCTCATTTTATGAATCATATCATTTTAGAGAAAAAAAAGATGTACTTGGAGTGGGGGATTTAAGCAGTGCAAAGTTATTTGTCTATTGTAGGATTGGGTTCTCCAAGTTGGTTGTGGCCAACATTTCTCATTCAGGCAAGGGGTGGGTGATCCAATGCTAGTGGGTGCTAGCTGATGTAACTTACATGGATTCACTACATCCATTTTTTTTCAACTTGGAGGTTTCATTACCTCTACATATCGTTGCCATTATTTATGGTCCTTTGCACTTGGTTTTCTCATATTAATTGTTATTTTATATTTACACAACCATTCCATAGCTCAAAAAAATTGTATGAAACACATAAAATCTTGTAAGAACTCATTTCAACCATATTTTAGCTTTCCCATGATGGTTTGGCTACCATAAATCACAATAATGGATGGAACACAAGGAAACAATCTTCGAAGAATTTAATGCAAGTGAAATTATGTATGCTTAAAACTTTATGTTTATTTTTGAGTAGCTTGAGAGGTACTCTAAGCCCTAGGGTTCAGGGTTTGTAGGGGAAAGTGCCACAAGTGTCACTTGTGGGCTTGAAACACAAGTATGGGGTTTTGCACCAAATCGTGTTTTGGGAATTGATGGGAGCACATTTCTACATGTGATGGCATGAGACGATAAAGGGAGGAAAGGATAATCCAACACTTCAATAATCGTCGAATTATGATTTGTAGAAGTGGAGATATGAATTTTTGAAGTTTAAAATGAATTATTTGGTATTCAAGTCATGTAGGCTTGAAGTAAAATTTTCCAAAATACACGTCTCTTCATAATTCATGGAGCCATCTTGTTTGGTATAAATAAGAGGTGAAGTCATGTCATTTTAGCATCCATTTTGTGCAACAAATATATAAGAGAAGATCTCGTTGAGAGAGAAGACTTAGTTTTTTGGGCCACAACAAAGGAAGAAGACAAGAAAATGAGGTTGAGAGATATTCTAGGGTTGTTTAAGGAGTCTGAGGTTAAGAAAAGAAGGCCGTAGGACTATTCTTGGAGGCTAAGACAACATAGAGGGAATTATGAACTATTTTCTAGGTTAAGGCAACATGCAAACACTTGGGAAGGGTTTCTGCAACAAGAAGAAGGCTTGTTGTAGCAAGCCGTAGACCTTAGAGCCACTGCATGCCTGTGTAAGGTAGGAACAAGAAAGTTGTAAGGCCTCTTAGGGGCGTTGAAGCATGAACATGCAACACGGGGCTTTGGGATTGCTAGAGAAGGGTGACCGCATATAAAGGAGGATTGTTGCAACAATTTTATGAGGGCTAGTAGGACTGTGTATTGTGCCCTAACCAGTCCAAATGTGCAACAGTTAAAGAGACCACAAACAATGAGCTAGTGCATGCATTTTGGAGTTCATCTTGTGTGTGTTGGGTCAAGGAAGTTGACCAGAATTGGATAATATTTAGAGTAGCCTATGGGAGCCATTTTGGAGGCGTGATTGGGTGATCGTGAGCCTTCATTGGTGCAGACTCCACAATGTAGTATTGGGTACCATTTATCTGGTGGAGGGTAGTGTGTTGGCTATCGAAAGTAGTCCTAGACGAGCTACCTTGAAGTGACAAAGAGGAGCTCAAGGTTGGTTGAATTTTGGTGCCAAAGTGTAGCACCTTGATGGAAAAATGTGACTGCTAGCCTGGCATTTTGGAGCAATGTTAGGTGGCAGCCCTCCTGGAGTCTTGATGTGTTGTGGCCTTGATGGAATAAGGTACAACCAGTGAGTAGTACAAAAGCGAAGGTCTAACAAGATGAGATACAACATCGAGTTTGTCATTGTATATTGTATACCATAGACTGTTGTATTTTTTAGATTTTGGTTTAATATAACAAAGATTAGTGATTGTACATTATTGTACAATTTTGTTAAAAACTGTGTATATTTGTGCATGTGTGATTTACTACTTTATATTTCTGTTTTGAAAAATAGTTCATGGTTGAGATTCTTGGTTTGGTAGTTTCAATGATTTTAAGACTCTAACCTAGACCCAAGGTCATGGAAATTCAACACTTTATAGGGTGAAAAATATCTCATTTTAAAGGATATTTTGTTAGCTCAAATGGGTTGTGTACAAAAATTTATTTAGCTTCATGGTTTGAGATATATCATCAATTGAAGTCACACATGTTTGTAAAGCTAAACGACAACATGTACCTTGAGTTTCAGGAACAATTTTCTCACTTCACAAATAATTAAAAAAAAAGTATCCTAAATCAATGGAAATATGTCTTCAATACCTTAAATGGGTCTTCAATTGATTTTGATTTCATCACCTATAGGAAAATTTAACACCACATTTTTAGTAAGAGGTCCATTGCTAGAAAATAAAAATAAAAACCCCGATTTTTTGTCATCCACAAACCCATGATTGTGGGTAAACCACAAACAACCCTTCTCCTAGTTTTCCATTCCCAACTCAATTATGGGTCATCCATAAACCCACTTTTATGGGTAAACCACACAAAACCCTTCTCCTAGTTTTCCATTACCAATTTATGGGTCATCCACAAGCCCACGATTATGGGTTAACTATAAAAAACCATTCTCTTCAATGACACTTGGAACATTGTAATCATGATGGTTATGGATCATCCTTAAACCAATGATTATGGGTTAGCTATAAAAAAAACCCTTCTCTTCATTGGATCATTGCATATTATAATAATGATGGTACAGTAAACATAATGGGGTCCCATTTTTTAAGGGGGTGGGGAGGGGGGGATTGATTTGAATCTTAGGGGGGCTTATAACCTATGTTAGGATATATAATTCACAAGATAGTTTTTTCATGTAAAGGGAAACTTGATCAACATGTAACTAACAAGTTTAAACCTAACCAAAGTTTAATTTTAATAAGACACCTTATAGAAATGCAATAGGAAGAGAGTGAAATTTTCCTCACTACAAAGTTTAAACCTAACCAAAGTTGAATATTTTAATAAGAAACCTTATAGAAATGCAATAGGAAGAGAGTGAAATTTTCTTCACTACATTTAATGGTTCTTCTTAATGGAATTATTCTTATTCTCCAATATATCTCTCTCTCTCTCCATATTTTTGTGATGTATTTAGTTTCATCTTTATCAACTCTCTCTCTCTCTCTCTCTCTCCATATTTTTGTGATGTATTTAGTTGCATTTTTATCAACTCTCTCTCTCTCTCTCTCTCTAGTTGCATTTTTATCAACTCTCTCTCTCTCTCTCTAGTTGCATTTTTATCAGCTCTCTCTCTCTCTCTCTCCATATTTTTGTGATGTATTTAGTTTCATTTTTATCAACTCTCTCTCTCTCTCTCTCCATATATTTTTGATGTATTTAGTTGCATTTTTAATAACTCTCTCTCTCTCTCTCTCCATATTTTTGTGATGTATTTAGTTGCATTTTTATCAATTTTCTTATGATCATTGTTATGTCAGATCTTGTGATCAATTTTTAGTAGAGAATCCATACATGCTGTAAATTCTTTGATAATGAATGGAATAACCTATTGATGAGATTTTTAATCCGACGTTTTGGACTATAGAAATGAGTCCATCTTCAGGGGAGCGCCAACTTTCATGAGAAGGTTGAAAATTATTTAAGAGCCTAGATCATATTTAAATATTAGAGAGTGGAAATGAGTAAGAAGAAATTAGGTCGGCTAATTCTATTTATTTTAATTATTTAATTAATTTAATTAATTAATTTATTTATTTTTTAAATTGGGGAATGTAAAAATATAATTAATTAATAAATTGTTTTTTATTTTTATTTTTATTTTTTTAATTATTATTTAATTATTTTTATTATTTTATTAAATAAACAAAATATTGTTATTAATTTATATTTAAGTTTATGTATATTAGTTTATTTTATTTATTTATTTTGATGGTTGAAATTTATTTATTTCTTCTTTATTATTTGTTTTTTTCCTACCTTTTTTTTAAATTTTTTTTTTTTTTTTAAGGGGATAAAAATATTTAATCGAAAGAAGTGAAATTATTTTTGTGATGGGATTTGATTAATGGTTTCCATGTGTTACTTAATTTTAACCCATCATCTCGGTTTAGGTTATTTTTTCTTTTTTCAATTTCAATGGCTTCTTTGATTTTTCTTTTTAAATAATGGTCTTCTCTTTTGATAAGCTTAGCCTCTTCCATGCATATGTAGTGAGAGGATGAGCAGCCTGCTCTGCTAAGCCAGATTTAGCTGCTCTATTTCTTGAGATGTCGGCAGTGTGCTCTTTTAATCTTATGTTCAAGGATCTTCCTGTTTCACCTATATATTCTTTACCACATGAACAAGGGATAGTGTAAATCCCTTTTTGTTGATTAGGGTTTAGAGGATATTTAACGGAATTATTTATTTTTTGAATGGAATTAGGGGGGGGTGAAAGCTATACAAATGTTGCGTTTGTTTAAAATTTTAGCAATTCTGTCAGTGGTACCTTTTATGTAAGGAAGGGAAATTTTAGGAGTATTTTTTGGTTTTGAGGAGATTTTTTTATTTAGAGTATTCTGGATTGTTTTGTTAATGGTGCTCATGTGGTATCCATTTTATTCAAAGACCTGAAGAAGGTGTTTTAGTTCTTGATTTAGGTGATCAAATTCTGAGATTCTGACAGCTCTTGTGATCAATATTAGGGGGGATTATAGTCAAAATTTTATGTAAGTGGGAACTTGAGAAATATGTAACTGATGGGTTCAAACCTAACCAACAAGACACCTTATAAAAAGGAAATAGGAAGAGAGTGAAGGTTGAGAAGGGAGGTCCCAAAATTGGCCTCATTACATGTAATGGTTCTTCTTCTTCTTCTTCTTCTCTCTCTCTCTCTCTCCACATTTTTGTGATTTGTTTAGTTCTTGCGGTTTTATCAATTCTCTTGTGATTGGTATTATGGCATATTTGTATGTTTTTTATACTACTCTCTCGACATGCAAGCCTCCTGGATCTTAGCACCCAAGATTTAGAGCCTATATTTTCTATTATAATGAGCCTTTGAGAGAAAAATGGGTACATAGGATCCATTATTTTATTTTTATTTTTTGTGAATGCAATTGGTAAGTCTCTTATATTTTATATGAATCAAATTAGTAAACTTGAGAAACTAAGGTGTTTAGGATACAATGAAAAAAAATAAAAGTAAGAAACCATTGATTTATTTAATAACTAACTTGCGTAAACTAAATTATCATTGCATGATTAGGGGTGAGCATTTTAGCTTCCTTTGTCTTATAATTTCCTTTATTGTGTTTTTTTTTTTAAGTGTGGTTCACGAACACCTGATATTGGTGGCTGCTACATCCACATAAAATATTTAGGCAGATCCACCTAAATGGATCACTTCCCACCAATTCATTAGTAGAGCCTAACCCTAGGAGCATCGAGGAGAATTGACCCTGTGACCTCCCCATTGGAAAGGTGTTTTAACAACAAGAACTCAACCAATTGAACTAACACTTGGGGCTTCCTTTACTCAGTTTTAATATTATTGATACATCATTTTTCCTTATGATGAGATTGTTTTGGGATGATAAATATTTTCTTTTAATAATGAGCATTGTAAAATATTATTGCATTGTGATAATGTGTTGTATTGTGATATTATATTGTATGATATCATAATATTATATTACAGAGTATATTGTATTGTAATAATTATTTTAATATGTTTTCTTGTAGTTCCATGATTAGAATGAAGGTTTCTTGTAATAGAATAGGGTAAATAAAAAAATGAAAGGGACTAGAACATTGAATTTACCAACCTTGAAATTTCATCATTATTTTGAAGTAAGGAAAGGAACCATGCTTTGATAACCATGTGTGCTGAAAAACCCTAGTCTAGCATTTTTGTTCACATTCATTGTTTGACCTTTGCATCTAGAAAATAAATAATTTATTATATAATGTAAAATGAGTGATTTCTCAAAGTATCTACATGTTTTTTCTTTAGAACTTGTCATTAGATGGAAATATACATTAACTGGAAAAAAAATTGCATATTAGGTTTACATGGCCTTAATTTCCTTCTTTTCCATATATAAAAGGTGGGAGGGGAGAGGGGTGGCGGGGAATAATCTATGCATTCTATTAAACTTACATATCAAATACACATTCTAACCCTAATTGGAATTCGGTATATAAAAATGGACTATTTGATTACATGCTTACATATATTTCCATTTTAGTCATATAATGAAATATTACATCAAAGAAACCTATATTCCTCATGGAGACTAGTTGATCCATTACTAAAATCCATAAGAAGTCACACTATCTCAAAACATCGAACCATAACCAATATTCTATTTGGTATTGCTACCTATAAATAAATGCATAAGGGAGTTTCAAGTTGTCTTGAAAGTTAAATCCTAGTCCAAGTTGGCTTAAATACCTTATGTTTTCATGGTTAAGCTTTGTTTCCCATTTAATTATTCAAACTCCCCCATCATCAAGCTAATAGTTCCATTCTCTAAAGTTCAGTGATGTAAATTTTTCCTTTGGTAGAAGGAAAATCCCTCACTACATGTGGCTACCATTAGGGAAACCTTTCTTAGCATGGACCCATCAACCAACCCTTCTCCATGTGGTAGTAATTTTGACATGATTCTTGGGAGAAATAACTAGGAGTGAAATGTGTCATTGCATTGGATATCCACATAATTTGTATAAATGCGTTTGTGTTAAATGTATTGTGTATGGTCAAACCTATTTGCGCTTAAAATTGTTGTTAATTTATTTTTCACATGTTGTTATTAATATTATTATTTTCTTTCATTTCAATTAGCTCCCGAAAAACTAATAAACGCTATACACTCATAAATGAATAAATTTTCAATTATTGGTTCATTATTAATGTATACATATTAAGGGCATTAATTGTTTCATTTCATGGAAATATATAAAATACCACCCCATGCTAATTTTAATTCCTCGATGACATATTAATTACAAGTTTATTATATCTTAACTCTTTTATTATCATTAATTCATACATCCTTTTCAATTATTAGAATATAGATTCATAATCATGTTTAAATAAAGTCCATGGAAAAGTGAGAATGCCAAATTGATACCATACCATTATTATGGTGTCAACTATATTAGACCTTACCTCTTCCCAAATATACCAAATGAGTTGAACAAGCTGGTTTGTACAATAGTTGTCTTAGTGCGATGACTAATATTGTTTTTTTGAAAGAAAAAATATGTATATATGTTATCCATGAGAATTAAAATATATGAAAAGTGGTCTACATGTCGAAAACATCTCTGGATTAATAACTAGGATTATTTATAACTTTTTAAACCAACATTAATTTTCATGCCCCTAATATAACTAAACTTGGATTGATTAGTAGAGAAAAACACAAAAAAATTAAATACTGCACACTAATTCATACAATGCATATATTCAAAACACTAAAAACTATTGCTTCCATAAAAAATTAAACAGATTAGCCATGGAACCTCCAAATAAGGCCCCCTCCAGAAGTTCATTGATGACTAGTACTCCATCACCTAAATCTAGAGCTTCCTTTGACAAGGTAATGACAAGCTAGTTGTATTCCATGTAAATATGGCTTATTTGGATATCATTATATCATCATAGGACTCCTCTAGTTCCTGAATGCACCATTTCCATTTCCCTAATAAACACCATATATATATATATGGCTTCTTATTTGAAACCAATTAAGTACTACTTTGAAATCAACCACTATTTGAGATTGATGAATGCTCCTTTCATTTGCAAAAAATTATATGGCCAAAGAGTGATAAAATTTTACCGAGTATTTGAGCCGATACTTGCATCCAAATTTAGATGAAAGATGTACATTTCGAAAAAAAATAGTACCATTCATTCTCCACACTAGCCTAGGACCCCATGTTTGGCACAATCAAAATAACTCCATGCAATTTATTGAGTAAAAAATAGTGCCAAACTTAGTCTACCACATTTAATAGTAGGCTTATTATGACATTCAAGGAAATTAACTTGGAAATTATTGGTCAATAATTTCAAACTTTCAACAAGTACGTTAAAATAACCATGTTCTACAACCAAATTCCCTAAAGCACGAAACTTAGAAATTATTTGAACTATTTAAACACATATTCCTTAGCTAGTTCACATACACTAATGAAAAATATCAAAATTCCATAAACGAGGGCATTTCATTTTCAATATAACTCCATGCCATACCTGTGAAGCAAACAGGAAAGAGACAAACAATGATAAACATTTTCTTCATAAACCTTTAAAAAAAAGCATCTATTCAACCTATGCCATCCCCTCCTCTATATATTATCCCATGTTATAACTTTTCTTTCCAAAGCTAGCGACATAAATAGGAATACTTTTAAGGCATAGGTCCAATTGAAAAATCTAAAACACCACCACATTATGTCAATTTGTATGTTACAGGAAGCCAACACCTCATATCTAAGTTTAGTGGTGACAGTTCTAGAAGCCATATTCTAGGTCCATACTAGCTCAACATTTTCATCAAATAGAGAAATCCCATTGTGAGTGAGAATTCAAGTTTAGAATATCCAATCACTTGCTAAAACCCCCATTAGGCCTAACTCCTCTTTTCAAATACAAACTTGTACAACGTTATGTTATACATAATTAAAATCTTTACACCACGAGAGTTTATAAACCCTTTTAACTCTTGGGACAAAATATAATTTCTTCCCCCTTCAAACCCATGAATTTTCCCTAGAAAAAAGTTGATTCTTTCTCTTGATCTTCTAGGCCACCCACTTGCCAAGAATAAAAAAAACATGAACTAGAACTTTCCATATATTAGAATCCCCTTTAAAATATTTTGGATCCTTATTGATCCATTATTTTATGGAAATGGAATTTAAATATTTTCACTTTATAGTGGTACTCCACAATCCCTTATCCAAGAGAATCCTCCATAAGATCTTAGCTGCCTTGGCTTGGTTCAATAAAAAAAAATCTTTAGACCCCATCCCTCTTGTTTTTGTTTGTTTGTTTTCCAAACACTTTCTAGTTAACTACATGGAATTTTTGTTATTTTTATTTTTCCTTCCAGACTAGATGAAGCTAAAACATGGTTGATGAATTTTGTCAAAATGTAATACTCCCAATTAGTCATGAGCTAGTTGGAATATTAAATTTTGTTTTTCTGCTTTGTTTTATGAATAAGAGGACAAAGGAGGTCCATAACTCTCCTTAATAATGAATAAATCAATGCCAATGTGAAAATGATAGATCTTGGAAGCTTAATTGAGCAACCTTAGGTGTGAAAAGGGGTTGGAACACCTTGACTGGGTCAACTTTGACCAAATCAACATTGTTGTCATGGAGGAGTGGCCATCAATGAAAGAGAACACAATTTTAGATGGATATGTTTGCATGGAAGTAGTGCTATTATTGGATGGGCTTAGGGTTTGCAAGTTCATATCTTATTTAAGGAAGAGGATGGAAACCATTATTCATATGTTGATGTATATGACATTTTTGAATATATGGTTTGTTTAGAAATATATCTTTCTCTAGATTTTTAGCTAAGATTGAGTTTTGTTTAGCACTGGGTGGTCCTGATCGGGAATCCCACCTCTTCCATTGATAAGCTCTTAGAGGAGTCTTGTACTACATTGTCCACTATCAGGCTTAAGTTCAAGCTTCATCTTTCATTTATAGCGCAAATCCTGTTGAGGGTTGAGTTGTTTTGCAGGTTGCGGCAGTGGAGACAACCTTTGGGTCATATCACTACTTATTTTCAGTGGAGAAGGCTTCCTTTCCATTGGGAGGATAGTAAGGAAGACCCTTGTGCATATTTTCATATCTTGGCATTAGGCCAACTATTTATTTGCCCCTACAACAAAGTTTATTTCCAGATCTGCGTTATTTCTGTAGGAGGAGTTGGAGGGTGGTTTGGCACACCATTTGGAGAGGAGGTTTGTTGGTGAAGGGGATCTTCCTTTCATCTAGGAAATATATTGGAGGAGGCTGCACTATTTCTTATATAAGATCAACGACACTTTCTAGATCCATATTTTGCAGTGGATATTCAGCCTTAGGGCTTAGATCCCCATCTTGTACATGGTGTTTTTCTAAAAACCCTTAAGGGGTTCTTCAAAGGAGGTTGTATAGTGCTCAGATATATATTGGATCTATCTTTTGAGGCACATATTAGCCTTAGATATGTTGTGTAATCATTTGATGTAGGATTTCCTTTAAAACACAGTTGTAGCAGTATTCTAGCTCTTTATATATAGTAGAAGCACCTCTTTTGAGGGATTTTGTCCATTGGAGGCTTATTCTTTCTTATTGTACATCTTGTGGCCCATGTATTATGCATATTTTTCTACTGTTATAATGAATAAAAGGTCTCCATATTGGCCCATTTCTTTAGTATAATGTTTACACTGTTATTTCCTTGGTTTTGCACTATATTCCTTCTTTTACCATTTGGGAATATTACAGTGGTATCAGATCATAATCTTGGCACAACGTGTGCATCTTGAAAATCCAATATGTCATCTGAAGAAGGTGATCCTCTTACTGATAGAGAGAATAGGTATCAAAAAATAAGACACCGGAAGTTTGATTATATAAATAACAAAGAAGACAAGGGTAAAACCCCTTTATCTGGAGGAGAAGATGAAGAGAAAGAGTTTCCTAAGATTCTTCTCAAAGCCATGCAAGACATTGCTAGAGAAATAAAGGAGATGAGGATGGATAGATACAAGGAATCCCCTAAAGGATTTCAACATGGTGAAGGCTCCGGCATTTCTCATCACTGGAGTGATCAACCAATGCAACAACAACAAGTTTCCTAATGATCTACAATGCTTACATTCTTGGCAGTGGGAATTGAAGGGTTTCAAGAACAAGAATCCCTTGAAGACTATTTTATAGAGTATGAGTCTCAAACCCAGAGATTCAAGGACCACTTGAGTTTTCAAAAATTCTGTCAAATCAAGGGCAATAGGAGACCCAAGCATCACAATAGAAGTGGTGGATTCATTCAGAATCATGATCTACACCGCACTATGGGCATATTTTTCTTACCCAAATTTGAACGGTCATCTAAATGCAATGAAAAATCATGGGTAGATAAGCTTGACATCTACTTCCAGTTGAACAAAGTTCCATAAATGGAGGCCATTAAGATAGCAGCATTGAACCTTGAGGGTGAAGCACATGATTGGTGGTTCCATGGCTTGTCTACATTGGATCATGCCAATGTGACTGCATATTCAGAGTTCACAAGGAGGCTGGTGGAGAGGTTTGATAGAAGATATCTTGAAGCACCATTCATGGGGATTTCAAAGCTACAACAATCAGGTAATCCAGAAACTTACATTTCTGAATTTTTGAGACTTTCTGTTATGGTTCCTAATTTATCTGCAGCAAGAAGGGTCTATAGGTTCATTGATGGGTTAGATGAACCTCTTCATGGGTTGGTTAAGTCTACCAAGCCCACTACCCTTCAAGATTCCATTGAAAGGGCTAGAGATCTTTAAGATGCCTTGCTAAAAGCGAAGGCAACGTTTCAGCACAAGCCCTCTTTTCCATCAAAGGGAAAAGATGAGAAGGCTCCTCTTTCAAAGGAGAGATAAAATAAAAAACCTCTTGATGATGATGTCTGCAAAGACTTGAGGAGGAGGAAGCTTTGTGTTGGGTATGTGTTATATTATTTCCATGACTAATCACACACAAGGGGGTCATAGGGGGGGGCGATAGCCCCCCTTGTACGTTGTGCTAGGCACAACATCGGGGGGGGGGGGGGTGGTAGCCCCCCTTGTCAGGGTCCAGGGCAGTGCCCCAATTTTTTTTTTGGCCCTTATTTTCCGGTGGGCAGATCTGCCTATGGTTTTGTGCATGGGTTTGCACATGGTTTTGGGGTACGATGGTTTTCGACCCCTGCTATTTTGTAGATCCGGTCAAGGGAACTACGGTTATGTTCTAATCCAGGGTTAATGGATTAAGGTTTATGTATGCTTCAGCATGTATATATATGTGTTGTAACACTAAAAGGAATATAATGAAAAATCAAGCTGGTCATCCAGATTTGGGATCCAGGGAAAAATCTTTGTGTTTATGTGTTTTATGTTTTATGCTCTTGCTAGTGTTTATTTTCTGTTTTTAAGATTCGTTTGCAGATAATTTTTGTACAGGGTTAAAACCTACATTTGGTATCAGAGCAGTTTCAGCTTCAAGGGGACGCCTTTGCTACTGAGGGGTTTTTTGCTCGGGCCTAAGGTAGACCCTGTTCAGTGGGAGATCTGTGGGATCGATTCTTGCGGTGAAAGAAGATGGCAAGCGACAGGGAAAATAGAGATCGAGAAATTTAAAGGTCAGAGTTTTGAGTTGTGGAAGCTCAAGATGGAGTATCTGCTAGTGGATAAAGATTAGTGGATCGCAGTAAATCTGGGTACTAAACCAACGACAATTTCAGATTAAGATTGGAAGAAACTGGATCGGAAGGCAAAGAGAACAATACGGTTGTGTGTCTCAGATTCAGTATTGTTGAATGTATCTGGAGAAGCTACGGTGAAGACCTTGTGGGACAAGCTAGGGATTTTGTACCAATATAAATCTCTGGTGAATAAATTATTCTTGTGGGAAAAGCTGTATAACCTGAGGATGAAGGATGGAGTCTCGGTGACAGAGCATCTGAATGCATTCAATACTGTGGTAAGCCAACAGTCATCTGTTGATATTAAAATCTTAGATGAAGATAAGTGCATCAGTTCGTTGTTTTCTCTACCAGACTCGTGGGATAGTCTGGTTATTGCAATAGGTAGCAATACAACTACCTTGAATTTTGATGACATTGTCTCAGCCTTGCTGTCGGAGGAAATGAGACATAGAAATATGGAGGGTCAAAATGGAGATGCCTTATCTGTATGAGGAAGGTCCTAGAAAAGAAACAAGAATAAGGTTTCGGGTGGGAGATCTAAATCTCCTAGAAATTTTGTAAAGGTGTGCTGGAAATGTGGAAAGGAAGGGCGCTAAAAAAAGGACTGCAGATCTAAAGCTCCTGAGAAATGAAAGGGATCTGATGACGCTCGTTCTACAGAGGAAAAAACCACCTCAGATGAAGGTGGGGATGTGTATTTGGCTTCTTCTTCAAATACACATGTAGATCATGAGTCATGGTTGATTGACTTGGGTGCATCCTTTCACTTCACTCCCCAGAGGGAGTGGTTCTGCGAGTATGAGAAATATGATGGAAATGATGTCTTCTTAGGTGATGATAGGAAGGCCAAAATCGTTGGACATGGAAAATTCAAGCTGAAGCTGCAAGGTGGAAGGTTTGGAACACTTCCTGGTGTTCTGCACATTCCTGCATTGGCCAGAAATCTAATTTCTGTAAGCAAGATGGATGATGCAGGTGTAAAAACAGTGTTCGAGAAAGATACCTGTAAGATGGTTCGGGGAGCACTGGTATTAATGCGGGGAGCTCGGATTGGAACTCTGTAAAAGCTTCAGGGTAGCACTGTTATTGTTGGGTGCAAAAGTTTTGTGGTTCCCAAAAGTGGAGCAGAAAGCCTAGCAGTCTCTGGAGAAAATACCATGCTATCGCATCAAAGGCTTGGAAATATTGCAGAGAAGGGCCTTCGAATACTGCATGGAAATGGTATGGTAGAAGGTATGTATAATAGCTCTCTGGATTTCAATTTTTGTGAAGATTGTGTATATGTGAAGCAGAATCGGGTGAGTTTTCCTTCTGGTGCTAAGAGGGTGAACAAGATATTAGAGCTTGTGAACAGTGATGTGTTTGGACCCGTGTTGGTTCCATCACTGGGTAAGTCTATGTACTATGTTTCATTCATAGATGACTTCTCAAGGAATACATGGATATATTTATTGAGGAAGAAATCTGAAGTCTTTTACAGATTTAAAGAAGTTAAGGCTTTGGTGGAAAACTAGATATATAAGAAGATAAAGGTGTTGAGGACAGATAATGGTGGGGAGTTCTGCAAGAAGGAATTTGAAGAGTTCTGTAAGAAGTGTGGTATAGCACAGCAGAAGACTACTCCATACACACCTCAAAAAAATAGAGTTGCAGAAAGAATGAACAAAAAGCTAATGGAAAAGGCAAGAAGCATGCTCAGTGGGACTAGGGTAGGACAAAAATTCTGGGCAGAGGAAATGGAGACTGCATGTTATTTGGTTAATAGATCACCTTCATCAACGTTGGAGGATAAGACCCCACATGAGGTATGGACTGGTAAGAAATCCTCTCTTTCACATCTAAGGGTATTTGGATGTGATGCATATGTACATGTTCCAAAGGAGAAAAGGACCAAGTTGGATAATAAATTTTAAAGGTGCATCTTTATTGGGTATAAGGATGGTTTAAAGGGTTACAAGCTTTGGAACCCAGAAACAAGGAAGGTTGTGTACAATCGAGATGTGGTGTTTAGAGAAGTGAAAGATGTTGTTAAACATGAAGTCCTACCAAAGGAACCTGAGAAGATAGAGTTTGAGCTAAAGGAGGATGAATCAGACTCTACAACAGAAGAAGACTCAGAAGATGAAGAGCCACAAACTCCAGCTTTGAGAAGATCAGTTCGGGAAAGAAGGCAACCATAAAGGTATAGTCCATCTGCTTTCTGTTCAGGTTTTGCCTTAACTATAACTGATGATGAACCCAGAACTGTCAGGGAGGCAGTAGATTCAGAGGATGGAAAACTCTGGAAGGAGGCCATGGCTGATGAAATGGCATCCTTGCACAAAAACGATGCATGGGATCTGGTGGAGTTGCCGGCTGGAAGGAAGCCCATTAGGAGCAAATGGGTGTTTAAGAAGAAGATGAATGTAGAAGGCAAGGTGGAGAAATACAAAGCTCGGTTGGTAGCGAAAGGTTATTCCCAGGTGCCGGGAATTGACTTTGGTGATATTTTTTCTCCCGTTGCCAAAGTTACTTCTATTAGATTACTTTTATCTATTGTTGTTGCATTTGATTTTGAGATAGAACAGATGGATGTGAAGACAACATTTCTTCACGGGGATCTAGAAGAGGAGATCTACATGAAGCAACCTGAAGGCTTTATGGTGAAGGTTAAGAAAGAACTGGTATGCAGGTTGAAGAAGTCTCTGTATGGGTTAAAACAGTCACCAAGGATGTGGTATCAGAAATTTGATACCTATATACGGGGACTTGGCTTCACCAGAAGCAAGGAGGATCATTGTTTTTATTTTAAATTAATTGGTGACCGTGTTATTTATTTGGTCTTGTATGTGGATGATATGTTGTTGATTGGAAATGACAAAGAAATTATTCAAGATTTGAAGACCCAACTGTTCTCCAAATTCGACATGAAGGATCTTGGTGCTGCAAACTATATTTTGGGCATGGAAATTAAGAGAGATCGGGCAAAGAGGAAGCTCTGGTTAAACCAAAGGAAGTATGTCGAGACTATATTTCAGAGGTTCAATATTCAGGATAGTAACCAGTGAATGTTCCGATTCCTGTAGGTACAAAGTTGTATGCTAAACAGTGTCCCAAGACACAAGAAGAAGAGGAGGATATGTCCCGTGTTCCTTATGCAAGTGCAGTGGGTAGCTTGATGTATGCAATGGTCTGTACTAGACCAAACATTGCACATGTAGTGGGAATATTGAGCAGGTTTATGTCAAACCCAGGGAAGAAGCATTGGACAACAGTGAAGTGGGTTTTAGATATTTGCGTGGCACCAGTGATTATGGCTTGTGCTACCAGGGAAGAACATGATTGGAAAGAGTGTTGGACATTCATGGTTTTGTTGATGCAGACTTGGTTGGAGATCTGACCAAAGAAGATCTACAAGTGGGTATGTGTTTAGCCTATTTGGAGGTGCAGTTAGTTGGATGAGTAAAAGAAAGTCTGTAGTGGCTCTTTCAACTACAGAGGCAAAATACATGGTAGCCACTCATGCAAGGAAGGAAGAAGTTTGGTTGCAGAGATTATGTTCAACTATGGGGTTGGTGCAGCAATCTATAAGGATAAACTGTGATAGCCAAAGTGCAATTTTCTTGGCTAAGAACCATGTTATCATTCAAAGACAAAGCACATTGATGTTCAATATCACTTTGTGAGATATATGGTTGAAGCTAAAAGGGTATTGCTGGTAAAGGTGGACACTTTGAAGAATGTTGTAGATGCATTGATGAAGTCTGTAAGCACTCAAAAGTTCTCTTGGTGTAGAGAAAAAATGGGTGTTGCAGAACTGGGTTAATGAATAAGCTCTCCTGTGGCCCCCTACAGAAAGAAAACAACAAGTGGGCGAATTTTGGGTATGTGTGATATTATTTCCACGAATAATCACGCGCGGGGGGGCTATCGCCCCCCCTGTACGTTGTGCTGGGCGCAACATCGAGGGGGTCATAGGGGTGTGGTAGCCCCCCCTGTCAGGGTCTAGGGCAGCCCCCCGGAAATTTTTTTTGGTCCTTATTTTCCGGTGGGCGGATCCGCCCATGGTTTTGTGCATGGGTTTGCACATGGTTTTGGGGTATGTTTGTTTTCGGCCCCTGGTATTTTGTAGATCCAGTCAAGGGAACTACGATTATGTTCTAATCTAGGGTTAATGGATTGGGGTTTATGTATGCTTCGGCATGTATATATATGTGTTGTAACACTAAAAGGAATATAATGAAAAATCAAGCTAGTTGTCCCGATTTGGGATCTAGGGGAAAATATCTTTGTTTATGTGTTTTATGTTTTATGCTCTCGCTATTGTTTATTTTCTGTTTTTAAGATTCGTTTGCAGATAATTTCTATACAGTGTTAAAACCTACACTTTGCTTGACATGCCAAGAATCTTGGGAAACCGGACATAGATGTGCAGTAGGAAAGGCACACTATATAGAGGTCTTCTCAGATGATGAGGATAAAGATGAAGAAGAAAAAGAGAAGGGTCGCAGCATTGGAATAGCAGGAGATGATCCACCACCACCAGGGGGTGAGGATGGAGTGATTGCTCCAATTAGAGGGACTCTTGCATCATTAAGAGTGGTACCCAACTATCATAAAACTTCCACAAAAGAAACAGAGTTGAATTTTTGCAGTGGAAGCAGGGACATGATGATCCCATCTATTATGCATATGAAATTTGTTCATGGGACATTATTATTTTGTGGAAAACCACTTGGGAGGCCACCTGATCTAGATTTGGTGAGAGATGTCTCACATCATGCTTCGTTCATAGATCCAGGAGGGATGGGAGCATTAGAATACCATGATAAATCATTGAGAGTCTTGGGTAGGCTCAAGGAGGAGTGAGACATTCTCCCACTATCATTATTACCCACTCTCACATCTCATACTGCATTGAGAGGAAATGCTACAAGATTGAAGGATGACACCATCATGGGGCAAGGAGACCATTCCTTAGCTATGAAGACTCAGAAAATATTCTCATTTGAAGAGGAATATTCCATACATGATAGAAGATGGGGGTCACACATGCATGCTTTGGCTAAACTCAAGAAGTTTTGGATAGATGATAGCCTCCCATGGGAGACTAATTTCCAAAAGCTTCAACCTTTATTTGAGCATGAGCATATGCAAGAAGAGCATCAAGGAGGGGATAGCAGCAACCTTCCAACATATACCTTTGGCATGGGATATTTCAAAGAGAAGGGAAGCCATATGACAAATGTTCTTTGTGATGGATCATCAGTGATGTCACTATGGAAGATTGATCCATATTGGAAATCCCAACTGTTGGTGGATTATTCCAAGGATATTTTCACATGCATGATACTTGATGACTAGCTACATGAAGAGGGATATTCAATCCAAGAATAAGTCATCTAATATCATGGTATGATCTTCTTATCTAGAGACTCCAAGCTCAAGGAGAAGTTGCTAGAAAGTGCTTATGAAGATTTCCTTTTCAGCCATATTTATTCTATGAAGGCCCACAACACTATCATGGAGAGCTACACTTCAGAAGGCTTTGAAGAGGAGCTATATCAGCATTTTCAAATATGCATGAAACATGTGGAGTTGGAGGAGAGACATAACTCAATGAAGGAGTTATCACAACTGTTGGGGTTCCCATGTTTTGGCCAGGTTGACAAGACCAAAATATGAGACAACATAGAACCACTTTCAGACCTTAGGATCTAGCCCTCCTAGGTCCAGAGAGGGATCTCTCTATGAATGTCAAAGTGTGTGTCTTTGAAGCTTTATGTTATGATTTTAGGCTAGTTATAGGCTCAGGGTTGTTTGTTTGACTGTTTGTGTTTGGTTGTTGGGCATCAGGAAAGGAAGGTCCAGTATAAGACAAGGATGAGCAAAGAGGAATTTAGGCAAAGATAGATAACTCAGAGAGCATCAAGGCAATTGGGAAATGGAGTCAAGAAAGGATTTACTTGTGTTCAATGTGCAAGCTTTCAGTTGGGCTAGTCATCGAGAGCATTTGGATCTTAAAGATGATAATTGGGATGAAACATTAAGGACTGAAGATGAAAGGAGGAGAACCATCCAATTCTGTCTATAGATCAGGTCAGAGGTCATTTAACTCTAGACCTGCTTGGACAAAATCGGAGGTGATACAAGGTATATTAGAAAGGCTAATTGGGATGGAAAGATCCTAGTGGGGAAAAAACCGAGTCCTATACCCCTCAGCGTTCTCAACTCATCCAACTAAATCCTATCAAGAACATCCAAACATAGATTTCATTAATTCATACATTAGAGAGCAGGCAATCACATCCACTACAATGGTTAAATCAATTGAAATCAATATTTAGATACACATGTAAGAAGAAAACATGGAAGGTTGGGAGAGCAGCAACATAAGGTACCTATCAAGGGTAAATCTTATGCCAAACTTCTGATGCGAGCCAGTAGAAATGGAATGAGATGAAATCAAACACAGAGAGTAGGAAAACGTCCCCAAATGCCTTAGATCAGGATCCAAAGAAACATGCTTATCATATTAAAAACAACACCAATCAGGTACATCATTGCCCATAGCTTGAACATTCAACCTGAATACATCATATCTCAGTCTATATTACTATATTACACAGAGAACTTGTCTCACGAGGAAAATGCTTGTGTTTTCCTGATATCTCATCAAAAAATTTACAACAATTTCTTCCTGAGTTTTATAGCAGAAGATGGGTTGAGGGGGTAGGTGGAACACTGAAAGAAGCATTAAAACACAGAAAGAAGGAGCGGACCGAAGCCCATTCTGTTTTAACTCTCTGCATCTATTCCCGATACCTCTTTGGAACGAAGGAGTGATCTTCTTCAGTTCTCATTTACTTTGACATTTTTCTGATGTACTCTGGTTGCAGTAGTACTCTGTGGTACTGTGGGTGGATGAAAAAATTGGTAATAAAAATGGAATGGTCTGCCATACCACATTAAAAACATGCTCTGGTGGCTTGGGCTGTGTTTTGGGTGGAAATCTCTCCACTGGAGCACGACATGGAGTAAAGACGGTATGGGCGTTCTGTCCTTCCATGGAGAGGAATGTCTTTGCCGATGTGGCTGTCTTGATGACTTGGTTACCTGTAAACTGAACTCTCTGCCGTTTTACTTATACCTTTATCTGCAAAACATTTGCCGCTGTAATGAAGAATTGTGCAATCATGGCGGCCCTTTACTTCTGTACCCTGTAGAACACGTAACTGGACTAAGAAAATTAATGCATATGAGAGGATGGATGAAGATGAGGGCGAAATATGTGGTGGTGTGGCGGTGGTGGAAATAATGATATTATGTGAAAGAACGATGAAATTGTAGTGGAGTGGTGAAATGCACGAACAATAGGGTTTGGTGGTGATATGCAGCGCGGACTGTTAGATCCTGGCCTGGAGACGAAGATCAACGGTGGAGATTGAGCAGCGGAGTGATATATGAAAGCGGGTGGAACAACTATGAAATATAAGACTTTGGTGTAAAGTCTTAAACCTTGACCTTTGAACCAATACAAAGAAATGCGACTGGAATGCAATGAAATGCGATGAGGTGGGACCCAGCCGGAGGCGGAGGGCGATTCCTTTAGAACCGTTAGATCTTCATTTCAACGAACGGCTGTGATTGAATCGGGCAATCACAATCGGAGGGGGATAGAAATGACACACGTTGAAACTTCCAATTTCGATTGGGCAGAAGAAGCGATGACCATCAGATCATGTATCAAACGGATGGACGGGATTAAATCAGGAGATTTCAATCGGGGTGGCACAACTGGAGTTTGCGATTGCGATCGGAAAGGGGTTTGTGATTGAGCGCGGGCCGTTGGATCCGGAGATCAGATCAATGGCTCACATCCAATCAGAGGGAGAGTGCAATTGTTGCTGGACCGTCCGATCTGGCGGGGAGATCGATGGTGGAGAAGCGGATCGGGGGATCGGAAGACAGGGTGCGATCAATCGCATCGCAAGTTTTTGCGATGGACCGATCGGAGGGGAAAACATAAGGGTTGCGATTGAAGACCTTACGATTAGCAGCCCATCGTTAGATCTTCAGGGTAGATCAACAGCTTTGATGACATCGCGAGAATTGTTTAATAAACAATCGTGTCGGAACTTTATGATGTGTACAAAATATTTTCACGCTCTGACCCGATCCTCCGATGCGATTAGCACTCAAGACTTGTGCGCTCGGTCTCAGCGCATGGGCATGTGGGGGAAGTGGTTGAAGAGGGCTAGCGGAGAGTAGCTAGACCTATAATATGGCTGAAAGTGGGTTTTAACCCATTTTTAATGGAATTTGAAGGTCGAGGAAGGGGACAATAGAGAGGGAGAGGGGGAAAATGGCTAAACAAAAGGGTAAAGGTAGAATTTCACGGGAATTTTGGGAGGATTTAGGAGGTTTATGGGGATATTAGGGGGAACAAAAAGGGACATGGAAAAAGGGGAAAAAGAACAAAAATGGGGGAAATCTGCAGGGGAGAAAAAGGCATATCATGGCCCTTTTTGAGCAAATTTTATCAATTAGCAAGGCTTTGGAAAACAGATCAGCAGAAGGGAACAATCACAGGCAGGGAACTTTAGCAAGACTTCAAGGATGATGTGTTTTTAGGGGAAAGACATTCCTTGAAGGCTCCCCAACCATCCAGCCCCCAGCTTGCTTGCCAAGAATTTCATAGGGGGGCTAACAGTGGCTCCACATGGGGATGGCTTCTTCTTGAAGGAGTCAAGAAACCGGAAAATAATATTTGGAGTAGGCCAGATGCCTGTTGCTTGGCACATCCCTTTTTCTTCAATTTTAGCTGCCACAATATGATAGAAACATCAGCAGAAATATTTCCCAACCAATCTACCTACCCAAACTACAGTCCTAACAATTTCCCTTTGGGTGCATTTGAGCTAGCAGACCCTTTACATTTTATTTTTCAAAACAAAAAAAAACCTAGTCTAAATCTACCCTTATTTCTCCACAAGGCCAGATTAGACAGTTGGCCTCATATGATTCTCTACCTAATCTATTACTTTTTGGGATTAAACTGTCCAACAAGTTTCTTCTCCTACATTCTAAAACAGGAAATTGAAAACAGCCAAGCCAGGATTAGACTGTCTGACTTGTTGTAGAGTGAAAACTTGTAGAAAACTGCAAACAAAACTATGAAGGAAATAAATCTGTGGCTTTGAAGTATCTATCTCTATGTGTGACTCAGATTTTGAACATATTAGAGTCACCCCTCCTTTGATTTCAGCTCTTGTTTTGGGCATATTAGAGCTGATTTTCCTTTTCACTGCTGGTTCAGGTTTTGAGCGTATTAGGACCAGCTATTCTGCTCTTCTTGGTTCAGATTTTGACCATGTTTGAGCCATTCTTTTTGCATTTCGGAGGTTCATGCTTTGAGCCTGTCTGAACCTCTCCTCTTTCTATTTTTTGAAGACATTTTCTCTATTTTCTTGAAAGTAAAACTGCAATGGTATGTACAATGGAAATGGAACTGGAAATGAAAAATTAGCAGAAATAGTGTTTGAGCATCTTGCCATTGACAGGACCCCCAAACAGCTCTGTACCATCAAGTTCTTGTAAGAAAAATGCATTAGGACCCACAGTGGCCTGGATGACAAATGGACCTTGCCACAAGCTGTCAAATTTGCCATGTTTGCCTTTGTCCTCTCTTCTTGAATCCCACCTCAGAACCTTGTCACCAACTCTGAAATCTGAAGCTTTGGTTCTTTTGTCGAACTGCCTCCTCATGTTTTGCTAAACTTTCAATGCTCTATTGTAGACCTGATCCCTTGTCTGCTGAAGATGTATTGTTTCGTTTATTCTCCTTATCCTGCTGTCTTCCTCTGATTGTATCTCCTGGACAAGTTTGTTCACCAGAACTCCAAGACTTGTAGGAAAAACTTCTTCAGTCCCATAAACCAGCTAGAAGGGTGACATGCCAATAGATTTCTTTGTAGTGAGCCTGTCATCCCACAAAGCATGCACCAACTTTTTGTGCCATGACTTTTTGTTCTCTTCCAGCAGTTTCTTAATGATTGTAACCAGGCTTTTATTTGATGATTCAGCTAGGCCATTTCCCTGGGGGTAATAGGCAGTTGAATTTCCAAGTGCTATTCCGTACTTGTGATATAAATCAACCATTCTTTTAGATCCGAAAGCAGCAGCATTGTCAGTGCTTATTTTCCTTGGACAGCCAAACCGAGATAGGATGAAGTCTTCTAGGAACCTAATAATGATATAATCGGTGGAATTCCTAGTGGGTATGTATTCTATCCATTTAGTGAAGTAATCTGTGGCAGTCAGAATCCATTTGTGTTGCCCAGAAGAAGAAGGGTGAATTTCCCCAATAAAGTCTAGGCACCATTGCAGAAAGGGACCTTCAATGATGATGGGTTGTAGGGGAAGGGGAAGGAGTTTTCTTTTACCTTCAAAGATTTTACATTTGTGGCAAGTGGTTATCATTTTATGGACATCATTAAACATTGTAGGCCAATAATAACCCGCCCTGAGTATTTTATTCGTAGTGGCTTTCCAACTCAGGTGGCCTCCACACTCCCCAACATGGAATTCCTGTTTAATTCTTTCAGCTTCAGGTTTAGACAAGCATTTCAGCAATAGGCCATTTGGATTATTCCAGTATAGATTCTCATCTAAAATGCAGTAATTTCTAGCTTTGAGTTTTATGAATCTGGCCTTAGTTTTGGACAGTTCTGGAGGGGAATTGAGGTTGGTGAGCACGTAAAGGATGTCAGTATACCAAGGAGAGCTTTGAAACTTCTCCTCAAAATTTGGATGGGGAAATCCTTCCTGCTCATCTAGGGAATTTATCATATTAATGTCAAGGGCCTGCAAGTTTGATTCTGCCATTAGCTGGGCCAGGCCTTGACCTTTAATCAGCTTGGTGGGTTTTATTTCAAGGTCGTATTCTAAGATTGTAGCAATCCATTTGCCCCTTTTCCCATCAGGGTCCTGGGACAAGATATCTTTGACCACTATATTCGGTACATAAGAAA
Source organism: Pinus albicaulis (assembly GCA_034641835.2). NCBI lineage: Eukaryota > Viridiplantae > Streptophyta > Pinopsida > Pinales > Pinaceae > Pinus > Pinus albicaulis. The sequence continues at coordinate 848,101,559 of CM076573.1, read as the reverse complement.
TGGTGTGAGAATGAAGAATGTACACCCTAAAGTCTTTTAAGGCCTTAACCAGGGCATAGGCCTGCTTCTCCATGATGTTTTACTTTAAGGGTGCATCTCTTAAGGCTTTACTGAAGAAAGATATAGGCTGTTCATTACCTTCTGAATTTTTCTGCAGCAAAACTACATCTATTGTGTGTTGGGAAGCAAATGAAAAGATCAGAAAATCTTTTGAGAAGTCAGGGCTGATAAGGAAAGGGGCCTGAGTGAGTGCAAGTTTTACTGACTCAAAGGATTTCTTGGCTTCAACAGTCCACTTAATTCCTACACCTTTCTTTAGCATTTCAGTCATTTTCCTAAGGTGCTCAGCAAGGTTGGGAATGAATCTCCTAAGGAAGTTGATCTTCCCAATGAAGGACTGTAACTCCTTGATGTTTCTTGGATGTCTGATTTGGAGTATTACCTCAACTCTCCGTGGGTCTATCCTGATACCTTTCTCAGAAATAATATGGCCCAGAAGTTTACCTTCTTGCAACCCAAAAACAGTTTTCTTAGGGTTCAGGGATAGACCATACCTCCTACATTTTCAAAAAAATTTCTCAAATGTTTCAAGTGTTCTTCTTCAGTTTTAGAGAAGACAGTCAAGTCATCCAAGTAGATGACTATGAAGTGTCATATCTCCTCTGAGAAAGCTATGTCCATCGCTCTCTGGAAGGTGGCGCCAACATTCATCAATCTGAAGGGCATTTTCACATACATGAAGGTGCCCCATGGAGTGGTAAATGTTTTTTTGAGTTGATCTTCTGGGAGTACCAATATTTGGTTATATCCTGAAAAACCATCAAACAGGGAGATGATTTTAGAGCCCAATACCCTTTGTAAGATATGTTCCATTCTAGGCAAAGGGTAGTTGTCTTTCAGGGAGGCTCTGTTGAGGTTTCTGAAGTCTATGCACAATCTAATCTCCCCTGTTTTCTTCCTCACAGCCACTAGGTTTGACACCCAATCAGAAAACCTCACAGGAACTATTATTCCTGCATCATACATCTTCTTAATCTCTTTCTCGACTGCAGGCAATTGTTTTGGGTTGATCCTACGGAGTTTCTGTCTGAAAGGATTCTTATTTTACTTCAAGGGTATCTTGTGCTGAATGATGTTGGTGTCATATGCCTTTAAGTCTTCATAGCTCCATGCAAACACGTCTATGAATTCCTTGAACAGGTCGATGTATTTTTTCTTCATGTTAGCAGGTATAGACTTAACTAGTTTGATCCTTTTGGGTTTGTCTACAGTGCCTATGTTGCATTCTTCCACATCTAAATCTGCATGTTCTATTGTGGGTTTTTTTGCTACGTCATCAAAGTCAAAGAGGTCCTCTAAGGGTGCCAGACCTCTAGGCATGTTATTATCTTTGGCCTGCAGCACCTCTACCTCTTCGGTATCTGTGTTTTCACAATTTTCGGTTGGATTTCCAGTTTACTTAGAAAAATAATTTATTTCTATGTTACAAGGTGTTTCTTGTTCATCTGGGGGATCCTCGCTTGGGCAGATGTCATCAGAAATTGAGCCTGAATCAGGAAATTCAAACTCATTCCTGCCCACCAGGAAATCTTCGATCTGTTTGTCTCCTTCAAAGACCTGCCAATATTTTTCATTGTTTGGCACTGCAGGCCTGAATTTGGTCTGAATGATGATCTATTGGTCAACTGGGGTCTTAGGATATGAGCTAGCTAGACAATCTAATCCATTTGCAATTGCATTTTGACCTCTAGGAATGAACGCTAATTCATATTCAACAAACGTTTTCAGCAAATCCAGAGTGTCATTCCTATATGCCCTAAGCCTGGGGTGTTTTGCTGAATACTCACCATTCACCTGTTTGATAACTAACTCAGAGTCTCCTCTCACAGCTATCCTATGGGCTCCTAATTTCTTCAACAAATTTAGGCCAAGGATGAGAGCCTCATATTCTACAATGTTATTTGTGCATCTGAAACGCAGATTGACAGAGTGGCTCTCTACGTGATCATTTCCTGTGTTACGCAGCCACACCTCAGCTCCAGCATTTTTCCTAGTACAGGACCCGTCAAATTTTATTTCCCACAGGGGTTCTCCATTATGTTGCGCTAGAGGGTCTGTATTAGGTTGCGGGATATCTAGTTCTTCACGTGATGTGTTAGTTTTAAGGATGTGACTAATGGGCTGATTGCATTGCGTTCTTGGCTCATTCTGAGTTAGGCTCCCACCGCATATTCTACAGGTTTCACTACTGTTTTCTTCTTCAATTTCTTCTAGGGTAGCCATTATGTTCAGGTCTGTGCTTTCAGCCTCTACATTTGTACCCATGTTTCCAGGTTCTGACTCTCCCAAGGATTGATCATTATAAAGGATAAAAGAATCTAGGTCAGTGTGCACAAAGTATAATGGTGAATTCTCAGGCTTCTCGGGGCTACTGACTAAGAATTTCATCTGAGACTCCCTATATAGTCTTCTAAGTTGGAAAAATATAGGGATAGTGGCATATGAGCCATCCATCTGCATTGTTCCTTGCAGTTTGGCTCCCCATGATCTAGAAAATAACATGCCATACTTAGGTGGCACATCTGCCACCACTATATCCATGACCATACATTTGGCAGGAATCTGGGTCAAACTCACACATAAGTCTTTGATTAGGCCTAGGCATTTTACTCTACTAGAGTCAAATGAGTATAAGTCTTTGTAGGGTCTGGTGATTTCTAGGCCTAGCCTTTCCATCACTACCTTAGGCATTAGATTGTGGGATGCACCAGAGTCATGCATGGCATTATGAAGGATCTTGTTGTGAATGTTGAGACTGACATAGAAAGGTGGAACTACCCCTTCCTGAAATTTTCCCTCAATTTTTGGACCAAAGAGTAGGGCTGGTTGATCATCATTCAGGTTCACAGAATCATTTATTTCCCCCAGATTCAATGCTTTCAAAATCTGGCCTTTATATACATCCTGAGTGGCCAGCTCAGATAATGGTACAGAGATTTTAATTTTTGCAAGTTCACTCTCTAAATTGAAAGTGGACTGGACCTTTGTAATACTTGATTCTATTTTATTTGCTACTGTTTTAGTAGCTGAATCAGTTTGTGATTTCTCACTATGTACAGGGTTAGGAATCATTTTATCAGGAGCACTGGCTGCAGTGCTAGTGCTGCTAGCTGGTAGGCTTGGTTTTTCTGTGTCTTGGTTGTCTTTTTCTTTGTGTTTACCAAAACTTTCAGCTGTTGTTTTGTTATCTGCAGCAGATGCTTTAGAGGATTTATCAGGTCTTTTCTTGATGGTTACCTCAAGAGTTTTGGCTTTGAGAGTATCTTGTCTTTTCTTTCTCCTAAGTTCATATTGTTCCCTGACCTGTAACATGGAATTTTCAAATCCTAATTTGTAATCCTCAGTTTCCAACCATTCCTCATCCCAATAAGAGGGTGAGGGTTGGTCTTCCTCTGAATCACAGTTAAGGACCGAGTCTTCTATTTCAAACATGTTAATTGCATCCCCTCTAGACTCTTCTATAATTCCCTCATATTCATCTAAAAAGTTTTGAAATGGGGGAATGACTTGCTGATCTGACTCCTTTTGTCTATTGGGAGCATTGTTGTTCCTTCTAAAGTTTTGGTTCTGGTTTCTGCTCTGATTTCTAACCGTGACAACCATCTTCTTCATCATTTGTTGTAGCTCTTCCAATTTTTTAGACAACTTGTCGTAGTTTGGATCAGATGTGGAGGCTACAATGTCATCCCTATAGGTTACCCTCCTCTCAGACCTTAGTCTTTCTCTTTTCTCAATCAAATTGGCTTCTATGTTTACAGCCCCTTTCTGCATGTCTTCCAATGTGGTGTATTCTTTGTCCCTAAGCTCATAGGCAATGTCAACATCAAACCCATTAGGGTATTTTGCTAAGGCCATACCTTGTGGAGGTTTCATATGTGGAGGGAGGGCATTGTAAATGCTGTTAAATCTTGTTGTGTAATCATGGACACTCTCTCCTACATTTCTTTTAAGGGTCAGGTATTCCGATAGGAGTTGGCGAGGGTTTGCCCTAGTCTCCCATTTGTTTATGAAGGTCTAATATAATGCAGGAAGATCTGGGATACTTCCAGGAGGTAAGCCCTTAAACTATTTCTTTACATCACCACCTAGGCTTTGGGCAAAGATTCTCATTTTGATTGATTCATCATCAATCTCCATGTAATCAAAGGAATCCTCCATTTTATCTACATGTTTCTGAGCTGCTATGGACTCTTTTGCAGTGAAGTGTGGGATTTTTGACTGATAATCATTTGGTAAGGGTAACATAGGCTGTGGTAAAACTAGAGGTGCATACCAAGCTGCCATGGTGATATTCTGATGAGGTAAAGGGTTGATTTGAGCAGCTGGTATTTGGATGACATGGATATTAGGACCAGCAGAAGTCTGTAGAGAAGATCTAGGGTGGGAGAGCCCCAAGTTTTGAATGAAGTGGGTATCATGTGGTGTAGATGGGGGGTTCCTCTGTCCCTGGTGTTTTGACCATTGTTAGATGGTGTGCTATGAGGCTCAAGGTCTTGCTAGTCTAGGTGATTGACTGACCTGGTTCTTGATAGACTGTTAGGTAGGTCTAGGTCAGGGAGAAAAGGTGCTAGAGCTGTTAGGTTTTCTGGTGCAGAATTAGCTCTAAGAATGCGTCTGGAAATAGTTGGTCTTTTAGGTGTAGGAGATCCTTTGAGGCTACTCTCCGGATTTTCAACTATTTCAGGTTGGTCAGGGTTGGGATAAGCTCTCGTGTGAATGGTTCTAAAAGCCAGAATGTTATACTTCTACCTAAGCAGCTTAACCCTTCTTGTTACTTCCTTTGTGGTTAATGTTGTTTCAAAGGTCGGTCTCCCAGTGGAGTCTAATGTGAAACCAAGACAATCAGCAGGCCTACTGATCACCAGTGGAGTCTTTGATCTTTTAGAAACTATGGAGTCACCAGGTGGATGATTTAGGGTATGCCGACAGAGTTACACTGTCCACCATAGTGCTCAGGCACTATCACCTCTTAAGAATAACCTCAGAACACAACAAACTCTCACCGGGGATTGACTGGGAGGGCATTTACCAAATATGTCACCTCCTAAAGAGGATGAGATCCGGAGGCTACCTGGCCCTTCCCAGGCTTTGTCTAAGAGTATGGTGATTATTCAATAATGGAGGTCGATTCAAGAAAGAAGTGTCTAACTGTCAACCTAACCAGAGTTCTAAGTTTCTGAGCCTCTAAGAATGTTTAAGGTGAAATGCACTCAGTTCCCCAGTGGAGTCGCCATTATGTTGGGGTTCCCATGTTTTGGCCAGGTTGACAAGACCAAAAGATGAGACAACATAGAACCACTTTCAGACCTTAGGATCTAGCCCTCCTAGGTCCAGAGAGGGATCTCTCTATGACTGTCAAAGTATGTGTCTTTGAAGCATTATGTTATGATTTTAGGCTAGTTATAGGCTCAGGGTTTTTTGTTTGACTGTTTGTGTTTGGTTGTTGGGCATCAGGAAAGGAAGGTTCAGTATAAGACAAGGATGAGCAAAGAGGAATTTAGGCAAAGATAGATAACTCAGAGAACATCAAGGCCATTGGGCAATGGAGTTAAGAAAGGATTTACTTGTGTTCAATGTGCAAGCTTTCAGTTGGGCTAGTCATCTAGAGAATTTGGATCTTAAAGATGATAATTGGGATGAAACATTAAGGACTAAAGATGAAAGGAGGAGAACCATCCAATTATGTCTATAGATCAGGTCATAGGTCATTTAACTCCAGACCTGCTTGGACAAAATCGGAGGCGATACAAGGGATCTTAGAAAGGCTAATTGAGATGGAAATATCCTAGTGGGGAAAAAACCGAGTCCTATACCCCTCAGCGTTCTCAACTCATCCAACTAAATCCTATCAAGAATGTCCAAACATAGATTTCATTAATTCATACATCAGAGAGCAGGCAATGACATCCACTACATTGGTTAAATCAATTGAAATTAATATTTAGATACACATGTAAGAAGAAAACATGGAAGGCTGGGAGAGCAGCAACATAAGGTACCTATCAAGGGTAAATCTTATGCCAAACTTCTGATGCGAGCCAGCAGAAATGGAATGAAATGAAATCGAACACAGAGAGTAGGAAAACGTCACTAGATGCCTTAGATCAGGATCCAAAGAAACATGCTTGTCATATTAAAAACAACACCAATCAGGTACATCATTGCCCACAACTTGAACATTCAACCTGAATACATCAAATCTCAGTCTATTTTACTATATTATACAAAGAACTTGTCTCACGAGGAAAATGCTTGTGTTTTCCTGATATCTCATCACCAACTTTACAACAATTTCTTCTTGAGTTTTATAGCAGAAGATGGGCCGAGGGGGTAGGTGGAACACTGAATGAAGCATTAAAACACAAAAAGAAGGAGCGGGCTGAACCCCATTCTATTTTAACTCTCTGCATCTATTCCTGATACCTCTTTGGAATGAAGGAGTGATCTTCTTCAGTTCTCATTTACTTTGACATGTTTCTGATGTACTCTGGCTGCAGTAGTACTCTATGGTACTGTGGGTGGATGAAACAACTGGTAATAAAAATGGAATGGTCTGCCATACCGCATTAAAAACATGCTCTAGTGGCTTGGGCTGTGTTTTGGGCAGAAATCTCTCCACTGGAGCACGACATGAAGTAAAGATGGTATGGGCGTTCTGTCCTTCCATGGAGAGGAATGTCTCTGCCGATGTGGTCGTCCTAATCACTTGGTTACATGTACACTGAACTCTCTGCCGTTTTACTTATACCTTTATCTGCAAAAAATTTTCCGCTGTAATGAAGACTTGTCCAATCATGGCGGCCCTTTACTTCTGTACCCTGTAGAACACGCAACTGGACTCAGAAAATTAATGCATATGAGAGGATGGATGAAGCTGAGGGCGAAATATGTGGTGGTGCGGCGGTGGAGGAAACAATGATATTATGTGAAAGAACGATGAAATTGTAGTGGAGTGGTGAAATGTGCGAACAATATGGTTTGGTGGTGATGTGCAGCGCGGACCGTTAGATCCTGGCTTGGAGACGAAGATCAACGGTGGAGATTGAGCAGCAGAGTGATATATGAAAGTGGGTGGAACAACTATGAAATATAATACTTTGGTGTAAAGTCTTAAACCTTGACCTTTGAACCAATACAAAGAAATGCGACTGGAATGCAATGAAATGTGATGAGGTGGGACCCAGCCGGAGGCAGAGGGCGATTCCTTTAGAACCGTTAGATCTTCATTTCAACGAATGGCTGTGATTGAATCGGGCAATCGCAATTGGAGGGGGACATAAATGACACACATTGAAACTTCTGATTGCGATTGGGCGGAAGAAGCGATGACCGTCGGATCATGTATCAAACAGACGGACGAGATTAAATCGGGAGATTTCAATCGGGGTGGCACAATTGGAGTTTGCGATTGTGATCGGAAAGGGGTTTGTGATTGAGCACGGGCCGTTGGATCCGGAGATGAGATCAACGAATCACATCTAATCAGAGGGAGAGTGTGATCGGTGCTGGACCGTCCGATCTGGTGGGGAGATCGACGGTGGAGAAGCGGGTCGGGGGATCGGAAGATAGGGTGTGATCAATTGAATCGCAAGTTTTTGCGATGGACCGATCGGAGGGGAAAACGTAAGGGTTGCGATTGAATACCTTGCGATTAGCAGCCCGCCGTTGGATCTTCAGGGTAGATCAACGGCTTTGATGACATTGCGAGACTTGTTTAATAAACAATCACGTCGGAACTTTATGATGTGTACAAAAGATTTTCACGCTCCGACTTGATCCTCTGATGCGATTAGTGCTCAAGACTTGTGCGCTCGGTCTTAGCGCATGGGCATGTGGGGGAAGTGGTTGAAGAGGGCTAGCGGAGAGGGGCTAGACCTATAATATGGCTGAAAGTGGGTTTTAACCCATTTTAATTGAATTTGAAGGTCAAGGAAGGGGACGATAGAGAGGGAGAGGGGGAAAATGGCTAAACAAAATGGTAAGGGTAGAATTTCACGGGAATTTTGGGAGGATTTAGGGGGTTTATGGGGATATTAGGGGGAACAAAAAGGGACATGGAAAAAGGGGAAAAAGAACAAAAAGGGGGGAAATCTGCAGGGGAGCAAAAGGCATATCATGGCCCTTTTGAGCAAATTTTATCAATTAGCAAGGCTTTGGACAACAGATCAGCAGAAGGGAACAATCACAGGCAGGGAACTTTAGCAAGACTTCAAGGATGATGTGTTTTCAGGGGAAAGACATTCCTTGAAGGCTCCCCAACCATCCAGCCCCCAGCTTGGTTGCCAATAATTTCATAGGGGGGCTAACAACAACCACCTCTTTCCTCTTTTAGAATGAGAGGGGATCTAGATATGGACCACTCCATTTGTATGAGCAGAATTTTTGGTAAGGAACATGCTTATGTACATAATGTTTCATTTGATTATTATTTTCATTCCTTTAACATGTATATGCAGGCCATAGCTCCAAGGAGGATCATTATTCCATATAAAATTCATGGCCAACTTTGGTCCATAAACATTTCTCAACATGGCCACTCCCTTGGAGGACATAGGGAGATATTGTATCATTGTGGGTGCACTCCAAAAGCACCAAACATATCTCACACTTTCAGCCATTTTTAGAAGACATGGGAAGCAAGTAAGTGGTGGGGAAACCACTTACCATATAATTTTATGATGCATTCAGGAGATTTACTGCTTTGGTTCCACATGTGGGACTATGACCGACCTCCATTTTTGCAAATTTATGTTTGTATGTACTTAATTTTGATCCCATACATTGATTTTGTACTTATAATTTTTATGGGAATGATTGGAGGGAGGATGGGAGTAATGTATGTGCCCTATGGGAGAGAAATTCTCCATACTCATTATGGTACATGTTTTAGGGATAACCTTGGGCAAACCATGTTTGTTGCATTGGAACTATTGTCTCCTTGTGGGATGAACTATTTGCATCTCATAAAAATTTTGGAGGAGAATTTCATGGAGGGATGGATTGGTAGACACTTAGCTTATGAGGGAAGCTTATCACATTTTGGTGTCATCAATGATGGAGGAGAGGAGTTTCAACACTCACCTTGTCAGTTTCTTGAGGACAAGCAACATTTGGGAGGGGAGGACTGTAATATTCCCAATTAGCCATGAGCTAGTTGGAATATTAAATTTTGTTTTGCTGCTTTGTTTTATGAATAAGAGGACAATGGAGGTCCATAATTCTCCTTAATAATGAATAAATCAATGAAAATGTGAAAAGGATAGACCTTGGCAGCTTAATTGAGTACCCTTAGGTGTGAAAAGGGGCTGGAACACCTTGACTGTGTCAACTTTGACCAAATCAACAAAGTTGTCATGGAGGAGTGGCCATCAATCAAAGACAACACAATTTTAGATGGAGATGATTTGCATGGAAGTAGTGCTATTATTGGATGGGGCTTAGGGTTTGCAAGCTCATATCTATATAAGGAAGAGGATGGCAACCATTACTCATATGTTTATGTATATGATATTTCTAAATATATGGTCTATTTAGACATATATCTTTCTCTAGCTGTTTAGTTGAGATTGAGTTTTGTTTAGCACTGGGTGTTCCTGATCAAGAATCCCACCTCTTCCATTGAGAAGCCCTTGGAGGAGTCTTTTACTACATTTTCCACCTTTAGGCTTAATGCCAAGCTTCATCTTTCATTTGCAACACAAATCCTGTTGAGGGTTGAGTTGTTTTGCAAGTTGCAGCAGTGGAGACCATATTTGGGTCATCTCACTATTTATTTTCATTGGAAAAGACTTCCTTTCCATTGGGAGGATAGTAAGGAAGGCCCTTGTGCATATTTTCAGATATTGGCATTAGGCCAATGATTTATTTTCCCCTACATCGTAGATTATTTCCAGATCTGTGTTATTTCTGTAGGAGGAGTTGCAGGGTGGTTTGGCACACCATTTGGAGAGGAGGTTTGCTAGTGAAGGGGATCTTCCTTTAATATAGGAGATCTATTGGAGGAGGCTGCACTATTTCTTATATCATATCAGCCACACTTTCCAGATCTATATTTTGCAGTGGATCTTCAGCCTTAGGGCTTAGATCCCCATCCCGTACATGGTGTTTTGCTAAAAACCCTTAAGGGGTTCTTCAAAGGAGGTTGTATAGTGCTCAGCTATGTATTGGATCTCTATTTTGAGGCACATATAAGCCTTAGATATGTTGTGTAATAATTTGCTGTAGTAGTGCCGTTAAAAAAATGTTGTAGTAGTCTTCCAACTCTTTATATATAGTAGCAACACCTCTTTTAAGGGATTTTGTCCACTGGAGGCTTATTCTTTCTTATTGTACATCTTATGGCCCATGTATTATGCATATTTTTCTGCTGTTATAATGAATAGAAGGTCTCCATATTGGCCTCTTTCTTTCATATAATTTTTACACTGCTATTTCCTTGGTTTTGCACTATATTCCTGCTTTTCCCATTTGGGAATATTACACAAAATTACTTTTTACAACATGGGCCAAGGAGAGTGAAAACACATGAATATTCTTTAATACCAATTTGAATAGAACCAATATTATTAATAAAGATATTCAATGATGGTACTAAATACTTGTTATATTCCACCTTCTTTAACAACCACCACTCAATAATCATTAGGTTTCAAAAAGTACCCTTGATATTTTAGGTTAGTGTCTAATGATTCACACTGAAAGTAGACAATTAAAAAATATTCTCCTCTATTTCCTTCAATATCCCATTACGGATAATAACCTATTTATTTAGGCTATATTTCATATTATTAGCTAATAAAAAATAATTACAAAGACTCTTATAAGATCTCCATTCCCCTAACATTAATTCTCCAAATATAAGTTAGTCAACTTTACCTACTCTACCATTGTAATGAATTTAATGGAACCTTTGATTCGAGCTTTATGCACAAGCCTAATTATGCCTTTAAAAATCATAAAAAAGATAAAGGGTGACAATGGAAACCTTTTTTGAATCCTCCTAATCACTTGAAAAACCTTGGATGGGTGGCCACTTATAAGTATTTACAAATTTACTAAAGTAACACAAGGCATAATCTAATTAGTCACCTCCAAAATCGGGTCAACCTAAGGCAAGGCCAACATGATGAAGGTCTAGTTAGCCTTATCATATTCCTTGACCAAGTTCAACTTCAAAACCAATGTCATAATATTTTTTCATCGTTATTTTACTATTCCACTCGTATGAAGCTCCAATAACATCCAATATCTATCATTTGAAAAGAATGTCAAATCACTCTTCTTATAGGCATGTATAATAGATCCCTTTGACCTAATTAGATATTATTTAAAAAAAATTATAGAGAAAATTAAATTGTGAAATGGGCTTAAAGTCATTGAAATTTAAAGGGTTGGACCTCTTTGGTATCAATACTAAAAACATAGCATTAATGGCCACAATAATCCCTCCCATTATTGACTCCTCAACAACCCTTAATAAATCATCTACTAATAGATAAAAAATTAAGATATAACTCAATAGTCCATCTATCAAGAGTTTGGCTCCTAGATTTTTTAAAACTAGAGAGAGTTATTTTAAGCTGATCCTTTGTGAAAAGTGGCTCAATAAGATCATTCACCCTTTGATTAAACAACCTTTGAATATTTTTATTACCAACATGTATTTTCATATATGGATGAACTCTAGTTGCTTGAATTCAATAAGAGCCTCTCTTCCTTCTGACCATTACACCTTAATTCATGTGTAGGTATTATTTCATTTATAGCTAGTAATTTTAATATATCAAAAACCTAAAGGGATAAAGGGTTCACAGATTATGTATCTAATTTTTCAGTTTCAACAATGATCAAGGTCTATATCCCTTCAATAACTTATTCTGATGAGCATTATTTATGGTAAGTACCCATAACAATAGAGATAAATCCGAAGTTGAAGGTGGTGGGAATATTTGATTATAATTTATGGGTTAGGGGAGAAAGATAATGTAATATTCCCAAATGGGAAAAGCAAGAATATAGTGAAAAACGTTGGAGTAGCAGTGTAAAAAATCATACAAAATCATGAGAAAAATATGGAGCTTATTTATACATCATAACAACAGCAAATATGTATAGAATAATGGGACACAAAACATAATACAAGATAGAACAAGCCTCCAAATAAGAGAACCCTCAATAAGAGGTGCTGCTACTATATATCAAAATGCTAGAAGACTGCTACAACGCAGTCATAAAGTGCATTGCTACAAAAAATGAATATAAAAATATCATGGGCTGATATATGCCTCAAAATATACAACAAATACAGATCTAGGTACTATACAACCTCCAATGAAGAACCCCAAAAGGGTTTTCAGCAATACACCAATATACAAGATCTGAATCAAAGCCCTAGGGTTGAAGATTCATTGCAACATATAAACTAGAAATATGGGGCTGATATGATATAAAAAATAATGCAGCCTCCTCCGATAGATCATCTATATGAAAGGTTGATCCCTTCACTAGGAAACTTCCTCCCCAAATGGTGTACTGAAACCACCCTGCAACACCTCCCTCAAAATAATGCAGTCCAAGACAAAAACTGTGCTGTAGGGGAAAATAAATAAGTGGCCTAATGCCAATTGCTGCAAATAACATCAAGGGCCTTCCTTACTATCCTCCCAATGGAAAAAAATCCTTATCCACTGAAAATAAGTAATGAAGTGACCCAAATATGTTCTCCATTACTGCAACCTGCAACACAACACAACCCTCAAGAGGATCTGTGTTGTAGTTAAAATATGAAGCTTGGCCTAAAGCCTAAATGTAGAAGTATAATGCAAACTCTTCCTAGAGGCCTCTCAATGAAATATGTGGGATTCCCAATTAGGAACACCCTATGCTAAACAACATTGCAATATTAGCTAAACAACTGAAGAAAGATGTATGTCTAAACAATTCATATATTCAGAAATATCATATACCAAATCATAATGAAATATGGATTCCATCCTCTTCCTTATATAAGAAATGAGCTTTATAACCCTAAGCCCCATCCATTAATGACACTACTTCCATGCAAAGAGTCTCCATCTAAAACTGGGATGTCCCACAATAAATGCCACTACTCCATGAAAATGTTGTTGCTTTGGTCAAAGTTGACCTAGTCAAGGTGTTCTAGCTCCTTTTCACACACAAGGGTGCTCAATTAAGCTGCCCAGATGTCTTCCTTTCACATTGGAATTGGTTTTATTCATATTAAGGATATTTATGGATCTCCATATCCTCTTATTCATCAAATAAGAAATAAAAAACAAAAATTAATATTCCAACTAGCTCATGGCTAATTGGGAATATTATAGTCCTCCCCTCCCAAATGTTGCTTGTCCTCAAGCAACTGAAAAGGTGAGTGCTGCAACTCTTCTCCTCCTCCATTGGTGACACCTCCATGTGATAATATTCCCTCATAAGCCAAGTGTCTCCCAATCCATCCCTCCATGACGTGCTCCTCCTAAGTTCTCATGAGATGCAAATGATTCATCCCACAAGGAAGAAAAATTTTCAATGTAGCAATCATGGTTTGCCCAAGGTTCTCCTTGAAACATGTAGCATAATAAACATGGATATTATATCTCCCAAAGGTCATGCTCAATCCTCCCATCCTTCCTCCATTCATTCCCATAATAAGAATAAGAACATCATCAATGTATGGGATCAAAACCAAGTACATGTAAACAACAATATGCAAAAATGGAGGTGGGTCATAGTCCCACATGTGGAACCAACACAATATATCTCCTGTTTGCATCAAATATTGATATGGTAAGTGGTTTCCCTATCACTTACTTGCTGCCCAATCTTTCTCACAAGTTCTGAAAATGTGAGAAATGTTTGGTGCCTTTGGAGTGCACCTAGAGTGGTAAATCATCTCTCTATATCCTCCTAGGGAGTGGCCATGTTCAACAATTTTTATGGCCCAAATATTTCCATGAATTTTATATAGAAGAATGATCCTCCTTGGAGAAATGACCTTCATATACATGGCAAAGGAGTGAAAATAATCATCAAGTAAAACATTATGCACATAGACATTTTCCTTACTATAATCTTTGATCATACAAATGGAGTAGTCCATAGATAGATCCCATCTTATTCCAAAAGAGGAAAGAGGTGGTTGTGATAAATCCTCCCTAGAGTTATGTATCTCTTCCATCTCCACATGGTCCATGCATCTCCTCAAATTCTGATATATCTCCTCCTCAAAGCCTTCCCAAGTGTATCCCAACTCCATGATAATATGGTATGACCTCATGGAATAAGTGTGGCTAAAGAGAAAGTCATCATATGATCTTTGTAGTAACTTCTCCTTGAGCTTGGAAGCTCTAGATAAGAATATACTACCATGATAATAGATGACCTCATCTCGGACTGAATATCCCTATTCTTGAAGCTAGTCATCAAGTATCATGCATATAAAAAGATCCTTGGAATAATCCACCAACAACTGGGATTTCCAATATGGATCTGTCCTCCAAAGTGACAGCACTGATGATCTATCACAAAGAACATTTGTCATATGGTTGTCCTTCTCTTTGAAATCTCCCATGCCAAAGTCATATGTTGGAAGGTTTCTATCCTTCCCATGTTGCTCCTTCCTCAACGTAGAATCTGAAATGAGAGTGGGTAATGATGATGTTGGGAGAATTCCCCCCTCCTCATTGAGTCTACCCAAGATTCTCAGCATTTTATCATGACCTCACAATTACCCCATTCCTCCTGGATCTATTAATGGTGCATCATGATGTGAGACATGTCTCACCAAATCTGGATCAGGTGGCCTCCCTGGTGGTTTTCAAAAAAACAATAATGTCTCATGGGTCAAATTCATGTGAATAATAGTTGGGACTGTTAGGTCCTTGCCTCCACTATGAAAATCCATATTTGTTTTTTGTGTGGAAGTGTTATGTGATGGATATGTGTGCATGCCTTTAATCATTTGATTTTTTCCACTCCCTTTATCCATTCATTCCATCTGCAAAGTATCCCAATCTATGGTGACCTTCACCAAAGTAATCAACCACTACATACCCAATATCACATTGGTGTCAGGTATGTCAATCACAAATAAGTGATCAATCAATGTATATGTCCCCATGGTGACAAATAAAAATGGAACATAATGCATACACTGCATAGTTCTAGCTCCTGGGACCAGAATAGAAAATCCCTCAAAATCATCAGTGGGTATTTCCCTCCTCTGCACTAGTTGGGAATCAATAAAATTGTGGGTAGCCCCACTATCAATCAAAATAGAAACCCTTTGATCTAAGATGGAACCTCAAACCCTCAAGGTAAAGTACTTGGGTAATCCTCTCAATGATGCAAGAGCCCCTCCAATTGGAGAAAATGCTCCATTCCCATCTCTGGATGGTGATGGATCATCTCCTATTGTGCTAGCGATGTGACCTCTTTCTGGTTCCTCTTCTTCTTCCTCCTCATCATCTCATAAGACCTCTATGTAGTGTGCCTTTCCTGCTGCACATCTATGTCCGAGTGCCCAATATTCTTGGCATGTGAAGAAAAAATTCCTCCTCCTCAAGTCTCTTCGTACATCATCACTAAGAGGTGTTTTACTTTGGCTCTCTTTTGAAAGAGGAGCCTTCTTATCTTTTCCCTTTGATGGAAAAGAGGGCTTTTGCTGAAATATTTCCTTTGATTTTTGCAAGGCATCTTGTAGATCTCTAGCCCTTTAAATGGAATCTTGAAGGGTAGTTGGATTGGTATACTTAACCAACCCATGAAGAGGTTCTTCTAACCCATCAATGAAAAAATAGACCCTTCTTGCTGTAGATAAATCAGGAACCATAACAGAGAGTTTTAAAAACTAAGAAATATAAGTTTATGGATTACCTGATTGTTTGAGCTTGGGTAGCCCCATGAATGGTGCCTCAGTATCTCTTCTATCAAACCTCTCCACCAACCTCCTTATGAACTCTAAATATTCAGTTACATTGGCATGACCCAATGTAGACAAGCCATGGAACCACCAATAATATGCTTCACCCTCAAGGTTTAGCGCTGCTATCTTAATGGAATTCATCTTTGGTAATTTGTTTAGCTAGAAGTAGATGCCAAGCTTCTCTACCCATGATTTGCCAGTGCATTTAGATGACCCATCAAAGTTGGGTAAGAAAAATATGCCCATAGTGCAGTGTAGATCATGATTCTGAATGAATCCTCCACCTCTATTATGATGTGTGGGTCTCGTATTGTCCTTAATCTGAAAAAATTATTGAAAACTCAAGTGATATTTGAATCTCTAATATTGAGACTCATACTCCATGAAACAGTCTTCAAGAGTTTCTTTTTCTTTAAACCCTTCATTTCCCACTGCTAAGAATGTAGGCATTTTAGAGCATTGGGAAACTTGCTGCTGATTCACTGGTTGATCACTCCAGTGATGAGAAATGCTAGAGCCTTCACCATGCAGAAATCCTTTAGGGTATTCCTTGTATCTATCCATCCTCATCTCCTTTATTTATCTAGCAATGTCTTGCATAGTTCGAAGAAGTAGCTTGGGATACTCCTTATATTCATCTTCTCCTGATAAAGGGGTTTTACCCTTGTCTTATTTATCATTTGTATAATCAAACTTATGGTTCATTATTCCGAGATTCCTCTTCTCTCTATCTGTGATAGCATCTCCTTCTTTTGATGACATATTGGCTTTTCAAGATGCATAGGCTGAACCAAGATTATGATATGATACCATTGTAATATTGCCAAATGGGAAAAGCAGGAATATAGTGCAAAATGTTGGAGTAGCAGTGTAAAACATAATACAAAATCATGAGACCAATATGGATCTTATTTATACATCATAACAACAGCAAATATGTATAGAATAATTTTCCACAAAACATAATACAAGATAGAACAAGCCTCCAAATAAGAGAACCCTCAATAAGAGGTGTTGCTACTATATATCAAAATTCCGGAAGACTGCTACAACATAGTCATAAAGTGGACTTCTATAGAAAATAAAAATAAAAATATCATGGGCTGATATATGCCTCAAAAGATACAAAAAATACAGATCTAGGCACTATACAAACTCCAATGAAGAACCCCAAATGGGTTTTCAGCAATACACCAATATACAAGATCTGAATCAAAGACCTAGGGATGAATATTCACTGCAACATATAAACTGGAAATATGGGGATGATATTATATAAAAAATAATGCAACCCCCTCCAATATATCCTCTAGATGAAAGGTTGATCCCTTCACTAGGAAACCTCCTCCCCAAATAGTGTACTGAAACCACCCTGCAACTCCTCCCTCAAAATAATGCAGTCCAAGATAGAAACTGCGTTGTAGGGGAAAAAAAATAAGTGGCCTTATGCCAGATGCTACAAATAATCTCAAGGGCCTTCCTCACTATCCTCCCAATGGAAAGGAATCCATATTCACTGAAAATAAACACTGAAGTGACCCAAATATGTTCTCCACTGCTGCAACTTGCAACATAACACAACCCTCAACAAGATTTGCACTGTAGATGAAATATGAAGCTTGGCCTAAAGCCTGGATGTGGAAGTAGTGAAAAACCTTCCTAGAGGCCTCTCAAGGAAAGAGATGAGATTCCCGATCAAGAACACCCTATGCTAAAAAACACTTCAATCTTAGCTAAACAACTAAAGAAAGCTATATGTCTAAACAGACCATATATTCAGAAATATCAAATACCAAATCATAATGAAATATGGCTTCCATCCTATTCCTTATATAAGAAATGATATTTCTAACCCTAAGCCCCATCATTAATGACACTAATTCAATGCAAATATTATCCATCTAAAATTGCGTTGTCCCACAATGAATGCGACTACTCTATGAAAACGTTGTTGATTTGGTCAAAGTTGACCCAGTCAAGGTGTTCTAGCCCCTTTCCACACACAAGGGTGCTCAATTAAGTTGCCAAGATGTATTCCTTTCACATTGGCATTAGTTTTATTCATATTAATGAGATTTATGGATCTCCATATCCTCTTATTCATCAAACAATAAAGGAAAAACAAAAATTAATATTCCAACTAGCTCATGGCTAATTGGGAATATTACAGATAAAGTAGGAAATGGTATAAATATTTGATAATGATTAGGGGTAGGGGTTTTGGAAGTGATTTATGACCATGGTTGTAGGGGTTTATCATGATTAGAGGGATTATAGGGGTTATCATTATAATGTTTTAGGGTGGATATAATGTCAGTTAAGCATGATTCGATCAATGCTATTTTTTTGTTATTCTAGGTTATTACAATTACTTTAGCCCAATTCTTATATTCAATTAACAATATTTAAACAAAATTCAATCTTCAAATTATCAATAGAAATTGTAGATAGAACAATAAATGCAAGGAACAATAAGAGATAAATAAGAGACACCAAGTTTAGTCAAAGACTAGGAAAAAACCCCACAAGGTGGAAAACCATTTCAAATTCTTATTCTTATTAGATTATCATAAAATGTTCAGAAACGAGAGAGTAAAATGTTACAATTCATCAATCACAAGAATATCTATAAAATCCAACCATACAATATCAAAGAGATGAAACCAACAACAATATTGATTAGAATCAAAGTTCAAAGCCTATGGTCAGCAATCAAGATCTACGGTCAACTGTTATCAAAACCTCAGGTCACAACCACACGAAGAAAATGACCATGCGAGTGGTTGTAACTCTCTAGTCGCAAAGAGAATCATGTATTCTTGTGGCTACAACCAATATTTCCCTATTCCAACCATGCGAATACAAATAAAAACCCTAATCCACAGGTGTGAGCTTAGAACCTGAAATTTCTGACTTGTACAAATCGATTCTTCATGAACCAACTTTAGACATTTGCGAGACAATCCAAAGAAAAAATAAGAAGAAGATGCTTGATGATGATGTCCAAATGAGGTTCAATTGACTTGTATTTATAGGCTTCCAAGGTTTTCCAATTTCTTTTTTGTTCCAACTTGTCTTTTTATGGACATGGGGGATTCCATATTAAAAAGATATTTTTCCTCAACCAAATTAAATTATTCCAAGGGCTAGGAGGGGTCTTTCTTGATGAGGAAGGATTTCCAAAGGAGGGAATTTGTACCTGAGCTTCCAAATTAACAATCCCTCTATTAGTATAAAATATTTCGTCAAGTGTACTGAAAATACCTTACTTAAGCTAAGAGTGATTGATGGCCCTAACAACAGATATGGCTGTCTAATTCTCCAGATATGCAAAAAAAAGTTAGAAGAAAACTGAAAAATAGTAGATTTGTGTAGTAAAAGACAGTAAACAACAAAATATTTAACTAATGTAAAACCCCATAGCATAGAAAAAGAAATTTAAAATAATGAAGTATATATTAAGATTTTGTTACACCTCGTGAATGAGACTCGTATGATGGCTATAGGTCCCCCTCACATGATGCCAAATGTATGTAGAATAATGAAATCTAAACACATTTTGATAATGTGGTTTGCCATTTGTTTATGTTATGGTTGTCTTCATGTGGCAAGAATGGATAGATACACTTAGAGAAAGGAAATAGTTTATTACCAATCTCATTTGGAACTACATGTATGAATCAAATGGACTAAATTTATGGGTTTGAATATATGGTGTCACTATACCAAATATTGGCTTCAGATATAATGAACTGGTGCTCACCTAGAAAACATTGTGGTTGGTTAACAACAATGTCTAAGGGACTGGGTTGTTTATGTAATATGAAGGGATGATTAAGTGGATCATCCTTAGAGTGGTCTGAAGTGATATGATACTCTAGAGGTTATTCTAAATGGGTAATAATAATGGTACTAGAGTTGACATTATGAGAAGCACTAGGAGGTTTGGGGATAATTTATTCTCCTATACTCTCAAATATGGGTGCCCCCTTACCCAAACATTGGGTGTCAATGTAATGGACATAAGGTTTATGTGTTTCAAATGCATGGGTTCGAAGTAAGGGGTAATGGAACCAAACAACCTGACAATAGATGAAATCTTTTGACTCCACAACATATTGGTCATGGGTTTGTTGTGGAAGGAAGTACACATGATGGTGCATATCATCCAAAGGAAAATAAGGGGTGGTCATGACTTCCATAATTTCTTCATCTGAATGGAAGATGGGAAAATTGGAGGAATTGATACCACTTGATGAGGAGGGAATACCTAAAGCATCTTCATGAGAGACAAGGTTCACATGTGCATTGAAAACAAGAGGGTACGAATGACTAGTAGATTTAAAATCTACTGATGTTGAGACCTAGGTATCCGCCAAAGGAGGCTCGACTGAATCAGTATGGATAACTCCAAAAGAGTCTCCAAATGAGGATCTCGTGGAAGCTGATAGGTAGAGAATGGTAGAAATGTAATCTGTTATCTTGATATGAGGAGCAAGAATCAAAATGTGTGGTTTATGTTCTAGTTCAACAATGGTGCCAGAACCCGCGGGTAAAGAAGTGGTGGGTTCATTATGAGAAGCCTATATTTCATGAACTGCCTAATGGTTATCATGAAAACCGTCGACACAAGGACAGTGATGAAAATAGTGGCCACAATTATCACACAAAGAGCATGTTTGGTTTGTGCGTAATGACTTTTTTTTCTTGGCAGACTCAGGTAAGGTAACATGGACCTCCGGGATGTTAGAGTAAGGAAACGTTTCTTTGACCATAGGCTTGAGACAAGGGAGTTTAGGACAATTATTGGTGGTAGGCCCAACAACATCGCATAAAGCACATGGTGGAGTAGGATTTGGAGGCTTAGGTGGGGCTGGAGTTATTTGGGGAGCCTTTTCCTTAGGTTCCTTATTTTTGGATTCCCCCCTCTCACTAGATGATTTAGCAACAGGGGTGGGATCCCGTTGAGGTTGTTGTGGAATTGAAACAAAGGAAGGGGTCATAGTGACTGGCTGGAATAGGGTCAAAGAAGTATATGGTTTGAGTTGATCTGGTGTAGTGTTTGCTGGGGGATCAATGTACTCGACTGGGATCCCCAGGGTTAAATTTGGTAAACTAAATGTAGCCATGATAGGCACAAAAAAGACTCCAGATGGGGGAGCTAAAAACGATATCTGACCTAAAGGATAATGGCCCGATAGAACGACTCTCAGATGATTAAGGCTTGGGGAAATTATTTCTAGTTGAAAAGGATGAGGAGAGACACTAGCAGAAGGAGAAGATCCTTGAGGAGTTGGTCTTGATGGCTGGTTCAAGTGAAGAACTACAGGTTTCAAAGGTGTTGGTTGCTGGATAGGTGTACCAGACCACTTGTGGCTAGCTTGTGATGAGCTAGGCTTAGAAGGGGTACATGTGGGACCATAGTATGCACCAAGCAATGTGGAATCTTTATAGACTCCTAGAGAAACATTGGTGAGAGGCAAGATAGGTTGATTTTAGGTCATCGACGAAATAGTAGAATGAGGTGATGTATGAGACATTAGATCGTAATATGTCAACTAATGGACGGTGATGATATTTCCATTATTGGGAGATCAAATCTTGCAGTGAAATAAAGATGCGATATATGACATCGCATAGGTGAAGATACAATCCAAAATAATTTTTTAATCCAAGGGGGCATCGATGACTTCTATGTCAATACAAATATTCTTGCCCACAACTGTGACAAGATAATTGTGATACATGCCAAGGGGTTGTGAAGGGTGACTGTCCCAAGGACATAAAGTGATGGTGGATGGGGATAGATTATGTGACTCAAGTTATTTCCAAACACTAGTAGACATCACACATGTGGATGCACCTTCGTCTATGATACATTGCTGAAAAGTGGCGTTTCTAATGGTTACTGGTATTTGAAGAGAAATGGATGAGGGTAGAGGGGAGTTTTATGACTTTTCAACATCAAATATGATAAAGCGATCATCTGAAGGGTCCATATCACCAAAAGCAAATAATATAGTTTTTCGTTGGGATTGGCACGTCTAGAGAACTTTTAGCATTTACATGGAAGTAGGAGACTGTGCAAAGTCATCTACTATACTTTATGTGTGGGAAGTTTTGGCAGAAGTGGAATTATGGCATAATGTCCCTTTGGGGATCTTGGGTATGATCTCTGCCTTAGGCTGAGGGATCTGTAAGGGAAAATTTGGTGTTGGAATAGAGTCAGTGTACACTTTGGTTTAGGACTTGGTTGCAGACGTAGCAGTTTGGTTTTCATACTAGCGCGACCGAGTCTGGAGGTTGATTTTGGTGGTATTGACCTCGTCAAAGTTCATCATGATAATCTGGTAATCAGAGTGACCAGAATGTTGATGTGGGGGAGGGGCTTGAACTTATGGAGGTTGGGCAATGATATATCCTTGCTGAGGGAAAATATTAGTGAGCAGAACTGGTTGAGATGGAGCAGTGTTCTGAGGAAGTGAAACCATGGATTGTTGTCCTCTAGAAGTTTCTTGGGTAACCCAAATTTGATGCATCTGGGGTAAAATGGGACAATCATGTGTGTAAGGTCCATATACACCACAACATGCACAAGTATTATTCTTATGAATAACCTTGTTCTCCTTGTGCTAATCACCCTAGTGCTGGGTTGTGGTATTTGGTTGGTTCCATTGGGGTGCATTTGGTTGAGTACCTTGGCAAGCCTGGTTACCCTGCAGTTGTTGGTTCTAGTTTCCTTTCCCCTTATTATTTTTGTTCAAGCCCCATATAACAACTGTAGGATTGCCTCATGTAATCCTATTCTGAACTTCTCCTAACACACTTTGTCATTAGCACACTTTAATTTTCTAACACTCCCTGGACACACTCTTATTCATTCCTTTCCATGCATTTTGACGTAGTTATCCCTTGATATGCCCTGAAACTCCCTAACACTCTTCAACATGCATTGAAATTATCCGACATGTGTCAGCATGCCTTTTCATTCCTAATGTTCATGCCTTGACCCTCCCTAGCTATCATGCCCTCACAACTACCCTTACTTAATTTTCAACTTGGGAACCCAACCAAGCCCTTGCTTGACTACAAGAGCTTGACCAAGTTATACTTACTACAAATAGAATATGTTGTTGAATTTTGTAGCTTGGGAGGTACTCCACAAGCCTAGTGAGATGATTTTGTGTGAGTTTTGTCACAAAAGGATTTGTTGGCAAAGAAGCCAAGCAAAGGGGTTTTGGACCCAAGATGGGGTTTAAAATATAAAATAAAATTAAAAAGGAAAATTAATATTTCTCAAGTTTTAAGTGGATAAAACCCATAAGTTCTAAAGGGTTCCTAACAGTTCTAGTAAAAACTATTTAAGGAGCCCTTAGGATGAAGGAAAGAACAACAAGTGTGAAGGAAGAGAGATGTAGTCCTAAAGTAGGTTGAGTAAGAGGGCAGAGTAAGGGTTGCAAAAGGGAGGCCATGATCATCCTCCAAGAGAAAGATCATCATGTGAGGGTTCACAAGAATGTTGCATAGCTTAATGGTCAATTTGAGCTAGGAAGTAGCATGGCATATTGTTGGTTATCTTATCGCATATCAAGCTTAAGAAAGGTTTCTCATGAGAATCTGGGCATGTGATTTCAATGGCGTCTTTGTGTGAAGGCCACATAAAATTCTAAAATGTTGAAATTTGAAGCAAGAAACATTGAAATTAGAAACCAGAAAGGGAAAAAAAAAGAATGCACCCACACTGGTGAGGAATTTTGATATTAGGAGTGCGGAATATGGGGCATCTAATTTATTTTCCCTTAAATAAATTGGACAATAAATTGTAATTTCATCTCATTAACAACTTGTGTTAGTTAACTAAGTCATGATGATTGAGTTAGCTCAGGAAATTCAAGTTGAGGGTCTAAGATGAGGCATGTAGAGGGATTAATCTAATATTTTTGGGGTCTAGTTACAGTTGATGCATTAGTGGAGTGCATGTGTGAATTAGTTAACTCAATGAAATGAGTTAAAATCAGTTTAAATAGTTATAAATTAGTGATGAGATAGTGAGAGTTCAACCAATGAATTAAATTATATTTAATTCATAATGAGTGATCAATAAAATAACTAATAATTCACTATTAATAGTTGCATGCATGTCAATTCCGAGAAATATCCAGTTGAGACAGAGGTTAAAGGGAACATAAATATCAGTTGTATTTATACAAAATTTCCCATGTGAAATTATAAAGTCATTGGGATTCCATGATGGATTGTGAAATCAAGGAAGACTCATTTTCCTAATTAATAAGGAGCTAATTCCCTAGGAATTGCATGAGCAAGTTAGACTGAAGGAAGGCTGAGAATTGGCTAAGTACTAGACCTATTTTGCCTAGATCAATGGGAGAAAATTGGCAGAGTGTTGGAGAATCTCATGAGAGATTAATCATTGTATTATTTCATGAATCCTTGAATTAATACACAATAGATATAGAGTGGTTTTGAGAAGTTTCTTTCCCCAGATACATCTTGTGTTGTGTGATTGATAATGTATTTCTCTTACTTATATGTGATTGTGCGATCATGTTTTGTTTCCGAAAATTGTAGGAAGGATTCAGTATCTTGTTTTAGTACATTACAAGGTCATATTGAATCTGGTTGGCTAGATTTTCTACATGGTATCAAAGCAATATTGTTTTGGGCAAAGATTTTGCCAAAGAATATGTGAAGATTTTGGCGTAAAATTTTCAAAGAAAAAACATGTTCGGATTCCTTGCAAAAAACTACCCAAATGGAAAATCAATTTGGAGCTCGAATGAGGGAGATATCATCGATTTAAAATCAACTCTTTTTTAGAAACTTTTGTAACGGCAGGACAATTACAATGTAATGTTCCAAATTTTGCAGATAAGTATTTGGAACATTAATCTTGCTTTTATTTTAATAAAAGTAATAAAATAGGTGAGGGAGCCCATGTAGCAAATTAATAATCACTCCTAAGGTGCAAAAATTCACTTAAGTGGCTTAAGTTAGTAGCCCAAGTGTGAAAAGGGGCCAAAAGCAAGTGAGCTAGAACATGGTTGACTAAAGTCAACAACGTACCCAAGGGGGGAAAGCTTGCACAAGAAGATTGCGTAGTTGGATGGAGGGAAATTCAAAATGGGAGAAACCCTAATGTGAGTGGGGTCCATGGCAAGGAATAATTCCTTGTATAAAAGATGAAGGAGAGCCATTTTTGGGGTTTCATCTTTGGAGAAGAGAATTCGAAGTTGAAGCTGCCTTCAGTAGAGGGAGCTTGTGTTGCTTAGCATAAGAGGGGTTCCTATTTAGGAATGCCCTTCTCTTCCATGGGATGCCATGGAGAGATTGTTATTCATATTCCTCACATCATGGCTTGAGGCAAAAGCATTCATTTGCAGCTACTGTGTTATTCTTGCAACAAGAGAACACTGGAGTTGTTGGTGTTGCAGTGAGGGACCTTCATCATCTCACTTCTAGAGTTGTTCCGTAGAGGAGAGGCCATCTCTTTCTCTAGGAGATCAGCAAAGGAGATCCCAGAGCTTTTATTGAAGATCTTGGCATTGAGCCATTGTTTCTTCTCATGCCCAGTGCAGTCCCTTTCTCCTACAGCGTTATTATCTGAGAGGGTTTGCAGGAGGAGTTCATTTTGTGCACTAGAGAGTGCAATCTTCAGTAAGGGGATCAGCCCCTTCACTTTGGAGATCATTGGAGGAGGTTTCATTGTATTGCACCATCTATTCCCTTCTCCTATGTTGTATTATATTTGAGTTGTAGCAGCTACACTGCAACTCTGACATTTTCTAGTTTTATGTATTTTAGCCAATCCCTTAGAGGATTGATGTAATAATGTTTTATGGGGTTGAGATATTGCCCCCCCATCTTTATTTGATCATATAATGTCATATCATATTATATATATTATTTTTTCATCATTTTCCCTCATAGACTGCGCAATGACAGAATAGCTGGGTCATGTAGCAGTATATTCACTTGTTTAATGTACATTTCCCTTTGAGGCTGATTTGAGCTCACCTTGAGAGGCATTTTCCTCAAGGAATTTGTATTAAATTTTCTTCTGCATATTATATATCATATTTTCACTCTTCTTTTACCCCATGAGTTGTTATTTCACTGCTGTTACATATTGAAGTTTTCTTGCTATTGAAGATTCTCCCGATGAGCACTATTTCCGCATACTTGTTGGTGAGAGATCTGAATAACCACCTTAGGGTTATTTCTTTGAGCTGATATTCTACAGGGAGTTTTTATCAAACATATTCTAAGGCATCCCAACACTGGATTTCCTTATTTTCTCATTGGCTTCCTTATACAGCTTCCTGATGGGCAGTTGTTGCAGAAATTCCTTGTAGGGAATTATTAGCCTTTGACAAGTTCTATTGTCAGAGTCTGCTAGTGGGCCAAGTAGCCTCTGGATCTCATCCTTCCTTGTGAAGGTGACATATCCAGTAAATTCCCCTAACATTAAATCTCTAAAATAGTTCAATGTTGATTGTTAATACTCCTGGAGCTGGAAAAATGGAATATCTCAAGATATTCCCGATGGAGCAGAAAATCCCTCATTTGAGATATTACAGTGGTATCAGAGCTCCAAACTTGGCTCAGCCTGTGAAGTTCAAATTTCAGAGCAGAAGAGGTTAGAATGATTCAGAGGATGAGATTGATCTCATCAGTTTTGGGTCCAACAACAACCTCTTCAAGGAGTTTGAGGAGATAGAAGAAGGAGAAGAGGAAGGATCATGCACTTCCTATTCTCACAGAGTAGCAGAGTAGAAGCATGGAGAACACTTGGAATTCTAATTCTAAGTGGGTATATTGCTGAATATGGAGCAAACCCTGGAGTCTTCCAAGAGACTCTATCTTTTCACACTTTTTCAACAGGAAAAACAGACTTGGAGGTTCAGCCATGGGAGGCATTCAAGGGTTTATACTCTTGTTGATTTTCTCAGATCTTGATTGGAAGATTTTTCCAAAGGAAGGAGGAGCCCTCACCACTAGAGGCACATGCAAAAACTGTTACATTCATGGAGGATCAACCTCTACCTTCAGCTATTGAGGCAGCCAGCACACTTGAGGAAGAGACTCTTGCAGCAACACAAGATCCTTCCAAATCTCTCCAAGGTATGCATGAGTTTGCATCTATCATGGAGGATTGTACATTATTTCATGTTGATTTTCTTGAGGAGGGAAATTTCTCTACACTGTGCCATTTTTAGAGAGAAACCCTCATTATACTCATGCACTGTTGATGAGCCATGCATCACATGTGAGGGTGGGGTTTGAAGTTTTGTCATGGATGAGATTGCATTTCAATGTCTCATGAAATGAAAAAGGAGAAATCTATTTTGGGATAGTGGTAGCTCTTATGCAAGAGGTACCAAGTGGTAGGATACTTACACCAAAGAGAAGAGCTTTGTGGATTATGTGTGCCCAACGGAAATGTGGAGGATCCATAACCCATAGGTCCCAGGATCATTTCGCAATTATTGCACTTGATGGAAAAAGGGGAGAGCATGGGTGCATCATGATGGGATGGAATTTCTCTTACCACTCATTATGTTCCCATTTTAGATTGGGTATGGTGGAAGTATAGGGGAGGAGCAACAAACATTCTTGTTGCTCAGATTTTGTTTGAATGTTGCGGGAGCAAGAGGAGGCACTAGCATAGTGCAAGAGGATTTCTCTTTGATCTTGGATGGCCAAGAAACACCTTCTTCATGGGAGGAGCTCTACATTTGCAACAACATGATGAGAAGAGTCTTTGTCAAGGTTCATGTCAAAGAGGGGAGCTTTGAGATGACAGTGGCCCTACTCCAAAGGCCAATAGCGCTGTCACTTGAGAGCTTGAGTTACTTGTTGGAGTGTCTTCCAAGAAACTTCACAAGTGATGTACTTTGGAGGCATGTAGGTGATGAGCATGAAGGAGTAATGGAAGAGAGCACTCCTTCTATATTTTGACTTTCTTGGCTTGGCTGCACAAGCACAAGAAGAGGAATCTACATGCAGTGTTTATGGGTTCTTCTTTCATGCATTTCCATGCATATTATTCATTGATGGAGGAGTCCACTTGGGAGGGAAACTTAATGGTTGCATATCGGCATATAGACAGATGCATAGCCCAAGGATGATGAGATGATTGGAACAACCACTCCCCTACTATGTTGCAGTAAGGGGGACTTTTCATTGGAGCCATTTCAGCTCAAAGGCAAAAGTACAAGAAGAGGGAGGTAACCATTTGCTTTATGATTTACACTCTCTTACTTTATGATCAGCAAGTTGTATCAAGGAAGGTCTTCCTTTCACATTATGCTTGGTTTTAATTATGGTCTATTGTAGCAAGAATGATGGCCATCTTATGGGTGGTTTGTGGGGGAAAGCCACATGGATTTTGGTGTGCCCCTTTGGCACCAAAAAATATGTTTTCATGATCACACCTTGTAGGATGGATGTGGAAGCAAACAAGTGGCTGCAAAGACACTTTTTGCATCATATATTGAGGCAGGCATATGATGCCCTGCACTGGTTCCATGCATGGGACCAAATTTCACCTCCTTGCTCTCAAAATTTTATGCTTCCATATGTTGTTGATGGAACGCTGTTTAGAGGAAGCACTATTTTTAAGGAGGGAAATAAATTGAAGATGCCCATTGGGAGTGTGATTCTACCTAATTTTCAGGTTGTATGTTTCTGGAGGAGCAATGGGCAGCCCATGATTACCAAGCTTCATCTATTTCCTTCATGTGGGAGGAGCTATTTGGAGAGTTGAATTTTTGGAGGAGGCACTTCATGGTTCATATGTTGATGGGGTATCTTGGGTCTCTCTTGAAGACCATTTCATTTCGTCCATATATCAGCAGCAGCCCCATATGTATCATGTGGAGGGAGAGACTCATTGGGTGGATGTGCCCTTTGGGAAAGAAGACCTCCATTCTTTTTGCAACACATGCTCCAAGGGAAGTATGGAAGATGATATGGCCACCATGTTCAGCCATGTGTTTTTCCATGAGGTGGACCATATGATTGCTTGAATACCATATGTTGATGGATTCCAACTCATCAAATATGTGAGGATTTGGGTCAGCTTGATTTGCAGCATTGGAGGAGAGGTCATTGGGGATCTAGACTTCATCTTGCCTCTTGAAGGAAACACTATTGTAGCCCAAGTTCAGCTTTCACTCCACATTCATCATAAGTGGAGAAGAGGATAGCGTGGGGTAGGCTATGAAGCTTACCAAGTTCAGAAATTCAGCCCACCTATTTCTCATGAGCACAAGGTGGAGGAGTACTTTCAGGAGTTTCCTAGTTGGAGGGTGACTCATTTTGCTTGGTTGATTGCTTGAGGGTGGAGGATCTACATGGGAATATTTCAGACTCCATGCCTTGCGTGGAGGTTATTTTTCAGTTCATCCTTACTCTTGCTTGAGGACAAGCAAGTTTTGGGAGGGGAGGACTGTAATGTTCCAAATTTTGCAAATAAGTATTTGGAACATTAATCTTGCTTTTATTTTAATAAAAGTAATAAAATGGGTGAGGGAGCCCATGTAGAAAATTAATAATCACTCCTAAGGTGCAAAAAGTCACTTAAGTGGCTTAAGTTAGTAGCCCAAGTGTGAAAAGGGGCCAAAAGCAAGTGAGCTAGACCATGGTTGACTAAAGTCAACAACATACGCAAGGGGGGGAAGCTTGCACAAGAAGATTGCGTAGTTGGATGGAGGGAAATTCAAAATGGGAGAAACCCTAATGTGAGTGGGGTCCATGGAAAGGAAACATTCCTTGTATAAAATATGAAGGAGAGCCATTGTTGGGGTTTCATCTTTAGAGAAGAGAATTCGAAGTTGAAGTTGCCTTCAGTAGAGGGAGCTTGTGTTGCTTAGCACAAGAGGCATTCCTGTTTAGGAATGCCCTTCTCTTCCATGGGAGGCCATGGAGAGATTGTTCCTCATCTTCCTCACATCATGGCTTGAGGCCAAAGAATTCATTTGCAGCTACTGCATTATTTTTGTAGCAAGAGAACACTGGAGTTTTTGGTGTTGCAGTTAGGGACATTCATCATCTCACTTCCAGAGTTGTTCTGTAGAGGAGAGGCCATCTCTTTCTCTAGGAGATCAGAAAAGGAGATCATGGAGCTTTTATTGTAGATATTGGCATTGGGCCATTGTTTCCTCTCATGCCCAGCGTAGTCCCTTTCTCCTACAACGTTATTATCTGAGAGGGTTTGCAGGAGGAGTTCATTTTGTGCACTAGAGAGTGCAATCTTCAGTAAGGGGATCAACCCCTTCACTTTGGAGATCATTGGAGGAGGTTTCATTGTATTGCACCATCTATTCCCTTCTCCTATGTTGTATTATATTTGAGTTGCAACAGCTACACTGCAACTCCGACATTTTCTAGTTTTATGTATTTTAGCCAATCCCTTAGAGGATTGATGTAATAATGTTTTCTGGGGTTGAGATCTTGCTCCCCCATATTTATTTGAGCATATAATTTCTTATCATCTTCTACATATCAGTTTTCAGTCATTTTCCCTCATAGACTGTGCAGTGACAGAATAGTTGGGTCATGTAGCAGTATATTCACTTGTTTAATGTACATTTCCCTTTGAGGCTGATTTGAGCTCACCTTGAGAGGCATTTTCCTCAAGGAATTTTTATTACATTTTCTGCTGCATATTATATATCAGATTTTCACTCTTCTTGTACCCCATAAGTTGTTATTTCACTGCTGTTACATATTGAAGTTTTCATGCTGCTGAAGATTCTCTCTATGAGCACTATTCCGGCATACTTATTGGTGAGAGATCTGAATAACCCCCTTACGTTTATTTCTTTGAGCTGATATTCTGCAGGGAGTTTGTATCAGACATATTCTAAGGCATCCCAACACTGGATTTCCTTATTTTCTCATTGGCTTCCTTATACAACTTCCTCATGGGAAGCTGTTGCAGAAATTCCTTGAAGGGAATTATTAGCCTTGAAAAGTTCTATTGTCAGAGTCTACTAGTGGGCTAGGTAGCCTCTGGATCTCATCCTTCCTTATGAAGGTGACATATCCAATAAATTCCCCTAACATTCAATCTCTAAAATAGTTCAGTGTTGATTTTTAATACTCCTGGAGTTGGAAAAATGGAATATCTCAAGATATTCCTGATGGAGCAGAAAATCCCTCATTTGGGATATTACATTCAATGTGTGCAAGTCAAGAACCTATATGAACTTGAGGTACCAGATGCATCCAAATATTTGAGGTGCAAATCAGAGGTTAGAGACTTACCTGTTGAGAGGGAGTACAAATTACCTCTCAACATGCAGCCTTGGAAGAAATCTCAGAAGGTTGTGGAGCAACCACAATTGGTGAAGAAGAGAGGAGACTGAGTGGGATCATCCACTCAAGTAGAGACCTCCATGAGGGGGAAATTTCAAGCTATATGGGCAGAGGGATCACATATAGCCATACCTCCAAGTGAAAGGATGGGTGATGTGTAGACATAATCCCAAGATAAGAAATTTGGGCAATTTCCATCGAGACTGTGTGTCTCATGGATCAAACCTAGCTATGAGGAGTCCACAGTAAAACACTAGTAGGGAGGATCAGTTAGATTGATGCATTTAGATGTTAGGAAGAAAAAAATCAGAGTGACAAATGTCAGATACTAGACCGTAGATTAGAGTTGGCAATAATGCAAAGGGCACGGAAGCAGATGCCGACAACAACGCAGACAATCCAATAGATAGGTGCAATATCTAGCATCAGTCATAAGAATCTAATGAAAAATGCATTATATTGATTCAGTTGTTCGGAGGCTATTCAATTTCAGGATTTACAAGTGCAAACAACACTAGATAAGTGTTGCATGCAAAATTCCAAAGGTACCTGATCGAGATAGATTGAATTCCTTTATTATTGAGAGGGAGTGTTGAAATTTGAAATGAGAAACAGTGAAATCGGAAACTAGAAAGGATAAAAAAATAATGCACCCACATTGGTGAGGAATTTTTATGTACTAGGAGTGAGGAATGTAAGGCATCTAATTTATTTTTCCCTTAAATAATTTGGACAATAAATTGTAATTTCATCTCATAAAAACTTGGGTCAGTTAACTTGTTAGGTCCCTATATTACTAGTATAGTCCCTTATTATTGTTAGTGTAACCCCCTTATTGTTATTATTGTACCCTTGTAACCCCCATTTTGTTATTATTGTGCCCTTAAATTATTATTGTTAGGTCGGCTAGGATTACATTGTGGCCCATTAGGGTTACATTATGGCCCCATGGACTCCTATATATAGAAAGGAGGTTTTGTAAATTGTATCATCCAAGAATTGTTCATTTATGTAATGTATTGGAGGTTTCCCCCTCGAAGTGGCTTATTTTTAAGGCGTTGATATCTTTTTCTTCTATTTTTGGAGTTGGTTACACAAAATTTGGTATCAGAGGTTTGGATTCTAGGGTTTCGCTGCTCCAAACAGGTCATCATGGAATTTTAGCTATAATTTTGTTTCTACGAAGTTTCAGAAGCTGAAATTTTTAGGGTGCGAAGTTGAAATCCTGAGGAATATTGTCTAAAAATTTCAGAGCTTGGTTCGTAATATTTTCGGAGATATCATCTGTGGAAGTTAGGTCGTTTTTCAAGCTCCTAAACAGGTCATCATGGAATTTTAGCTATATATTTGTTTCTACGAAGTTTCAGAATCTGAACTTCGTATGGTGCGAAGCTGAAATCCTGAGGAAATTCGTCAAAAAATTTCAGAGCTTGGTTCGCAATATTTTTGGAGATATGATCTGTGGAAGGTAGTGCTTTTTCAGGCTCCTGAATTTCATCTCAAAGAGGTGATCGTGGGAAACATTCAATAACTCTCTCTCTAGGTAGTGGATTTGAGTTCCGTAAAAAGTGGTCGCAATTGCACATACTTTAGTTTCTTTTCTATCAATTTCAGAGACAAAGGACGAAACAATGACACGTGGCAAGTCCTACAAGTTTTCTCTACTGAACCAGTCCAAAATTAGGTCATTGTGGGAGATTGGACACAACTTTGTCTTGGGGAATCCAAATTAGATCAGACCTGTGGCATTTGAAAGAAGCTTCAGAGGGCTACTACATGGCTGAATTTAAGATATTGAAGATTTTCAATTACAGAGATAATTCAATTTCAATATTGAGCTCCTCAAAGCAAGTAAAAGGTGCGTATTTTTTTTCCGAATTGCATAAGTCTTGTTTGAAGAATCAAGTTGAATTGATTCCAAGGGAATATTTTAGAATAGGTATCAATATTGGATTCTAAAATGGCACCTAAAAAGAATTCAACACCCATTAAGCCTTCAGAAGGCTCTACCATGACTCATGAAGATGAAGAATTGCAACATGATCTATCAAAATTACAAGAGCAAGTGCAACAAATTTCACTCTCGCAAAGAGCAACAAAAATGAAATGGAAGTTTTGAAGAAAGGCGTGGAAGTGAAGATGGACGGTTTGAAGAAAGGCATGGAAGCTAAGATGGATGGCGTGGAAGTGAATATGGACGGTTTGAAGAAAGGCGTGGAAGCTAAGATGGATGGCGTGGAAGCTAATATGGATGGCATGGAAGCTGGCATGGAAGCTAAGATGGATGATCTAAAATCAAACATCGAAGATTTGACAAAGTTGATACAAGAAATGTTTCCTAATGGTGAAAATATAGTAGAAGAACCTCATGATGAGAAAAAAATAAATGCTAATCGTGATTTCATAAACTCTAATGTTGGCGGGAAGAACCACCATATTCCAAAAATGGATATGAGGAAGTTTGATGGAAAGGATCCTGTAACATGGATACTACAGATGGAGCAATATTTTGATCTCCATAATGTGAAAAACACACAAAAGGTACACATTGCAACTTTGCATTTAGAACAAAATACATTTGTATGGTATCGATGGCTTTGCTCCCGTAAAAAAATTGTTACTTGGTCAATTTTTACGGAGGAAATGATAGCACATTATGAGGATACAAAGAGAAACACCTTATTTAGCCAATTGATAAATCTCAAACAAAAGGGTTTAGTGGGGTAGAAAATTGAGGACTTCCAAAAATTGAATATAAAGGTAACTGATATTCCAGAGGAACACAGGATTGATCTCTTCATAGGCACTTTAAAGGATAACATTCAACATGAAGTTCGCGTTCTGGAACCTGATTCATTGGAGAAGGCATTCAAGTTGGCAAGAAAATTTGAATGTAAAATTATGGCAACAAGGAAGCCTACCACTCAATTCTATAAAGAAGGAAGTGTTGCTACGCCTAGATTTCCACAGCCTACAAGGTTGACACCACAACAATTGGAAGAAAAAAGAGCAAAAGGGCTTTGCTACAGTTGTGATAGAAAATACACTAAAGGTCATAAGTGTGCTGAGAAGAAATTATTTTACATAGATTGTGAAGAGGAAGAAGAAAATTAACAAGAAGAGGATATACACCAGGAACCAACCCTAGAAGAGGAAGAAATGAGTCCGACCATATCGTGTAATGCATTGGCAGGAATTACCACTCAAACTCTCAAGATAGAAGGACATATCAAGAAGAAAAAGGTAATAGTGTTGATTGATTCAGGTAGTACCCATAATTTTATTCATTGTAAGGTAGCCAAGGAATTGAATTGTTTCCTATACCCAGCACCAGAATGTCAAGTGATGGTTGCAAATGGAGGAACTATAAATTGCTATGGAAAATGCCATAATATCAAGCTAACCATGGGGGAATATGTGTTGACTAGTCCAATGCTTTCCATTCCTGTGGGAGGTGCTGATGTTGTATTAGGAGTACAATGGTTACAATCTTTGGGGACGGTAGCTTTTAATTTTCAAGAACTTTTCTTGCATTTTTTTTCAGAAGGAAAGGAAGTCGAATTACGCGGTATTGAAGGGAAGCCGGGAAGGATAATAAGCTCTAATGTCATGAAAAAGCTTCTAAAGAAAGAACAATGAGGCGTAATTGCACAATTATGCTCGCTAGAAGTTTCGACATCAAAATCATCTATTTCTGCATATCTCCAACAAGTCTTGGACAAGCATTCCAAAGTGTTTGAAACTCCCAAAGGACTCCC
The DNA here is from genome assembly GCA_034641835.2 of Pinus albicaulis. Classification (NCBI taxonomy): domain Eukaryota; kingdom Viridiplantae; phylum Streptophyta; class Pinopsida; order Pinales; family Pinaceae; genus Pinus; species Pinus albicaulis. Next base: position 848,066,459 of record CM076573.1, on the reverse strand, counting down.
ACCTATTCGTGATCATGATCATGCTATTCATTTGATTCCAAGAAGTGATCCTCCAAACATCAGGCCTTATAGATATCCTTACTTCCAAAAGAGCGAAATTGAACGTATGATTGCAGAAATGTTAGAGGCGGGTATAATTCAACCTAGTCAAAGTTCTTTCTCTGCCCCTGTAGTATTGGTACACAAGAAGGATGGATCATGGCGAATGTGTCCGTATTATAGGGAGCTCAACAAGCTCACCATTAAAGACAAATTTCCCATTCCTGTGATTGATGAATTATTGGATGAATTACATGGAGCAATTTATTTTACCAAGTTGGATCTTCGTTCAGGATATCATCAAATTAGAATGAAGAATGAAGATATTCCAAAAACATCATTTCGAACTCATGAGGGTCATTATGAATTTTTGGTCATGCCTTTTGGCCTTACCAATGCACCTTCTACATTTCAAGGGCTGATGAATTCCATTTTCAAACCCTTCCTTAGAAAATTTGTGCTAGTATTTTTTGATGATATACTAATCTACAGCAGGTCTTGGAAGGATCATGTTGAACATGTTGACAGGGTGCTCAAACTATTGCAGGAGAAACAATTATATGCAAAAACATCCAAATGTTCCTTTGGAGTACAAGAGGTGGAATATCTAGGTCATATTATATCTCACGAGGGTGTGAAAGTAGACCCTAACAAAATTAAAGCCATTAAGGAATGGAAAGTCCCCAAGACAATAAAGCAGTTGTGAGGATTTCTTGGGTTAACAGGCTATTATCGCAAGTTTGTTAAGAATTATGGGAGAATAGCAGCACCTCTAACAACATTATTGAAGAAAGATGCATTTTCATGGATGCCTGAAGCAACTAAGGCCTTTGAACATCTTAAAGAGGCAATGTGCCTAGCACTGGTCTTAGCTACGCCAGACTTCACAAAAACCTTTATTGTGGAATGTGATGCCTCAGGAAATGGAATTGGTGCAATTTTAATGTAGGAAGGAAGACCCATTGCTTTTGAAAGTCGTCCAATCAAAGGAAAGTATTTACAGAAACCTATTTATGAGAAGGAAATGTTAGCAATACCGCATGCACTAAAGAAATGGCAAACTTACCTAATGGGAAGACACTTCAAGGTAAAAAATGATCATGATAGTCTTAAACACTTTTTGGAACAAAGACTATCTTTAGAAGAGCAGCAAAAATGGGTCACAAAGATGTTGGGTTATGACTTTGAAATAATCTAAAAAAAAGGAAAGCTTAATGTTGTTGCAGATGCACTCTCAAGAAAGAATGAAGAGGTGGAAGCATTGCTTTGTGCCATTTCTATTATCCAACCAGATTTGGTAACCGAAGCAAGAGATGAATGGAAGAAGGACAAAGAAGTATGGACACTCATTCAAAAGTTGCAGCAAGATCCTAGTACATCTGATACATTTAGTTGAAAAAATGATTCCTTATGGTACAAATATCGCTTATATCTTTGTAAGAATTCCCAACTAAAACAAAAGATTCTTCTCGAATTGCACACTTCTCCTTTAGGAGGACACTCAGGATTTTTAAAAACTTACCACAGGGTGAAGAAAGAATTTTTTTGGGATGGCCTTAAATCTGATATTCGAAAGTTTGTGGCGGAATGTTTGGTTTGCCAGCAGAATAAAGTGGAAACAATTAAGACCCCAGGACTTCTACAACCTTTATACATTCCAAGTCAACGTTGGGAGGAGATTTCAATGGATTTTATCACAGGTTTACCTAAGTCCGAAGGAAAGAGTGTCATCATGGTGGTAGTTGATAGACTTACCAAGTATGCACACTTTTGTGCATTATCTCATCCATTTAAATCAAGTACAATTGCTACTACATTTATGGACAGAATTCAAAAGCTACATGGAAGCCCAAGGGTTATTGTGAGCGACAGAGATCCCATTTTTACTAGAAATTTTTTGACGGAGTTATTTTCTTGTTTGGGTACTCAATTAGCTCATAGCTCATCTTATCATCCTCAATCTGATGGTCAAACTGAGATAGTAAATAAATGTTTGGAAGGATATCTTCGTTGTTTTGTATCTGATAAGCAAACACAATGGGTCAAGTGGTTACCTCTCGCTGAATGGTGGTATAACACTTCCTTCCATACTGCAGCAAAAATGACCCCATTCCTTCCATCACATCATCTTTAAGGGAAAATTCGAAGGTTCAAGCAGTGGAAGATCACATTGAGCATCAGCAAGAAGTTCTCCAACTCTTAAAGGATAACCTGAATTTGGCACAAAATCGAATGAAACAACAGGCAGATCAACATCGCAACAAGAGAAGTTTTGATGTCAGAGACTGGGTATTTTTACGGCTACAACCGTACAAACAAATGTCCCTTAAGCAAGCTAAGAAGGATAATAAATTATCGCCAAAGTACTATGGTCCTTACAAGGTGTTGCAAAAGATTGGTACTATGGCATACAAATTGGAGCTTCCTGCTTCTTCGCAAGTACATCCAGTTTTCCATGTTTCATGCTTAAAGAAGGTTATAGGTGAAAATCTTCCAGTTCAAACAGTATTGCCAGAACTTGATGGGGAAAGGAAAATCATATTGGAACCTGAAGCAGTCATGGAAAAAAGAACTCGACAACTACGGAATCGATCAATTTCAGAGTATCTCATCAAGTGGAAGAACTTACCCACCGAAGATTCTACATGGGAGGATGAGAATTTTATACAGAAGCACCCAGAGCTACTCAAGTGTTGAGGACAACACTTTTTTGAAGGAGAGGGGCATGTTAGGTCCCTATATTACTAGTATAGTCCCTTATTGTTGTTAGTGTAACCCCCTTATTGTTATTATTGTACCCTTGTAACCCCCATTTTGTTATTATTGTGCCCTTAAATTATTATTGTTAGGTTGGCTAGGATTACATTGTGGCCCACTAGGATTACATTATGGCCCCATGGACTCCTATATGTAGAAAGGAGGTTTTGTAAATTGTATCATCCAAGAATTTTTCATTTATGTAATGTATTGGAGGTTTCCCCCTCGAAGTGGCTTATTTCTAAGGCATTGATATCTTTTTTCTTCTATTTTTGGAGCTGGTTACACAACATAACTAAGTCATGATGACTGAGTTAGCTCAAGGAATTTGAGTTGAGGTGATTGAGGTGGATATTGGTGGCCACTTGTATATTCCACTTGGGCCCTCACCATTAACTCTCTTGGAACCGCTGGCGGTTCCAACCCCTAACGCAAATTTCATTACACCATAAATATAACATGACTTCTTATAATGTTAAGTAACATCGTAGCGTGGGAAGTTAATACATGGGCATTCTCTGTCGGAGGTCGCGGGGTCGACTCGTGCGGACCCAAACCAAAATTTTACACTTCCCTTCTAGGGCCACGTGGCGCCTTCTCATTGGCCCAACAAATCTGTATGCCTAATAAAAATCTGACACTTGTTAACATCCGATTGGCCCGGAAAGAATATTTTGGGGAATATTCTGAGGAATATTCTAGGAATATTTTGAAGAATATTCTAGGAATATTCCCAAGAAATATTCCTTTTTTTGAATGTACAATTTCCTAGTCAACCCTAGTCAACTCTCGAAATTTGCAGTTTACTGGACTTTTCCAAACACGATAACTTCTTCATACAGTGTCAGTTTTTTGAACCATTCACGGTGCCAGAATCAGGAAGACGATATCTATTTGGTCGCTTAGGTTCGGCACACTTTCTAACACTTTTAAATTTGAGCTATCACTTAGGTCTTGATCCAAATCTGATCACTCCTCCCCATTGGGAATCTTTTGGAACCCACAAGACTGATTACCTGTTTAGTAGATGAGAATATAGCTCCCACATATTTCCAACCTCCATCCATTTTTACTTCATTGGCTTAGTTCCTTTGAGCCCAACTCGAAGGTAGTCAACACTTTCCCTCCTTGTACTCTTGTCCTCCTATCAATAATTGTATCTTCTTTGAGCTCATCCAGAAATTTCTGGTGAGAAATATTCAATTGAAGGGAGCTGAACATCATTTCCTTGATCATCGATCAAATGTGGCTCAATAAAACGTAAGTTTTCAACAAAAATACATGCATACATGACTGAAATTTTCATATGTACAAATGAATGTATGTCCTACTGGGTCAAGAAGTCAAACCACTTCTTACCAAGACACTTCCATGGTGATTTTTCTTGCTAAAAATATTCTTTTTGTGAATTATCTAGACCCACATTGATGATAGAATATTCGGTTCCACTTGTGCTAGTATTTTTATCCTCTTGCTTCAAATTCTTGGGATGATTGGTTGGATGCAGTGTCCAACATTGGGCAATGAAATGTCCCTTCTTCTGGCAATGGGTGCAAGTCTTTTGCATATTCTGTGCAAGTCGCCTTCGCTTCGACTGTTTCCTGTATACCTTCATCCTCTTCCAACATTTTGAAACTTCATGATTACACAAACCACAATAGGAACATCAACTCTTTCTTCCATTCATGCATGCAGATTTATCATGCTTAACATAAACATAATCAACTTGACTATGGGAAGAATTATACCTCAAATGTTGCTTTGCATGTCCATATTTTTTACCTTCTTGAGGAGATGAACTTGAAGAGGTTTCAGATTTCTTTTGAAGACCAACATCAGTGTTCATGTATTGATAGTTGTCAAAACTCTCTTGCTCGCCATAAGCTGCATGTCTACAAACATCCTGCTACAACATAGGCTTCAAACAATGACATTCAACTTTAAAGAAAACTTGACATGTTTGTCGATTTGAACTTGCAAAAAAAGTTCTTCTCGGAGTTGTCTCAAATGCCTTCATGGCTGTAGAGTTTTCACCATAAGATTGAACATAGCCTAGACCAAAATTCTTAGGCCTTTCCTCAACCATAATAGGCTCAATCATGCCTTGTGCATGTTTGCCTAAAACCTTACCTTCATAGCCCATTTTTAACATCAACTTGGACCCTATACCTATAGTGTGTTTTTCAAATGAACCTACACATCTATCTGATGAGGAAATTGAAGACAAATTTGAGTGATTTACCTCTGCTTCACGCATGTGCTTGGTTAAGGTCTCTTGGGCATGATGGATCTGCGTCTCCATCTCATGCATTATTTGAAGAATTCCTTCTTTCTCTTGCTTCATAGCAACCAATTTCTCATGAAGTCTAGTGCTTTCCTTTCCATCTTCATATAGGCTTTGCACCATATCCTTCAGGATGTAGAAGTCCCGCTTCATATCTTCATCGAAGAGTCTTGTAAAATAGGAGGATTTTGAAACCTCAATTGAAGAAGTTTTCATCATTATGTAAATGAATTAGAAAACTTCAACAACAAATCACAGAGCTTCAAAAAAAATTGACAAAGCTTCTTTTGCAAACAATCCCTCTTGTGCTTCAAGGGTTTCCTTGAGGTTCTTTGGGTAAGGAGGATGCTTTCATCCTTCTTCCTTCTTGCCCTCTTATGGAATTAGCTAACAATAGCTCCCCTTCACCGCTACCAAAATCAAAATTTTAAGCATCAGTAAATTTGCAAACAAGTAAATTCTTTGTACTATTAAACACCTTTCAAGTCAAACAAGCAAGCAAGCAACCTTGTGCTCTGTCAAGCAAGAAAACTACTGCTCTGTAAAGAAAGAAACCTAGTGCTCTGATAACACATGATCTGAAATGGGTGGCTGACTTGTTATGCTATGCAAGCACCTCCCACTCAGTTAAAAAAATTAAGATCTTCCTTATACTTGATTGTGCGGAATTGAATTCTTGATTCAGGTGGATGTGTTTTAAACTGTTTTAATGATTTAAGTGTGAGGAATTAAATTTTTTTTTTCTGCTGATAATAAGCATGTACATCAAACATAAAGTGAAAACAATAAGAATCAACACATAAAAACAAATTTAATAAAGGAGTTCGAATGTCATGGGCTACATCTCCTTGAGCATTTGTCAATTGACCTGGCTCTTTGGGATTATTATGAAAAATTTATTTTACAAGTTAACTACTCAACTCCAATGGTTTTTTATGATGTACCAATGGGTTTAGAATATCATCATACCCCTGGAATGGCTGCTATCTCTTTGGAAATGGATCTAGGCTTCCTTACACTTGACCTCTTCTGTCAATGCCCTTAAGCTTCCCTGAGCTTCTCTGTGGCACTAACTCCATTAGAAGTCCTTTTCTATCCCTGAAAAATTTTCTACTGTCTCCAACATATATCATTCACCCAAAATAGATTGTTCATTTGCTCCAAACGAGCTCTGGCTCCCTAATATAGGCCTCTAACCCCTGGTGGCCCTAGGCTTCCCAAAACCTCCCTGTGGCTTCTTCAGTTCTAGAAGTCTCAAAATGGCTTTGAAAATCCATCCATTGGATTTATAATGTCCAATTTAGTCAAAATAGACTATTCACTTACGCCCCCAGCACTTGGTCCACTAAATGTGAAGGACTTCACTTTAACTGGAGATAAACTAATTTCTCCGCCCTAAATTTGGGCGTGCTCCAAAATATCTGCCAGTCTAACCATTACAATAAATATTATGGTTAGGGTGGCCACATGCGCACAACAACCTCGATCCTGACTGTAACGATTTTCATTAACGAACCCTCAAACCCAGAGTTCTGAGTTTATCACCATAGTTTGATGCTGGGTTTCCGTCGACCGTTACGGCCACTAAATCCCTTAGAAGTAATTTTTTGTCCCTGAAAAATTTTCTACTGTCTCCAACATATATCATTCACCCAATATATACTGTTCATTTTCTCCAAATGAGCTCTGGCTCCCCAATCTAGGCCTCCAACCCCTGGTGGCCCTTGGCTGCACGAAACTTCCCTATGGATTATTTGGCTCTATAAGTCTCCAAATAGCTCTGAAAATCCCTCCATTGGATTCATAATGTAAAAAATAGTCATAATAGACTATTCATTTGCTCAAACTATCCTCTGGCTACTCTGGTTATGCCCCCTAAAACAACTCCACTAAATGTGGAGGACTTCACTTTAATTGGAGATAAACTAGTTTCTCTGCCCTAAATTTGGGCACGCTCCAAAATATCCTCCAGTCTATCCGTTACAATTAATATTATGGTTAGGGTGGCCACATGAGCATCCCAAACTAAATCCTTTTTATGTGGATTAATCCCTCTTGCAGAGAAGTGCGATCTCCCTTGTATTCTACGAATAACTAGAAACAACCATCCATTTGTAATTTTTTTTCTCTAGATTATTTGTAATTCAGAATTATTATAAAAAAAGAAAGAGGAAATGCTCCTACATTTAAATCCAATGTTCGATGTAGTCTTTTATCCAGTCTCTTGAAAGAGGCTTCTCTAGTAAGTAGAACCTGCAATCAAACACAGAAAAAAGAATCAAAAGCATCTGCAACATATAATAATTAAGAAAATCTAATCCAACTTAATGATCAAGGAGTCTAAGTATTGATGTTATTAAGTAAGAACAAGAACAACTCAATGAGAAAAAGAGATCCATATGTATTATCTTGAATGAAAAGAGTAACTATACAACTTGATGCCTTGATGTCGTACAAGTTTCTCCCGGGGTCCTGAACAATCGTTCCTCGTTTAGTTTGACAAGCCTTAATATATGAATACTAGCATGGATTTATGGACATAAGGGTGTGATCATTCTCATGCCAACAAGAACTAGTGTAAAGAGTATGCTCCCTTGGGAATTTCTTCAGCAATTACCATATACAAGGTACCCTTGAGACTGAAACATGAGCTCAATTTATAGGGAAATGGAGGTAGTTTCAGTTCCATGAAGAGGGGGATGGATTCCTCTCATGAATGGATTTGAACTCCATGGAACAAGGGATAAGCTCCATGAGTTGAGGGATAGAGCTCCATGAGTGGAGGGATAAAGTTCGAATCGATCACCCCTCTAGAAGCTTCTAGTTAGGAGAATATTTGACCAGCTGGGATTCTATAATTTACATTTTCCTTTATTTTAATTTTTTACAGGGTTCTGTAGGTTTTAGTAGCAGAACGTGTGGGAGCTGCCATAGGCTATAGAACAAGTATCTACGAACCCACAGGAAAAGGCTAGAAAAAGTGCGGAGGTAGACTTTTAAGGGTTTTAGTAAGCTTTTCTCCAATTCCAAGACTTGGTTTAAGAACATTAGGGTTTTTGACTTCTAAGGGAGCATAATATAGGTAGTGATATACCTATATGGATAGTAAACTATCATGGTGACAAAATAACGTGTAACAGATTACCCCCTAAAGTGTGAAGTCTGAGGTTATACTGAAGAGTGAAGTGTTGTATCATTCTGAGGATTGGATTGCGGACACACTGGTCGAAAACCTGTAAAAACAGTGAAAGAAAGCACACACACACACACACATGGATATATATTTTTATATATCATCACTGAGATAGACATTACCATACTCAGACCAAAAGTAACTAAATTTTCTGGTACATATATGATTTTAATATTACATCAAAATTAGACAGAGTATGGGCGCAACCATGTGTCATAAGTAGTCTACTATATCATGAATAATAAAAATCCTCGCAGCCTAGATGGTGGAAACTAGATCCAGGGTCTTGATTTATACTTCCAGAACTAGTACGATTCTATCCATGTGATTGATTGTGTTGAATTCAAACATGGTAGAAATCACTTGATTACTAGTCAATGATGTGAACTGTTAACAAAGTGTGAGAGAAACCACCAATAATGACAATGGCTCTCAAAGTACTCCAGTACAATCTATGAAGTGTGAATGAATGATTTGTAGTCGAACACTTCATAGAATCATTTGATCGAAGGTCAATGATGCAACCTATCCTCGAAGGTGAAAAAACTGCCATTAAGGCATGCAGATCCCAAGGTACTGATAGGATTCTAGATCAACTTTCTAGATGATGAGCTGTCGTCGATAGAAAGTGACCTGTCGCAAGAAAACCTACGACACGAAACCATTAGATCAATTTTTGAAGAAATTTTTGCAAGGACTGACTTAGGGATGGTCAATGCGAATGGAGACAAATTCTTGCACTGAATAGTTTATTTGAAGTGTCTCTTGAACACATAACGACACTGCAGATGGTTTGGCAACAATTGACCTAAAGTTAATACCCATAAACTAGCTGAAGAATTTCAATGTGGTTTGATTAATTGTGAGACAAAGGATTTCCCAACCCAGGTACAAGTGTGACAAAGTGTTGTGTTCAAGAGTGGCATTCTTCTTTTTAAACAAGGGTGACAACTGGATTCTTTTTCTCTCTTTTTCCCCCACAATTACTGACAAGCACCCCTTTATTTTTGACAAGCTTGAGGAGGATAATATTTGCTTGTTTGGGTAATCTCATCCTTCAGATGAGTCCATCTTATTACTAAAATTAAACCCTAATAAGGAGTGGTTCGGTTCTATTGTAATCGATAGGTCCTTTACTGTTAAATTTTAACGACACCAGTATAGGAGAAACTCAGTGTTTTTCAGTTTTAGGGAGTCAGAAGAAAAACATAAGTAAACTCTGTGGTTGTAATTTTTCGTAAATTTAGTGTCTCAAGCCAAAAAAAGGATAAAATAATACAGGAGAGAAATCTATTAACCATGATTAGTCAACAGATACATTTTTCGTAATTAGTCCATTTTAGTCCAGAAAAGGGGTAAACTTATACTGAAGGGATGAATGTTCATTTCCTTTAACATGTTCGAATAGTCAAGTACTCGGCGATATTTTCATGTTTCGAGAGTCTGAAAAGGGCTTAAAAGAGAACTCTAAGGTTTCGATTTTTCATAATTTTTCAAGAGCCCGAAAAAGTGATAAAAGTATACTTAGCATCAAAATAATTATTTTCACCAAAAATCCCATGTCTTGCACAAAAACTCAAAAGATTACACATACATGTTTCCAAGAAGTAAAAATATTGAAAAATAGCCATTTAAAGTGAAAAATAAATAAAATATAATATTTTGTTCATTCAAAAACTATAAAAAGGAGTTAAACAAATTCATTTTCACCTTTTGTCTTTAGAGTACCGAATTGAGATATTTTGGAAAAAATGTTTCGGAGCTAATATTGGGAGAACCAACCATCCATTCTGTGAATCGTCAGAACAAGGTAATCCACATCATCTTACTCTTCATTTTTATCTATTTCATTTCTCCTTTTTAGCTTTAATTTCATTTTTTGGAGGAATTTATGTTTAAAAATGCGCTCTCTGCGGTCCGTAGGTCATGCGCGTGCTACCTGCGGACCCCGATAATTTTATAAATAGAAAACTATCAGGTTTCTGCGGTTTTTTTGTAGAGGCTGTGAAGATGTCTGCGTCGTCTCCTCACAGAAACTGCGGAGGTGCCATGACCGTTTCAAAATTCACAAATTCTCTTAAAAATGATTCACGTTTTACACTCCAATGGTTTCTAACTTTCAAATGTGTTTATTTGTAGGATATTCCACCTTTTTAGAGTGGAGAGAACATGAGCATGAGGCTATAGACAATGAAGCCATTGAAGATGGCACCAAAATATGTGCATTTAAAACTTGTGGGTTATATAAGTTCTGGGCGATCCAAGGTATGAAAACACAAGTAGAACTGATGGCATGGCTAGTAAATGCACGGGAAGTTCAAGATCAATGCTTTATCATTGGTGACCATCAACTCGAAATTGAGCTCGAGGATATCTATTTCCTCACTGGATTATCTCGGAGAGGAGAAAACATATCCTTGTTTGGGGCTAGACAGGGTGGCCTACCCATTGCCAACTACAAACAACAATATTGCAATGATGAGGAAGATCCAAAGGATAATCGCATAGAAATTAAAACTATCCCACAATTATATCTCAAAGTTTTTGCATTTACATTCACCAGATTGTGTGGGAGTGCATCTCCACATGTAGCCACTAAATCTCAAATGCAGACTGAATGGCGCAATGGACTCAAAGAGAATGGGTAAGAAAAAATGACAATAAATATGAAATGACAATAATATATTTTTATTCAAAAAGTGTGAAATGACATTTATTATGAGTACTTTAGTTTGAATTTAAAAGTACTTAGAGTAATACCATGGTTAACCATGAGTTTTTATCCACCATTGAGAATGTGACAAGTAAGTACCTTTAACTCAAGAAATGCTGCCTCAACCATTAGGGATGATGTCAACCCCTAAAATGTGATTGGTTTTCATAAAGTGAATTTTGATTGTACATTTTCCTTAGGAGGCCCATTTTAGACCTCAAAAATCCCCTAATGTATGATATTACTACTTTCTTTGAGTATCTTGTTCAACATGTATCAAATGTTGTTTTTGGTTTACTATGTTAATGTTGAAAATGTCTATTTAGAACATGATTAACTAATGCATCGACTAATGTTTTTAAATTTCTTTAAATATGTTGATATTCGATGTAATAAAAATATCGTTCCAAGAGACGAACCTTCAAAAATAATCTCAATAACACTGGATTTTTAATTGCATATACCCTGTTTAAATGTAATACATGAGTTCTGAATCCAACCTAATGATCAAACGTCGAATACCAAATGAAATGGCATAATATAATAACTCAATGACTGCACTATATTCTATAATATTGTTCATTTTTTGACCAAGGCATACCCCATGCATAGAAACCAACTCATCGGTGGGTGAATAGATAACCCAAGCCACGGAAGAAATATTCCATGTATTACAATAGGCACCATCAGCAAAACCAATGTACGTTTGAAGGGATGTCAACATATGCAATATCAAGAGTAATCAAGATAAGCAGTGATAGTAGTAACAACAAACTTAATCTAGGCACACTTATCTAATCTAAGGCACACTATCTAAAAATTAACTAATATACAAGTGAGATATTCACATGAGAGTCAATAATAATATCTCTTAAGATAGAGACCATTTCCGGGCTTATCTAAAGATACCTCGTCATAATCATTAAATTCATAGGATCATTTTGCAAGCACACACTTGAAGATGTAGGGACCATGCCACATCAGTTCAAATTTTCCAGCACCCAGATTATTGTTAGCTTGATCATATACTAAGACTAGGTCACCTTCTTAAAAAACGTGAGGGGTAACACTTCGATCATACTAAGATTTCACATGTTTCTTATGAGCTTTGGATGTTAATGCAACAGTTCGTTGAGTCTCATCTAATTGTACTAAGTACAAAAAGTGTTTCTCCTCTTTAGAGGTAGCTGGTAGTAATTCAATGGCTAATTGGAGTGACAATATTTCGCATTCCATGGGTAACACAACTTCTAAGCCGTAGACCAGTTGAAAAGGAGTGAACCCTTTAGCAGTTTTTGCTGAGGTTCGGTATGCCCATAGCGTCGAAAAAAACATGGTGTGGCAATTTGATTTGTGAGTTCCTATAATCTGTTTAATCATGGTCATTAAAACCTTGTTGACGGCTTCAACTTGACCATTAGCCTACGGGTAATATGGAGTAGAGTTATCATGTCGCAGGCCAAGTTGATCGGAAATTTTGGTCATCATTATATTTCAAAAATGACTCCCATCGTTTCTGATTATAGCTTGAGGCACACCAAAATGAGCAATCACATGATTGAATACGAACGTAGCTATAGTTTTTCCATCTATCATGAATATAGGCATCACCTCGGCCCATTTGGTAAAGTAATCTACAGTGAGAATAATATACCCATGCCCCCGGGCTGAGTGTGGGTTACATGTAATGAAATAAATGCCCCATTTCACAAAAGGACTGACAACAACGATTGGGTGAAGAGGAGCTAGAGGTGCACACATCTTTCGATCAAAAATTTGGCAGTTGTGGAATTTTCGGATTGCAATAATACAATCTATAAATAAGGATGGAAAAAATTAACCACAACTCAATATATTTTGGGCTGTGGAAAACCTAGACATATGACCACCACACGCTCCAAAGTGGTAATCATTCAAAACCCTTTCAGCCTCTTCGTGAGTTATACAAAGCCAAAAAACAAAATTTGCACCATGACGATAAAGAATGTCACCAACAATATTGTATTGCTAGGATTGGTATCGTATTCTCCATCGATTTGAACGTGAAAGCTCTAGGTGAAAAGTTTGGGTTTGAAGATATATGATGATATATCCATACCATGGATATAATGTACTGATAATAAATAGAGATTCATCTGCGATGGGATTCTCTACCACGGTTTCTGTCTCAATATTGGGAAAGTTGCACATGAGTTTTGCAAACACCAATGATTTCTTTGATTTAGATTTCTCGAATTCCAAATAAAACTCTTGTAGGATGAAAATCCATTTATAGTATTTTCCCCCAAGTAATTTTTTTGTCAAAATATACACATTGGGTGGCAATTAGATATCAAAGTTGTTTTACGTAATAGTATGTAGTGACGGAATCGTTGGACAACTTGAACTACTGTCAAGGCCAATTTATCCACATGTGAATATTTGATTTCCATCGGGTTAAGATTCTGACTTAGATAATATATCACATGTTCATTATGAGATTCATCCTCTTGAACCAGAACCATTCCAATAGTGGAATCATAGGCTGTTAAGTATAAAAAGTAGTCCTGGTGGTAATTGGGTGGATGCAATAATGGTGCATGGGTCAACACATGTTTTAATGAATCAAAATATCAATTAGCAATCTCATCCCAAATAAAATGAACACTTTGTTTCAACAACTGGGTAAAACCTTTTGTTAACTCAGCATAGTTCGAGATAAAATTACATAGAAAATTTGTTTTCCCTTGCAAACTTTGGAGTTGGAAAAGTGTGGAAGGTGTTATCACAAAATCTGATCCTGATAGACTTCTCATCAAGTAGACTTTGAGTAACTCTTTCAAAGCAATCTTTTGGCTGAGGCTTAGCCTCCTCAACCTAAGAGGGTTCTCTCAATAGGTTTAAGATTTTTGATTAATGATTAGATGGCTAACTCTAGTAATAAAAAGGATAAAAATGTATAACTGGTTGAATCAAAGATTAGAAAACACTCATTGGGCCATGGAGTCAAGATAGTTTTCAACAAAACATCATAATCTGTCAAACATGGAAGTCAAGGCACTTGGAGTTTAGGTTTATAAGTGAAACAGTAACACAGTGAATAAACACAGTCTACAAGAAAATGAAGGAAGTTAGAGCATTATACAATGAATTCTAAGTAACACATTCTCATACCACTGCAAATAGGTAATTGAAAAAGGCAATAGAAAAATTATACACTTAAACTCCATGTGAATCTTGAGTAGTCAAACAAATCTATGTATTAAGTTGAAAGATCACAGTAACATACAATAACACAACTGCTTTGCTAATGAAAATGCCAACCTTGAGGAATTCGACCTCATGCTTCATATAGAGTCTTCACATTTCTTGGATTCCATGATCCATCATTAGGAGAATTCTAATTTCTAAAATTGACACCTATCTACTCATAAAACAAACTCTTAATTACAAACTGACAACTAACTGTCTTCTAGGAGTTCTAATACAAATAGGAGTGAAACTCCTAAACATGTCTCAAAAAACCTTATCTAAAACTTAAATACTTTCTTTGATAGCTACTAATCCATGTCTTAGACCTTTATGATGCTTCTTGCTTTGTGGTAAACCCTGCTAATTCATGACCTAACTTTCCTAAAAACCAGGAGACAGAGTTTCCTGATTTTTAGCCCTTAATCTCCATGCTTATATTTGAACAACTTTGCTGGCCTTGATGAATATTTTGTATATGTGACATGTGCTAAAATTCTATTAACACTTTAACCTTCCACCTGTGCAAAAAGAAATCCTCAAAAACAAATGAAAAGGAGATGAGATATGACTGTGCTACGAAAATAGCCTGTTTTCGTAGCACCGTTTTTATACCATTGTAAAAACACTTCCTTTGACCATTATTTCTCCTGATTTTCAATCTAAAACTTCATTTTTGATCTTGATCTTTCCATCAAAAATACCAAAATTTGAAAACCAGCAGTCCTTACCTCTCAAATACATACAAAAAATTCCAAAAATCCACCTTCGGTAGTTTCATAGCGTTCTACAAAACTGCTGTGTATGCTCCCTTTAACATAGTTTTTACAAAATTTATAGTTTTGAGGATATTTAAGACTTTTCAAGGATTGATATCAACATCAAATAGCTTTAAAATATGTTCTTCTTCAAAAATGATCCTTTTCTTCATGACAAAATTGTTTCAAGGATTTATCATTTTTTGCCTTGTTTCATTGTTGCTGCAACTGTATTTCTAGGTCTTCAATCTACCTCCTCAGTTTCCTGTTGGTAGCCCTTAACTGAACATTCATAATTATCACATACCTAGCCTCTTTAATTTTAGGAACAATCCAAGTAAATTACTGAGCTTCACTGCTTATTGTTTCTAGTTTGGAAACCTTTTCAAGTTCCCATAGAGCCTTTATCCTCTTGAAATTTATCTTTTCAACAGCATGCCTTCTTGCTCTCTTCCTTAGTATAGAAATTTCATAATTAGCTGATTTCAACCTTTGTTCCAATTCTTCATAGCTGGTTTTTTCTATCTAAGTGGAAAATACTCTGTTTTTGTCACCTTCAGGTATTGGTGATGAAAGATCTACAAACTCTTCTTGAACAATGGAAGCTTCCTCTGTTTCTCCTAACTCAATATTTAACTCTTGCATCTTTTTAGATTGCTTGGTTAAAGGCTTTCTGGGCTTGAACAAAAATGCTGCAACCTCATCCTTGAATTCCAGTTTCTTAGAAGATTTCATCTTCTTAGGTTTTCCTTCATCAAATTTTATGAAATCTTCTTGTACCAAAGGGGATTCTTCAATATCAATGGCTTATAAAATATCATTTAAGTTACCCTTTAAGCCTAGAATCTCTGTTGAAATCATTGATTTACCCTTTTCTTTTGCAATTTGACTTCTAGTCAATCTCCTTTGAACTGGTTTATTAGCTGATTATTCTTGTGTCATTTCTCTAACCTCAGATATCTTTTCTTTTTTAGGTTGAGGAATCTCAAGAATAACCACTGATGGTTTAATCACTTACTCTTTCACTTGCTTTCTAGGTTTCAACTTGAAAAATATTTTTGACCTGGTGATTACAGGCTTACTGGTTTCTACTGGTGGGGTTTCTTTAGCCTTAGGGCTAATGCCTGTACCTTGGTTTTACACTCCAAAACCACATAAAAACAAAATTGAAGACCATTCTCTGTTGATCCTTTTAAGTTCATGTAAAACTATCAGTTTAATTAGACCATGATGAAAGAGGGAAGTTTCACATCCTTGAGTTTTCATTTGCATTTTATTTTCCATCTTAGCTATACTTCGATACAGGAAGAAAGGAAAATCTAAAGAAATCATGCCAATAAAATGCAACAAGAGTTTAATATGATATGAATATACTTTATGATATCTTCCCTCACAAGTAAAATACCTTTGAATGTTGAGGAGCAAGTTGGCATAGATGTCTTTAATGTAGCTCCTTGGAGTTGCCTTGGTTAGATTTGTTTTTGCAAACTCTGGCTTCAAAAACACTTTACATGGTTCCATATTAAATTTGATGTTTTTGAACCATCTATCTTGCCCCCTAGGAATCTCTTCTATAATCTCAGGGGTTACTGACAAGTTTAAGATTCCAATTTTTGTATTTGAGCCAGTGAAATGTAGAGCAAACTCCTTTGACACTTGACTGTGTCCTCCCTACAATTTTTCACAAAATCTCCAACACCCTATTTTCTTGAAAGCCTCCATCACTGATTTATCTTTGGCTAGGGCCTTTGTGCTTTCAGGCTCTATTCCTAAAAAATGACCAGACCTGTGATTTTTCCTTTCTTCTATCATCTTTGCCTCTGAATTCCTGTAAAAAATTAGGCTCACTTGAATTTATTTTTGTCAACCTCACTTGTTAATGGTGATCAGCCTCGCTTGAAAAATAGATGAGAGAAACTTTGGTAAGAGATTACCATAAGATTAGAATTCAAAAACAATTTGTTTGAGTGTTTGCACGAAAAATGCAATAAGAAACCCACCAATCTTTTTGAATTTGAAATTACCTATCATGATGGCCCCTATTTTCGAAATGATGGATTTGAATGGTTGCATGCCTTAGAAATGACTCCTAGCTGACACCTAATGATGAAAAATTAACAGAATTTGATTGAAATTATGATTTGACAAGACTGTCTATGAATCCACGCTTTCGTAGCATGCTTAGTTCATTTTTAGGGATTTGTGCTACAAAAATAGCAGCGTTTTCGTAGCGCAAAACATGATTTTTACACTGTCTGCACTACGGAAATGTGGTTTCGTGGCTAATTCCAAAACTTTTTTCAAATGGTTTAAAATATGATTTATAAAGAGGATGTGAGACCTATAAGACATGGAATAAGGTTTTTTAACTTTATTTGGATGTGAAAATAAGACTTTTGAGACTCTTACCCTATCACCTACCCATTAAAGCATGAAATGACCCAAAACCTATCTAAGACCATGAATAAGAACAATGTAAACTGTCCAAGTTTAGAATTTTTTTTTTTGGTGATAACAAAAGGAGGAGGTAAATTGATGATGGCCTCAACCCTCGAGGGGTCAATATGAATTCTGGCTTTTGAATGATGAATCCTAGAAATCTTCTTGATTGCACACAAAAAACACATTTGTGCAGGTTCAAACGAATCTTGTAATGCCTACATCTCATGAAAATAGCTCGTAAGTGTGTAGGATGATCTTCCCTGCGTAATGAGTGAGCAGGTAAGTCATCCAGATAAGGTTGTAAAATATGTTTGATGTCATGAAAAGCATAAGAGATTGCCCTTTGAAAAGTTGCACCAACATTTTTTAATCCGAAAGGTAATTTGAAATAAGAAAATGTCCCCCAAGGACATATAAATGTTGTTTTTGGTTGATCAACAGGGAGTATGTTGATTTGATTATACATGGAAAATCCATCTATAAATGAGAAAATTTCATTTCCAACACAATCATCGATAATTTGGTCGATATAGGGAGTAGGATAATTGTCTTTTGGACATTCTTTATTAATGTCTCTATAATTGACGCATACTCGTATAGTTCCTTGTTTCTTGGTAACGGGAACTACATTAGATACCCAATCAGTCAATGGAATTGGACAAATAAATCCTGCTCGCAATAGCTTTTCAACTTCAGCTTTGATAGCAACAGCTTTTTGCGGATTTATTGGACATAATCTTTGTCTAATAGGCTTGGCATCTAGGTATGTCTTAATTTCATGAATGAAAATATTTGGATCGATTCCTGGCATCTCTTCATAAGGCCAGGAAAATATGTCTCATAATTCTTGAAATAGGGCTTTATATGTATTAATCTTGTCAATCATACAAGAAGCACCTATATCAATGTTTTCAATAATTTTAGGTCTAACTGATATGTCGATAGGAACGGTTGTAGAAATGTTTCCCAAATTAGTCTAAGAGTCCGAAATTGTAATCGATATGGGATTGTATGGTTCCTCAACATAATCAATCTTAAAAATAGACAAAAAATAATTTTCAAACATATCAAGTTCAGGTAAAAAATGAAGATCTATGATGTAGATCATCCCAGGGTAATTCATCCAAAGACAAAAATTCTTGAATACTTTCAGCAATGTGAAACAGTTGTTGAAAAGGATTGTTGCACTAAAAACTGTCACCTTGACATTCTACTGATTTTCACTCATACTTACCTCCTCTACAAGTCTTACAACCTCTACTCCTCATGTCAAGCCCTAAAAATAGGAGAAAAACCCTAAAAATCTCCAAAACCCTGGGTACGCAGGTAATGTGAAGCTTACCTGCGTTCCTGGCTGGGGTACACAGGTAATGTGAAGCTTACCTGCGTTCCAGAACGTAATTTCTTTGTGTAATGCCTGCGTACCCCTATCAAAGTCAAAAGGGTGAGAAAGTAAAGTGAAAAAGATGATTTTTGGTCAATTCTAGAAGCTTCTGGATGAGATTTTTTGGGGGTGAGTACGCTCTTGTAAGGTTCATGCATCCCACACCTTAAGGAGCTAACCCCTTGATGTGAGGAGCCTATCCCTTTGAAGGAGGATTCTATCCCTTCATAGGTATAACCCTAACCTCCTCATTTGGACTATAAAAAGAGGCATTTGGTAGCCTCAAGGGGAGTTCAAGCTTTAGTGTGTGATTGAGGTGAAGTGCTGTTGAGATTTAGACTCCTTTCTGCTAAGATTTTGTGAGGAAAGATCACATACCTCTATGTGCTCCTGGAGGAAGAGTGCAAGGCTTATCAAAGTAGAGGAAACTCCTACTTCGGACCCTGGGAAGGCCTGTTCAAGATCAAGGATACGGTTGTAAGGTTATTCTATTATTTCAAAGTTAATACAATCAAGTTTGTTTTTCTCAATAAATTGTCGTTCGATTGTTTATTTCAATAAGCTGTCGTTTGATCGTTTATTTCATAGATTCCTTATCACTATGATAGGCATGTTTTATAATTATTTTTTATACAGGTGCTATTTAATATTTTCTTGTTTATGATTACAATTCTTTGAAGACGACACTTTCAAGCGACCGAAAAGACGACACTTTCAAGCGACGGAAGAACTATTGTTGCGATGGAAGAACTACTGATGCGACAGAAGAACTACGGTTGCAAATAAGCGTTTGGATCTAAGGTAGGATTGACACTTTTATAGCATTTACTTGTAAAATGAATATATTTAGAGAAAGATAAACTTAGTTGTTCTTTTGTTGCTAGATTGTCTTTTGACGCTAGGGAGATCGATCTTGTCTGCAAGATCGATTTATCCAGTCATCAAATTGGGGACTCGATTGGGGAAAGAACTTGTTTTGATTTCTCTTTGTTTTGATTTGAGAAAATTATTTTTTCTTATTTTTGATTGATTTTTACGGGCTTGGGTAACTTAGATTTACTTTTCTTTGAAAAGTTTTGAAGTCTTTTTTGCTTTTCTTGAACTTTTCTGGGGACCGCACATTGTTGTAGACACTGTTAAAAGTCTTGAAAAAATTGTATTTATTCTTTCAGTTTAGTTTATATTTGATTTATGATTCCTAGTGTCTGTCCAAATCAGCATGTTTTCTGTCGAAAATCTCTTGTCAACGAGTTTCATAGCACTTTTGTTTTGAATGATTTTCTAGAAGTTTTGCATTTTTAGAGTGGTTTTCGCTTTGTCTCTGTAGTGACCCAAAGATTAGAAGCTTAAAAGTGCCTTAGATCACCTTGGTATCTTTTATCTTCTTGATGAGTTTGACTTGGTTGTGAAATTCATTCTTTTTTAGAAATAGATCTAGTTTTCTCTTTGCAAATCTTTAAACAAACTTTGTTATAAGTTCTCAAATTCATTTTTACAAAAGAAAACATATCTGGATGTTTTTTGATTTATTTTTTTATTCTGGGAAAATGAATCCTTGGTTTACTGAACAACTAAGCAAAATATTCTCAAAAAAAAAAATTAAAGCTTTTATTCAATTAGATTTTCAAAGTTTGTAGATCTCAAAATTAGTTTTTCGTAGTTTTGAGTGCTTTTTAGAACTTGTAAATTTCTTTTGAAAGAAAAGTTGTTTTTTGTAGTTTCAAGTTTTTAAAGAGAAAGGGATTTATTGTGAGCATTGATTATTTGTCTCGTTTTGAGTTCTTATTGAAAAAACAGAAAGATTTTCTTTTCATTTATTCTTCATGTTCAAAGAAAGAATTGTCTCTTAAAGAAATTGCATTCTCAAACTCTTTCTTTAGCTAGAATTTCATTGAAATAAAAATGAATTGTTTATCATTTTAGGTGCATTTTTTAGTGTGTTTGGAAGTCAAGTCTTCACACCATCAAATTTTCATTTCCATACCTATTGACTTAAAGAACAGCCCATAAAAACAACGCTTAATTAAAATTGATCTAGTAATATTTTCTATTTCTAGGGCTCTTATCACCAATATAGCTTAGGCTAGTATCTTAGAGTAGGGAGTAATTAACTCTCCAAGATAGTAAAAACAAACAAGTAGATAAATCTTGCAGTAGGAAATAAATCTAATTGTAATTGGTACAATCTGGGAAGCTTCTCTTAAAGGAGTTAATCACGAGATCATGTCCGAACCTTTGAGACAATAAATTATGTTTCATTAGGAAAGATAGAAGATCTGTGCACATTACAAACAGTAAACCTCAGATTAACCATTTTCGAGAAGCCTGGGGTCACTTGTTGGTAAACCTCAGATTGAACATGTCGAGGAGCCTTCAAGGGGATTGAGCTTTGTTACTCTGCCCTTGCGCGTGGAATCGGATCATAGATTGTTCCCCTAGTTGTATTTGTTACTGTTGGTAACCTTAGTGTCCATAAAATTAAGATTATTTTCTAAGGTGATGGTGAAGGAAAGATCTCACTGTACCTAGAGCAGACATCGACTAGACTCACTTGGACTCTCTGGGGGGTTTTCTTCACACAATATGGTTTTGTGAAGAAACTTGTGCCATTATTTTTCATTAAGCAGGTTGTCGGGGAAACTGTTCCAACCTCCCTTTCTGTATTAAACTTCTACTAAGTTGGATTTCATCACCAACTAGTGTTTTTAGTGCGGGAAGTTACTGTTTTTGCGTGGTTTGAACTCTTAGATTTTTTAAGCGTGTGATTCAGCTGTTTGTTCCTTTAGAGACTTTAGGTGTTTTTATTGAAATTTTATTTGTTTGCATGTGATTGATTAACATTTAATCGTGGCCGAACTACCGAGACAGTCCTGGAGACTTCAGGGGAAGCCCCCTGAGTATACACCAAGTCAAATTGAAGGGCTACGTGCTCTAGTATCATCTAGTAGCAGTAGAATTAGATCAACAGAAGTCAGAAGTTCATATATAGTTGTTCATCCTGATCATCAAATACCCACAACAGAGCATATTCAAGAGCCGATTTCAGTTTCTAAAGTTACTGGTAGTATTTCTCCTTCCAGTGAACTAGCTGAAGAAACTAAAATTTCTGAAATTGACACTGAACCTTCTATTTTGGAAACATCCTTAAGATTTATTACTCCAACTTTTAGTGATCCTGGTTCACCTAGGGTAAGAAATATTGTTACTAAATATATTCCATCTGGCCTCATTTCTATTGAAGAACTTGCCAGTCCAAATGAAGAAGTAACTCTTCCTGAATCCCCACAGTATTTGAATCTTAGGGAGCGTGAATCTATTTTCTACAGCCCTATTAGGAGTGATGCTTGGTATTTATATTTGGCAATTTTTTTAGAAAACCTGGGTCTTGCTTTTTCACCACCTCAAATTCCTTTTCATCCTATGCCCAGAGGTTACTATCCTTCATTGATCATGTCAGGAGAGTCATCTATGTTTTCCCAAACACTGGAAACTTTTTTATACGGTGGTCCTTCTGTTCCTTCGGGGTACTAGGCTCTCTCTAGTAATTTCTTGAGAGAAACTCCTTGACCGACTGAACAAGTATTATCATCTGGTCTTAATGGAATTAAAACTGAAATTTCGAATGCAGAGAAAATCTTTATGATGTCGGGTAATATTCCAAATCCTCAACCTCAGGGTAGTCAGTTACTGCCTGGGGGGCAACCTCAAGGCAGTCAGTTACCGCCTGGGGGGCAACCTCAAGGCAGTCAGTTACCGCCTAGGGGGCAACCTCAAGGCAGTCAATTACCGCGTGGGGGAAATTTCAGGGTAATTTTTTCCCAGGACAAACTCTACTAGGAAAATATTATTTTGGAGAAAAACCTCAAGGACAGTACATACCTCAAGGTTATCAACCTTCAGAAAAGTACATACCCCAAGGTCAATCCCAGACTCAGTATATTCCTCAAGGTCCTTATCAACCCTAGATTCAGTACACGCCTCAGGGTTATCAACCTCAAGGTCAGTACCCAACTCAAGGTTTTCAACCGCCTTCTAGTCAATCATTTGTACAAGGAGTTGGAAATTTATCACTTAATTATCAACCCTACATTCACCAGGCTATGGTCCGTCATATGTACAACCTTCTACGGGACAATACCCTGGAATGAACATGGTGAGGGATCCATCCCAAATTCAACAGACTATGGAACCTAATGAGAAGTTACCTAGTCAACCTGGACAACCTTTGGTTTCTGGTCCAACCCAGCAACTTTTCCAGCCTACTGTTCAAATCCCTGCACCTGGTTCTGTTCAGCAGCCTGGGCCTAGTACACCTCAGACTCCGCCTCAAACTGCTGCAACTAATGCAACATCTGTTCAACCTATAATACCTGTTTCTGGAGTATCTGTAGCTCAGGTTTCTTCTATCCCTGCATCCGTGCAAATTCCTCAAGTCTCTGTACCCCAGTCAGGACCTACAGTTCATAATTTGGTCCAGATACCTACAGCACAAGCAGGTACAAGTACGATTGTCACGAGTCAACCACAATTCACATATCAACCTTACCAGGGATAGTATCAATTCGGTCCCGTTGCACAAAACCCAGTTTATCAGTATCAACCGTATCCTGGCTATACTTATCAACATCCTCAACAACCACAGTTTGGTTCGGTTAATCCTAGTTTCCCAGGAGGTTATACCATTCCTAATGCAAATCCGATTCCTAGTTATCCTGGGTATCCTCCTCCCGGAACTGCTCTTATTACTAAAGGTTTTCACGACCTTAACCATCAGTTACCATTTATTGCAACTTTGGATTTACCTGATTTTTCATGCCTTACGAATGATCTAATTTACTATCATCCGTATTGACCACCAATGCCACATAAGTTGCCCAGTGATATATCGAAATTCGAGGGTAAGTCAGGAGAGGATCCGTCAAATCATGTTATGACATATCACCTCTAGTGTGCATCTAATTCAATAATTGATGATTCAATTCACTTACGTCTTTTTCAACAAACTCTTATTGGTCTTGCTACCAAATGGTACATTGAGTTACCACGAGGCTCTTTTAATAATTTCAATCAGTTAGCAACTGCTTTCTTAACTCATTTTCAGTTGCCTATTAGATACGAAAATGGCACAGAACTATTGAATTCACTAAAACAATCCACATCAACATATATTTCTGATCATATTCACGAATGGCAACGTAGAAGGCGTTTAGTGAAAGTTTTCATTCTGGATGAAATTTTGGCAGAATGGTTCATTAAATCATTATTACGCAAAATCACTGAAGATGTAGCTAAGGGAGGAGTTTTTACTGAAGAGAAAGACATTGCTCAAGCTCAGTACCTTGACCTCGTCTACACGCAGTCAGGTACTTTACATGAAAAAATCCCTGATCTTCCAAAACAAGGTCAAATAACTGTAGCTCCTTCAGGGTCTCATGCCACTGATGGTATGATTGGTTTAGTCAGTAATAAAAGTAAGACTAAATCTTCAAAGAATTCTTCTCCTATAATAACTTTACCTGATTCCCCGAAAGGAGAATCTTCCGTTGAAATTTCTGCTGACATTCATGTCGTAGAGACATCTACGGCCAAATATAAATCTGGCGGTAAAAAGAAGGGGAAGAATAAAAACAAACAAAATTCAAAAGATAAAACAAATAAAAATGAATCTAATGACGAAAAATGAAAACCTTTCTATCCTTTTTTCATTTGCGACGAGGATCATTTTACCAAAGAATGCCCGCATTGAGCGGAGGTTTTGAAGTTCGTTAAAGGTTCTCAAGAACCTGCTGTCTTGAAGGATCCTTTTGCTACTCAAGATAGTAAGATGATTGGTTCTACCTCGAACGCCTCAGAAGAACCCGTTATGATGATGTCTCATGTCAATATTGCGATGCAATCGCAAGATTATGGTAGTAAAAGTCCTATTGGTGTTAAAGAAGCAGAATCTTCTAATTCAAACACATCAACTACACCTCCTCCTTTTTCTAATCCACTATAGATCGAGAAACCCAATTCAGACTTAGTGATCAAACCGCCTTCTAAAGGTGTACTTCGTAAATCAACTTTCAATCCACATGCAAGAGCTGCTCAGAATTACAACATTGTTGAGAACTTAGCTATTTCCCCTTCAGCAATGTCAGCTTTGGAAGTGCTGCAATTGTGCCCAACACAGCGTAAATTACTTTTGTCTACCATAGGAGCTGTCCATATTCAAGATTCGAACCTAATAATCTTCTATTTAGAGAATAGTACACCCCGCCTACCTCATCAAATGGCTTTCCAGATTCCAGTATTAGTAAAAAACAGACCCGTTTTTCGGACTGTGATTGATGAAGGGGCTTCTACATGTATTATGTCGATCCAATGTTGGAAATCACTTGGTTCTCCTACACTCAATCAGTATCTGACAATTATAAAGGCTTTTGATGGCCGAGGGTTCCATCCTTTTGGTATTTTGCAAGTTTTACCTATAGGGGTCGAAGGCAAAACCGTAAATCTAGATGTGGAGGTAGTTGATGCCCCTCTAGATTACAACATTCTCCTAGGTCACAATTGGTCTTATGCTATTACTGTTGTTGTTTCATCGGTCTTTCAGCTTATCAAGTTTCGAAATCAAGGAAAGATCGTTACAACAGACCAACTCACCTATTTCTCATCCGATCCAGCCTCTACAAAAACTATCCAGCACATCGGTAAAATGGCTATCCCTTACAAGGATGTTGGCGTAGGTTTGATTAAATATTCTGGTCTACTAGGAACTTTTTCCTTTCCTTCTCTTAAGGTATCACCTCCTATTGCAAATATTCATATGATTTCATCGAATACTGTTACTTTTGATGATCCTTGGATCGCACCTTCCGATTCTGAGGTGGATTCATTTGATGGTGCGATGCCTTTGAGTCCCTTTAAAATTGCATATCAGGCTGTACAGTCACTTTTTGATCCTTCTTCAACCAAAACTGATCTAATGAATGTAATCCATGAGGAATCACTTTCTATATCTAGCTCAGCCACAACGACATTTCCCGATCTTGTTCATACTGATGAGCAGATTCGTGAACTTTTGTCTATTGACGATTTACCATGGGAAAATCTACATCACCGATATTCATTCTTAGTTGAGCTGAATCATTTTGATAATTATTTCTCTTCTATTTTTACTGTTGAATATGTCAAAGAATCGTAAAATCCATTGAAAAATCCTGATTCTGAGTTAAATTTGGAAAATATCTCTCGAACGATTCCTATTGACATTTTAGTTAAGCCTGGAATAATTGAAAAAATTCATATAGGTGCTTCCTGTAGGGATGATGAAATCCAAAATTATAAAGACCTATTTCAAGAATTTCGTGATGTGTTTTCCTAGTCATATGAAGAAATGCCAGGAATCGATCCGTCAATTGTTGTACATGAAATTAAGACTTACCTGGATGCAAAACCTGTCTGAAAACGCTTATGTTAGATACATCCGAGAAAATTTGTTGTTATCAAAGCCAAAGTTGAGAAATTACTTCGTACAAGTTTCATTTATCCAACTCCTTTAACCAATTGGGTATCTAATATTGTTCCTGTTAACTGAAAACAAGGAACGATAAGAGTATGTATCGACTATAGGGATATTAATCGAGATTGTCCTAAAGACAATTATCCAACCCCCTATATCGATCAAATCATTGATGATTGTGCTGGCAGTGAAATGTTCTCCTTTATGGATGGTTTTTCCGATTACAATCAAATAAACATACTCCCTGCTGATCAACCTAAAACAACAATCATTTGTCCATGGGGGACATTTGCTTACTGCAAACTACCTTTTGGCTTGAAGAATGTTGGGGCAACTTTTCAAAGGGCTATGTCTTATGCATTTCATGACATTAAGCACATTGTGCAGCCTTATCTTGATGATTTACCTGCTCATTCATCGCGTAGAGCTGATCATCTCACTCATTTACGAGCTATCTTTATGAGATGTAGGCATTATAGAATTCGGCTGAATCCACACAAATGTGTTTTCTTTTTAGAATCGGGTCACTTACTGGGATTTATTGTTTCGAAAGTAAGGATTCGCATTGATCCGTCGAAGGTTGAAGCTATTGTAAATCTACCTCCTCCTTCGAATTTACATCGACTCCAAATTTTGCAAGGGAAAGCAAACTTTTTACGTTGTTTCATTCCTAAGTACGCCGAGTTAACAAAGGGTTTTACCAGGTTGTTAAAACATAACGTTCCATTCTTTTGGGATGAGATTGTTGATCGATATTTTGATGCACTCAAACATGTGTTGACCCATGCACCGTTATTGCATTCTCCCAATTACAACCAGGACTATTTTTTGTACCTCGCCACCTCTCATTCCACCATTGGGATGGTTTTAGTTCAGGAAGATGAATTCAACAATTAACATGTGATTTACTATCTTAGTCGAAATATGCATCCGACTAAGATCAAATACACGCATGTGGAGAAATTGGACTTGGAAGCTATTCAAGCTGTCCAAATATTTCGTCACTACATATTATTACGCAAAACCACAGTAATTTCTGACTATAAACCTATGATGTACATTTTGACCAAAAAATTGCTAGGGGGAAAGTATTCCAAATGGATAGTTATCCTGTAGGAATTTGACTTGGAATTTGAAAAATCCAAGGCAAATAAATCTTTGGTTTTTGCAAAACTGATGTGTGATTTCCCGTCTACTGATACTGAAACTGTTGCGGAGAAACCCATTGCGGACGAATCCTTGTTTTTGATCAGTACTCTTGATCCTTGGTATGGAGATATTATTGTTTATCTCCAAACCCAATCTTTTCAGCCTGAAATTTCACAATCTCAACGATGGAAAATATGTTTCCAATCCCAACAATAGAATATTATTGGTGACACACTCTATCGTCATGGAGCAGATTCTGTTTTCCGACGCTGTCTTACTCATGAAGAAGCTGAGAAGGTTCTAAATGACTACCATTCTAGAGCATGTGGTAGTCATATGTCTGGGTATACCACAACCCAAAAGATATTGCGCGTTGGTTATTTCTAGCCGTCCTTATTCAAAGATTGTATCTGTGCAGTCTGGAAATGCCACAATTGTCAGGTCTTTGATCGTAAAATGCGTGCACCACCTGTTCCTCTTCAACCTATAATTGCTGTCAGTCCTTTTTCAAAGTGGGGTATCGACTTTATTACATGTAACCCTCACTCGGCTGGGGGGCATGCGTATATTATCTTAGCAGTAGATTATTTTACTAAGTGGGTCGAGGCGATGCCTATATTTTCGGCAGACGGCAAGACTGCTGCAACTTTCATGTTCAATCATATAATTGCTAGATTTGGTGTTCCTCAAGCCATTATTACAGATCATGGAAGTCATTTTCAAAATATCATGATGACTGAACTGACAGCTCAACTTGGCCTGCGCCACGATAGTTCTACTCCATATTACTCGCAGGCTAATGGTCTGGTTGAAGCTATCAATAAATTTTTAGTAACTATGATTAAACGAATCATTGGTATTCATAAGTCAAATTGGCATTCCATGTTATTTTCAGCACTTTGGGCATATCGGACCTCAGTAAAAACATCAAATGGTTTCACTCCTTTTCAACTGGTTTACGGTTTGGAAGCTTGTTACTTATTGAATGTGAAATTCCGTCATTAAAATTAGCCATAGAATTACTCCCAGCTACTTCTGAAGAAGAGAAATGTTTTTTGTACTTAGCTCAGCTAGATGAGAATCGACGAACTACTGCTCTAGCAAATGAAGTTTCCATATGTAAACAAATGAAAGCTCGCATGACAAATGTTACACCTCATAATTTTTCAGAAGGAGACCTAGTTTTAGTGTACGATCAAGCCAACGATAAGCTAGGGGCTGGAAAATTTGTGCCTATGTAGCATGCTCCTTTCATTGTTAAGCGAAAGCTAGAAAAAGGGGCCTATGAGCTGATATATTTCGACGGTGTCCCTTTAGATAAACCCAGAAATGGGCTTTATTTGAAGAGATATTATGCTTAAACTTGGTGTGGATATTTTTAATTAGATTAGATTCTTTACTGTTGGTGTGTCTTAGATTAGAAAAGCGTGCCTAGTTTAGAGTGTGTCCTTATCACTATTCTTGCTTATCTGAGTTTTACTCTTGATATTGCAGATGTCGATGTCTCTTCAGACATACATTGGTTTTGCTGATGGTGCTTGTCGTAGTACAAGGAACATTTCTTCCATAGCTTGGGTTATCTATTCACCCTCTGATGAGTTAGTTTCTATGCATGGGGTAAGCCTCGGTCAAACAACAAATAACATTCCAGAGTATAGTGCAGTGACTGAGTTATTATCCGAATCCATCTCATTTGGGATTCAGAGCTTGATTGTTAGGTTGGACTCTAAAATCGTTGTATTATAGCTTAGCAGGGTGTATGCCATTAGGAATCCAGTGTTATTAAGGTTATTTTTGAGAGTTCATCTCTTGGAACGTGAATTTGATTACATTGAATTTCAGCATATTCCAAGACATTTAAATACATTAGCAGATGAAGTTGCTTCTAGTATGATAAATAGACATTTGCAATAATCAAAATAGTACATGAAACAACATTCGATAACATGTACACAAATAGTTGGTAATGGTGATATATCATAGCATAGAAGTGTGTTTCAAACTATACATCGTCTTGTGTTGGACGATTTAAAATACAAAAGAAATTAGGACTTAGAAAGTGTTGAAAGTGATTTTTATTTGAATCATCCCATTGCTCTCCTAGAGGAAAATCCATGTCTATGTCACCCCGATATTCCATCCCGATGTATGGAAAATCCTTAATGACAAAGAGTTGATTGTTCAACCAATGAAAATATGCTGACAGAAATCTAACAATCTCAATGCCCTCAACATGAGATTGGAAACATGTAATGCTGCACTCCTGTACAGTCTAATAACAATGAAGAAAATAAATTTGAACTCAGGATGGATAATAGTTTTGATATCTATCCGTTTATCCTTGGGGTCTACTCAACTATTGCAAAACTCTACTTTGAGACTAGCAACATACTGGCCACCTGGTCTAGTCCCGAATAGAGATAAGTGTCTGCCCTTCTTGGACAAACCAGTCAAAAAATATATGTCCTCCAGCTTGACTTCAAGCTGGTGGATGCCAAACAAGAAACACTAGTCCTGTGTGTCCCACTTGTTCACTAGCCATATCAGGAGATCAACTTGGGCCCTCGTATGGTCTAGAATTTATACAGATTACTTGGAGTTGATGGTTTCTGATTTTGATGAACGGATTTTCCAGAATCTTCACAGGAAGGTTTTTTTATCCAAAATCTCTCACTTTTTCACTCTGAATTCACATAGTAAAAATGAAGTTAGAAAAGTCATTTTTATAAGTTTTTTCGAATAAATGAATTTTTGATTTGTTTATTTTTCACTTTAAAAAAGGTAATTTTTGAAAACATTTTTATTTATCTTAAACAGGTATGTGTAATTGTTTCGAGTTTTTGTGCAGAATATTGGATTTTTCGGTAAACTGATCATTTTTTCAATAAAGAGCATACTTTTATCACTTTTTCGGACTCTTTCAAAAATTTACGAAAAGCGAAACACTGGAGTTCTCTTTTAAGCCCTTTTCAGGCTCTCTAAAAATGAAAATATTACCAAGCACTTGATTATTCAAACTCATTAAAGTAAATGAATGATCCTCCTTTCAGTATAATTTTATCCCTTTTATAGACTGAAATGGACTATTTACAAAAAAGGTATGCGTTGACTAATTATGGTCAATAGAGTTCTCTCCCACATTATTTTATATTTTTTTTGGCTCGAGAGACTAAATTTACGAAAAATTACACCCACGGAGTTTTCTTAAGTTTTTCTTCTGACTCCCTAAAATTGAAAAACACCGAGTTTCTCCTATACTGGACTCGTTAAAATTTAACAGTAAAGGACCTGTTCAATTTTAAGCAGGAATGAACCACTCCTTCTTAGGGTTCGAATCTTAAACTAAGTTGGACTGATCCAAAGGATGAGATTATAAACAAGCAAATTTTATCCTCCTCAAGCTTGTCAAAAATAAAGAGATACTTGCCAAAAATGGTGGGGGAAAAGAGAGAAAAACGAACCTGTTTGTTACATTTTGATTATTCTGAAAACCGTTAACCACTCTTGAACATGACACTTTTGTTCACCTAGGTTGGGAAAATCCTTTGCCTAACAGTTAATCAAACTATATTGAAAGTCTTCAGCCGCTTTCTAGGTATTAGCTTTGGGTCAATTGTCACCAAACAATCTGTAGTGTTGTTATGTGTTCAAGAGGACAGTTCAAAACAAACCATTCATTTGCAGAATATTTGTCTTCCATTTTGACCATCCCTAAGTCAGTGCTTGCCAATATATTTATTCAAAACTTGATCTATGATTTTGTGTTGTGGGCTTACCTACGACAGATCACTTTCTATCGATGACAGCTCATTACCTAGGAAGTTGATCTAGAAATTTTCAGTACCTTGAAATATGCATGCCTCAATGGCAAGTTTCTCACCTTCGACGACAGGTTGCATCATTGACCTTCAATCGAATGATTCCGTGACATGTTCGACTTCAACTCATTTATTCACATTTCATGGATTGTACTAAGTACTTTGAGAGCCATTGACATTACTGGTGGTTACTCTCACACTTGTTAAAAATTTACATTATTGACTGGTAATCAAGTGGTTTATACCATGTTCGACTTCGACACATTTATTCACATGGATAGAATCGTACTGGTTTGAGAAACGTAAATCAAGACCTTGGATGTAGTTTCTACCATCTAGGCTGCAAGGAATTTTGTTATTCATTTATACAATGGACTATTCATAAATAGATGGCTGCGTCCATACTGTGTCTACACATGTCTATACTGTTGATGTATTGAAAATCATTCCTATATCAGAACAGTTTAAATTAGTTTTCTAGTTAGTTTTGATCTGAGTATGGGAATGCCTACCTCAGCGATGATATGTTTACATATATATGTTTTGCATTGAATGTTTTTACAGGTTCTGACTGAGGTGTCCACAGGATGATCCTTGAAATGATAAATTACTTCACTCTTCATATATGACAGACTTCATCTTCATCTATTCCAGACTTCGCACTTTAGGGGGAAATCTGTTGCACTAAAAACTGTCACCTTGAAATTCCGCTGACTGTATGAGCTCATTGTCACTCATACTTACCTCCTCTGCAAGTATTACAACCTCTACTCCTCATGTCAAGCCCTAAAAACAGGAGAAAAACCCTAAAAAACTCCAAAACCCTGGGTACGCAGGTAATGTGAAGCTTACCTACATTCCTGGCTGGGTACCCAGGTAGTGTGAAGCTTACCTACATTCTAGAATGCAGTTTTTCTGTGTACTACCTGCGTACCCTTGTCAAAGTAAAAAGGGCGAGAAAGTAAAGTGAAAAAGCTGATTTTTGGTCAATTCTAGAAGCTTTTGGATGAGATTTTTTGGGGGTGAGTACACTCTTGTAAGGTTCATGCATCCCACACCTTAAGGAGCTAACCCCTTGATGTGAGGAGCCTATCCCTTTGAGGGAGGATTCTATCCCTTCATAGGTGAAACCCTAACCTCCTCATCTGCACTATAAAAATAGGCATTGGGTAGCCTCAAGGAGAGTTCAAGCTTTTGTGTGTGATTGAGGTGAAGTGCTATTGAGATTTAGACTCCTTTCTGCTAAGCTTTTGTGAGGAAAAATCACATACCTCTATGTGCTCCTGGAGGAAGAGTGCAAGGCTTATCAAAGTAGAGGAAACTCCTACTTCAGACCTCGAGAAGGCCTGTTCAACATCAAGGCTAAGGTTTTAAGGTTATTTTATTATTTCAAAGTTAATACAATCAAGTTTGTTTTTCTCAATAAATTGTCGTTTGATTGTTTATTTCAATAAGCTATCGTTTGATTGTTTATTTCATAGATTCCTTGATCACTATGATAGGTATGTTTTATAATTATTTTTTATACAGGTGCTTTAATATTTTCTTGTTTGTGATTATAGGTCTTTGAAGACGACACTTTTAAGCGACGAAAGAACTATTGTTGCGATGGAAGAACTACTGATGCGATGGAAGAACTACGGTTTCAAATAAGAGTTTGGATCTAAGGTAGGATCGACACCTTTATAGAATTTACTTGTAAAACAAATATATTTAGAGAAAGATAAAATTAGTTTTTCGTTTGTTGCTATGTTGTCTTCTAACACTAGGGAGATCTATCTTGTCCGCAAGATCGATTTATCCGTCAACAAGGATCGGAAAGTGATGTAAAAGCTGAGCTTGATAGTGAAGAATATTCTTCAATGATCACATTCATTTGATTAGGGGTAGTTGAAAGTGTGTCAAAAAATGACTGTACTGCCACATATTCCATTTAAAAAGGACTCAAAGGCATATCACCATTGAAAGAGTCAAGTTCTGATTCTGAAGGCACTACCCAAGTGTCATCGAATGGGATAGTGCTTGATGAGATCATATTAATGTTGGAAATGGTACGCAGTACGTTAGGTGGATTCATAGAGAAATTTCCCATCAGAGAAGAGTCCTTACTAAACCTACACCAACATCTTCATATGGGATAGTCGATTTTCCAACATGTTGGATACTGTTTGAAGAAGCAGGGTCGGACGAATAATATGATAACTAATCGATTTTCACAATATTTCCTTTATGAGGAAACATGATTAATTGAAAGATGGATGAAACAAAAATAGTCATGGCATAAGACCAACTTCGACCCAAAATAAGGTTGTAATCCAGAGGGGCATCAATGACTTCCACAACTAGATTAACAATTTTTCCTTCTACTTCTATAGGTAGATCCTAGAGTATTATGAATGGATGGAATCCTCTTCCATAAAAGGCTTTAAGGATTGTCGGTGATTGGTTGAGTGTTGGAGAACCAAGGGTTTTCCAAAAATTTAACGACATTATGCACGTGGATGCCCCCTCATCAATTACAGTACGAAAGACTTGTCTGTTTTTTACTAATACTGGAATCTGAAAAGCCGTCTGATGAGGGAGTCTCGGAGTAAAATTTTCTAGATCAAAGACCATGAGGTTAGAATCCTGAGGATTGATATCTCCAATAGTTGATAATAGTAATTTCCTTTGTGTTGGACATGATTGTAGCACTTCTAAGGCTGAAATTACTGAAGGGGATATTACCAAGTCTTCAACAATGTTGCAATTCTGAGAAGCTCTCGCATGTGGGTTGAAAGTTGATTTTCAAAGTATAACTTTAGAAGGCTGTTTAATCACTAGATCAGGATTAGGTTTCTCGATGTGAAAGATTAATTGAAATTTGTCTCAAATCAACCTTTTTCAGTTTCAAAGGTGAAGTTTATGAACAAACTTGTGGTGTTGCTATGGGTTCTCCTTTATCCCCTATCATTGCCAATATCTTCATGGAAGACTTTGAAGACAAAGCTATTAAATCCGCCCCTCTTAAACCAAAAATTTGGAAAAGATACGTGGATGATACCTTCATAATCTGGCCACATGGTAAAGAAAAATGGGACATTTTCTTAAAAAACTTGAATGATATCTCTGATTCTATCAAAATTACCATGGAGGTAGAAGAAAATAACAATATTCCTTTTCTTGACATTCTCATTACTAGAAACTAGGATGGCTCTATTTCACACCAAGTCTATCGAAAGAAAACCCACACTGAACAATACTTTCATGCCAACTCCCATCATCATCCGACTAAAAAACTAGGGGTTCTCAACACATTAGCAACCAGAGTTGTGCGCATATCAGATCAAGATCACTTTGAACAGGAGAAAAACCATCTCATGAGAGTTTTTGAGAACAATGGGTATAAGAGAAACAAAATAATCAAAGCCTTCAATAATGCATAAAATTATTAAAAAAAAAAGCAAAAAATGGACGATATAATGGGCAAGGCTCACTTACCCTACATAGAGGGCATCACAGACAAAATATATCACATTCTAAGAAATACAATACCAGAACATCTTTTAAACCTCTAAACACCATTAAAAATTATCTCAAATCGGTCAAATATCCGATTGATCCTAGATGCCACAAAGGGGTTTACTTAATTCCGTGTTCATGTGGTAAACCATACATTCGGGAGACTGGGCGATCCATCTTAACCAGAATTCAAGAACATGCTGCGGACATCAAACATAACCACCTCAAAACATTAGCCCTAGCTGAACATTTCGACAAAACCAGTCATCACATCTGTATTGAAAATTCCCGGGTTTTGGAAAAAATTGATCACTATTACCACAGGAAATTTAGAGAAGCCATTGAAATTAGGAAGCACCCTGATAACCTTAACCGTGAT
This sequence comes from Pinus albicaulis, assembly GCA_034641835.2. Classification (NCBI taxonomy): domain Eukaryota; kingdom Viridiplantae; phylum Streptophyta; class Pinopsida; order Pinales; family Pinaceae; genus Pinus; species Pinus albicaulis. The sequence goes on along the minus strand of CM076573.1, from coordinate 848,031,310 downwards.
GATGGATGGAAAATAACTGATAATTGGATTCCTACCTTAATAAAAATTCGCACCCATACCTAATTTTGTCCCTCCCCTGTCTTTCATCTCTCTCCACAACCTTGTTTCACCTCCCATCTTCCGCTCACCCCCCCTCCCTTTTGTTTTTCCGTTCCCCCGTCTTTCTCTCTATTTTTTCCGATATTACTCCATCCCTCTCTCCCCTCCCCCCTCGTGCTTAGAACTCTGTTAATTCCTCCATCACATATTCATCTTAATTTAATATTACCTTCACCCTCCTAATTCTCTAATTAACTCTTAACTTAAACCTATAAATTATATTATAATTTAATTAATAAATAAATTCTCAAATAACAAAATAATAATCATAGAAATAATACTCAATCTAAACTACATAGGTATTCTTGACTCAAAAATTTTAATTAATACTTTAAAAATAAATAAATAAATAAATTTTTTAGGTCATTGTTAACAACCTTTAAACCATTAACTTAAAATTAATTAAATAACATATTTTATTTTATTTAGAATAAAATTACTAACTTTTACATATCTCAATATTTAATTAAAAAAATTTAAATAAATAATTAAATAAATAAATAATAATAATCAAAAACAATTTATGTCGGCCTCCCTTGCTTCCCCACTCATTTTCCATCACTATTTATACTTTGAATGTGAGATCAGTTCTTACCCATGGATCTTTTCTTGATGATGAACCTCGTTGGCTGGGTTCGAAACGTCGAAATCAACAAGAATGGATGCGATTAAACTAGAAAAATTCTCTACACAAGAAAGAACTGCTCCTGAGAAAGTACCAAAAAGCGACTGGTACCCCAGAGGAATGGACGAACCACCATACAAATATGTTTCTGGCGATGCAGAAACATGGATGACTCACCAAACATGTTGAATGAAGGTCCTTAATTACCTCTTGGTACGACGTAAAAGGGAATTCGGGGTGGCAGATAGTTTAGACCAGAATTATGTAGAAAGTCTGTTAACTGAGAATACCAAGGATCCTATTTGAAAGGGCTATAATAGTAAATCGATTCACTTGGTCTAAGACCTAAAGATTCCTGATGTGAAGGAAGAATAACTTCTTCTTCAGTAACAGTAATTTCTTTAATGCTAATAAGTCTAGGAGGAAGGTTATTAGTGATGTGAAACTTCACTCGTGGTGAATAAGGATGACCAGGGGTTGGAGTGATGAACTCTGAAGCAGGCTCATACGTAGCAGGTTCAGTTTCTGGTTCAGAAATTTCAGGCTCAGTATCTAATAATTCAGTAGTTGTTGAAGCATGTTCAACTAGTTCAGAAATTGATATTTTTCTTGAGAACTTTCTGTTATTTTAGGTTGATCTAATTTGTAATCAGGATGTATAATTACTTATATTTCCTCTTGTTCAGTTGATCCAGTCCCTAATGGTTGTCCTTTCTCATATTTAAGCTTTTCTAATTGGCTCGGTATGTACTCAGGGGGTTTCCCCTGCATTCTACGGGATTGTCTTGGTAATTCAACCACGATTAAAAAGTTTAACACATGAAATCAAAGAAAATTTCAACAAAATATCCTAAAGTCTCTAAGGAAACAATCAAATTGATCACATGCCTACAAAATCTAGGATATAAATCCACACACAAACAGTATGTTCCCACACTAAAAACACTAGTTAGTGATGGAATCCAATGTCGTAGAATTCTAATGTGGAAATGGCGGTTGGAACAGTTACCTCGAAAACTTGCTTAATGAAATATTCTGGTGTAAGTCTCTCCACTTATACCATCTCTAAGTGAAGAGTACCCTTAGGAAAGTCCAAGTGAGTCTATCCGACATCTACTCCAGGTATAGTGGAACCTTCCCTCCACCGTCACCTTGAGAAAAAACCTAAAGATACTAGTCACTAAGGTCACCAACGGGACAAATGTACTTGGGGGAAAAATATACCGACTGATATACATGCAAGGGGAAAGTAACAAGCTCAATCCCCTTGAAGGCTCCTTGATATAATCTTAGGTTTAGCAACAAGTGACCCCAAGCTCCTCGACAATGGTCTATCTGAGGTTTACCATTTTTAGTACATGCACATCTGCTATCTTTCCCAATGAGATAGGTATGATTACCTCATTGGTTCTGACTTGATCTCATGCTTGACTCTTTTAAGAAGAGCTTCCCAGGGCACAAATGCTACAATTGGATTTTCCTATCGCAATATTGCTACTTGTTTTTTTGAACTATCTTAGAATGTTAATTACAACCTGTTCCAAGACAATAACCTAAGCTATGTGGGTGGGAAGAGCCCTAGAAAATGTAAAATATCTAGATTGATTTTATTAAAACGTTGTTTTTAATTTGGTCATTGCTTAAGACAAAAGGTATGGAAGTGAAACTTCAATGATGTTTGTGACCCGACTCAAAAATACACTAAATGCATCTAAATGAGAAGTGAAACTCTTTTCTTTTCAATGAATATTATTTAATGGAAAGATTGAGAGATTTAATAATTTTCAAAGCACCAATTCTTTCATTCATAAAAAAATATTTTAAAATAAGATGATTTCTTTGAGAACTCAATTTTCAAAAATGATCTATTACTCATTTGAAATGAAATTCCTTTATCAATAAGATCAAAAGCTACAAATTAATAAACAAACTATTTCCAAAAGAAAACACTATCTAAATGCTGTAAAAACATAAAATTCAAAATCAAAGAAAAATCCAATTTTGAAGTCTATCTAAAAAGTTTGAGGAAGTTTTCTCCTAGTTTGTAATCGAACTAAGAAATATTTCTAGTTATCTCAGCAGAAATGAAAACATTGAAAAATTATTTGGTGTGATATCAGGCTTCAGTAAGCTAAAAGCTCTTCCAAAAATGGAATCAATTTTCATAAAAGTAAGGTTTGCAATGGTTTTAATGGATCAGAAAGAGAATATCATTATACCAGTAAGCTGAGGTATATGAAGGTATCTTGTATGGAGCAGCAAGAAAGTAGGGTGAACACTCACTCATAAAATGCAAATAGGATGAAAAATCACACAAACTCAAAATTTGCTGAAAATAAATTCACACATAAGATTTGATAGCTAAGATAGACTGGGGAAAACAGAAAGAATTAGGTAATCTGGCTCCTAAAAAGAGAATTATTAATTTTTTCAAAAAATTTCCAAAGATCCGCAGGTTCTAATGGAAAGCAGTGTGGTACCGCACTGTTTTGAACTAAAAACTGTGGATGTTGTCGCACTGTTTTTAGATCAAAACTGAGGAGGCAAGGAAAAGTACAGAAAAAATAAATATTCAAATTTTATTTTCAGGGATTCTTAAAAGTTATCTACCCAATCCAATCTCAGACAAATCAAAATCAGAAAACTTTCAAAATTCAAACTGAAAATAAAAAAGGAAAACTAAGTTCTATTTCCCAGCGGAGTCACCATTTTGTTATGCAGATTAATCCCTCTTGCGGACAAGAGCGATATCCCAAGTATTCTACGAATATCTAGAAACAAAAATCCATTTGTAAATCTTTTTCTCTAGATTATTTGAAATTTAGAATTATTATAAACAAAGAAGGAGGACATGCTCCTACCTCTAAATCCAACGTTCAATGCAGTCTTTTATCCAGTCACTCCAAAGAGGCTTCTCTAGTAAGTAGAACTTGCAATCAAAGACAGAAAAAAGAACCAAAAGAACCTGCAACATATAATAATTAAGAAAATATAATCCAACTTAGTGATCAATGAGTCTAAGCATTGATGTTATTCAATAAGCACAAGAACAACTCAATGAGAAAAAGAGATCCATATGTATTATCTTGAATGAAAAGAGTAACTTTACAACTTGATGCCTCGATGTCGTACAAGTTTCTCCTAGAGTCTTGAACAATCGTTCCTCCTTCATGACAAGCCTTCATCTCTGAATAATAGCATGGATTTATGGACATAAGGGTGTGATCATTCTCATGCCAACAATAACTAGTGTAAATAGTATGCTCTCTTGGGAATTTCTTTAGTAATTACCATATACAAGGTACCCTTGAGACTAAAACATGAGCTCAATTTATAGGTAAATGGAGGTAGTTTCAGTTCCATGAAGAGGGCGATGGATTCCTCTCGTGAAGGGATGTGAGCTCCATGGACCAAGGGATAAGCTCCATGAGTGGAGGGATAAAGCTCGAACTGATCGCACCTCTAGAAGCTTCCAGTTGGGAGAATATTTGACCAGCTGGGCTTCTAGAATTTACTTTTTCCTTTATTTTACCTTTTACGGGGGTCTGCAAGTTTTAGCAGCAGAATGTGGGGGAGCTACCACAGGCTATAGAACAAGTATCTGCGAACCCGCAGGAAAAGACTAGAAAAAGTGCGGAGGTAGAATTTTAAGGGTTTTAATGAGATTTTCTCCAATTCCAAGACTTGGTTTAGGAACATTAGGGTTTTGACTTCTAAGGGAGCACAATATAGGTAGTGATAGAACTATATGGATAGTTAAATTTCATGGTGAAAAAATAACGTGTAACAGTCTTGACCATAACGGTTTTCATTAACCAACCCTCAAACCCGAAGTTCCGAGTTTATCACCATAGTTTGATGTTGGGTTTCCGTCGACTGTTACGGTCAGGACTGAGGTTGGGGTGCACATGTGGCCACCCTAACCATAAAATTTATTTTAACAGTAATACTGGTGGATATTTTGGATCACTCCTAAATTTAGGGCAGAGAAACTAGTTTATCTCCAGTTAAAGTGAATTCCTCCACATTTAGTGGAGTTGTTTTAGGTGAAACTGGACAAATGTGTTGGAGACTCATTTTTAGACCATTCTGGGAGTTTGAATAGTCAATTTTGAATTTCTTGGATATTCCAGAGACATTGGTTAGGGTTTTAGAGCCATCAGAGGAATTCTGAGTGTGATTTTTCTTCATAGAAGTTCCAAAGGCCACTAGGGGCTAGCAGGAGAATGAGGCCTAGCCAGGGCATCCAGAGAACATTCTTAGAAAACCATTAGTCTATTATGAATAATTTGAACCTTATGAATTCAATGGAAGGATTTTAAGAAGCTTTTGAGACTTATGAAGGTCGAGGTGTTTCAGAGAAGTTTTCAGTGAGCCTAGAGCCAGAAGGTGCCACCAGGTGTTGGGGGCGTAACTGGAGTAGCCAGAGACAAATTTCAGCAAGTGAATATTCTATTTTGACTATTTTCAACATTTTTGAATCCAATGAAGGGTTTTTTAGAGCCATTTGGAGACTTCTAGAGCTAAATAAGCCATAGGGAAGTTTTGGGCAGCCGAGGGCCACCAGGGGTTGGAGGCCTAGATTGGGGAGCCAGAGCTCATTTGGAGAAAATGAATAGTCTATTTTTGGTGAATGATATATGATGGAGACATTAGAAAAGGTTTCAAGGACATAAAAGGACTTATAAGGGATTTAGTGGATTTGGGTAAAATGCTTGGGTTGTTGGTTATCGAATATCCCTCTCAAGGCTTTCTGCGTCTTCGAGGCAACAAGAAGATGGACAATGTATAGTTCACAAAGAAGATGCATATATGTTCATGTCAACTTAAATAACTTCGATAAAATGAGATGGACAAGGTCACTTTTAGATCTCAAGTCAGAGAGCGCTGCTGAAGCGGATCCTCCTTCACTAGCTCCAAATCCCGACTCTATGATCAATCAAAGCACCCATGTAATCTCTACCACAATATACTTCCTATCAATTCAGTTAACATATGATAAAAATTAAACAATGCACATCTAATCCATTCATCTCATTCTATGTAAGCAATTGACAAACAATAACAATATTGACGCATTGAATGGACAAAACAGATACAGTTCTATTGATTTATAAAAAGAAGGATTACAACCGTTGGTTGTACCAAGCCCTCCTCATTCTTCCAATCTCTCTTTGTCTTTCTCTGAATGTGGTGATGTCTTAATCAAGAAGTTCTCAATGAACCTCTTTGATCTTTGACCTTCACACTACAACAACAAATGCTATACTTCACATGTATTCAAAAAACCTTCGACCTTGGACCAAGAGCCCATAGCTCTGTTTTATAGGAGATGGAGAGGGAAAACCTTGCCTTTCTCCTTCCACCAGTTCTAAATAGAAAAAACCAAGATTTTTCCTCAACTTTCCATGCTTTTGCCTTTCTTAAGAGTCTAGTTGCTTTTGGTAAGGCCTAATAAGAGGTTAGTGCCTTTTAGTTTCTATTTTTTACTGACTCTCCATGAGAAAAAGCTGGGTTTTCCAATCATTTTCCACGGGATTTTTCCTATTGCAAGCTCAAAAAATAAGTAACGTTTCCTTCTAGGCTAAACAGAGCATTTCCCTAGCCACTAAAGCGACCTGTTCATGGATCAGGAGCGTTATAATGCACTTTGGCTGTTATAGGGGCACGTTACCTTGGCAGAATTAGGTTTAGTTTAGGTCTCTTTCTTCCTTCCATATTTATCTTCTCCTATGAGCTGATAAGGAGGTCATTTGACCTGTAATAGATGCCTCCTAAAGTGTAAGGTCAGAGATAAAGACGATGGCCAAAATACTTTATAATATGTGTAGTAGAGCTAAAGAGATTGGAGGATTGAGGAAAACCTAAAACAACAACATATGTCAGAAAATATAGTATCTATCTTGAGTCGAGCATTCCCATGCTCAGTAGCTAATTAACATGATTTCTCTAGTACATAGATATGAACAATATGTCCATCGATAAGCATAACGTGGAAGTGTCTGTCATAACAGGATTTGGCTGAAAAAGATGTCTCCATAAACAATATCACAAATTGGGGAAGGAAACACAGCTGAGATGGTGTAGTCTTCGCCTAAAGGTATTGGCCGTCGCTTCACTTAAACTGCATATTTCTCGACATGTGAATGAAGGAGTTTTTGTCGAACATGTGAGAAATCATCTGATTACCAGTCGATAATGAAAACTTTTAACATACGCGAAGGTGGTCACCAATAATGATGATGGTCCCTAAGATGCACAATACAATCTAGTGAGTGTGAATAAAAGGAGTTGAAGTCGAACACTCATAGAATCATTCAATCGGGAGCCAATGATGAAGACCCCCAATCAAACACAAGATCACCTACCACTGATCTCTGCAAGTATCTGGGTACTGATGAGTTTCTGGATCAACTTCCTAGATAAGATGTTGAAGTCGATAGGAAGAGATCTATCGAAAGGTAGGCACTGAGGCGTCCTACATCAGTCCACACAAAACGGGAAAAATATGATTTTGTTCTTGATGGAAATAATGAAGAGAAAATGGGGATAACTGACGACAAATAATTTCTGGCATAATTATCGGTTTAGTTGATATGAGGAGAAGTAGATAGTGAGATTTGCTTGAACAATAGAAGGCACTCTAAAAGGGTACTAGGCAGCTGAGGCTTAATGAACAGCAGAGAATATTTTAGGATTTCACTGGTGTAGGAACACTGGGAAATGATGGCTAAAGTCATATATGGTAGGGTTCGGCTACCTGTGAAAGAGTTTTCTGGGAAGTGCCATGTTCAAGATTTTTGCTGCCAAATTGACCTTTCTTAAACATAATAGAGGTAGTAACCATTTTGTCCAAATTTTTCCCCATCTGATTAGGTTTAACGAGTCCAGACGAGTAAAATCGGTGAATTTTTCATATTTAGAGAGTCTGAAAAATGTCGTAAAAGACAACGCCGGGGGGGGGGGTGCCTTTGTCATGTCTTGATAACTGAGCACATCAAAGGGAGAATAGTAAGCCCGAAACAATTCATTTTCCATGATTTAGTCCATCGAAGTCGGAAAAAGTGAGAAATCTATGTTCGATGGGCGTCTACCTCATTTTTTTATGAGTACGAGGAGACGAAGTAAACTCAATATCCTTTGTGAAATTTTAACGAGTCCAACAGAGAAAAACTCGGTGCTCTATGTGAAATTTTAACAAGTCACATGGAGAAAAACTCGGTCACTTTTTCTGTTTAAAGAGCTTTGAAAAAGAGGAAAAGAATGGCTCCTGATTCTCTGTCGTGGTAGTTTAATGAGCCCGACAAAGGCAACTCGGGGTTTTTTCAGTTTTATGAGCTAGAAAAAGTCCCTAAAATTTTTTTTTAGTGATTCTTCATGTCAGTTTTAATGAGTCTGAAGAAGAGAACTCTAGGTTTTTTGGATTAATGAGCAAGAAAAAGACCATAAAAAGAATGCTCGAAATCGACTTCGTGTAAGTTTAACGAGTCCAAATAAGAGAACTCGAGGTTTTTTCAGATTAACGAGCAAGAAAAATACCATAAAAATAACGCTCCAAGCTTCTTCGTGTAAGTTTAACGAGCTCGAAGAATAGGACTCAAGGTTTTTCGAATTAATGAGCAAGAAAAATACCATAAAAAGGGTGCTCGAAATTTCTTGATCTCTTTCTCATCAATAGAAGGATCTATGCCGGGAATTTTCTCGTAATACCAAGGGAAAAAATCGCGGAAATCCTTAAAAAGGGATGTGAAGCGTACAATTTCCTCGGGATTGCAATCTGCTCCAATCTTAATATTTTCCATGATACCCATTTTGACCGAGATGTTGATGAACATTGTCTTAGAAAGATTGCCCATGTTCCCCTTCGAATCGATGGTTTGAACAGTCATGTAAACAGAAGGGACCATCTCAAGTGGGTCAAAGGATGGGATTTGAGTAGTTATCACGTTTGAATCAAACATTGAAGCGCGATGGTGGAATTCTCCCCAAGGTCGTTCTTCTAGAGACATGATCTCTCAAATAGCTTCGTCCATAGGTAGGATTTCATCGAGGAGATCTTTAGAAGGAACTATGATGGGTGGGGAGTTCATACCATTGGTCGAAACCATAGCCATGGAGGGTTTAGATGTAATTTGAATGGTTTGGTAAACCAACTTGGCTGGTTAGAGCGGCATCTGATATCCATAGGAATCAATGTATGAAGGTGCCAGTAGGATCCATGGGTTGATAGAGACATCCAATGTGGTGGATATCATTGCAATTGTATTTGGAACCTTGGGTGGCGGGAGAGGAAAACAACCCATTAGGGAAGATTCCTTTAGAATACTAGTACCAATACTGACGTATGAGTCAGGAACGCCTCCTCTTAGGGGTACAGTGCTACTTGGTAATGTGGAATAATCAGGGGTGCAAAAGGATAACTGATCCACTGCGACTATTTTCCCATCCAATGGAAAGAGGATGAGTCAGAAAATGGAAGAAACAAGGTAGTCATTGCATATGACCAATTGCGACCCAGTAATAGATTATAGTTGAGATGGCGATCTACGACTTCAACGTCCACCGTTATCATTTTCCCACTAAGTGTAATGGGAAAGCTAGCAAGGTAGCTTTTTGGGGGGAAAGTGTGGCCATCGAAAGCTTTGAGGGAATTTGACGGTGGAGACAAAGTGGGAGAACCCAAAGCGAGCCAGAAAATAGTTGACATAACGCAGGTTGAAGCACCTTCGTCAATGACAGTATGATGGATTGGTCTCCCTTTAGACATGGCTGATGGTGCCTGCGCCAAATCTTCTATAATGTTGTAGTTTTGGGCAGCACGTGCAGAGGTGTTATGAGTCATGCGTCAAAGTGTCCCTTTGGGGGGATGAATCGCGGGGTCAGCAGTAGGCCGTTCGATATGAAAATCGTTGGGCGACGGTGGATTTGAACTGGTACTAGGTTCCTGAGTATCTATGATAGGATTTCCATAAATTTTGGCTTGTGTCTGGAGTTCAACACTTTCTATGCCATAAATGGCGAATGGTCCTTCACCGGAAGGATGTGAACCATCATTGCCCCTTTGCAGGGTTTGTGGCGAGTTTGCAACCATGTGTTGTTTTTGCTGCTGTGGATTAGGGAAAGTATTATATAGGATGACGGGTGTCCTCCCAGAGTCCTTGTTTGCGATAAAATCTATGCATTCCTGCAGCCGAGGGCATTTGTATGTCAAGTGGTCCTTCGCACAGATTTTGCAAGGAAATTTCATGGGTTTTTCCTTCCCTTTGTCATTTTTAGCAGTTTTTTTTTTATTAGGATTACTCTGATGGTCCGGCTGCTCTTTCAAAGAAGATGCCTTTTTCTTGTTCTTCTTATTCTTTCCACTGGGTTTTTGTGAAGTTTGTACAGAATTTACCTCAGCAGTAGGAAGATTAGTTGACTGATTAGGGGCATTAGCAGCCAAAGATGGCTAGGAGGTTTTCCCCCGAGACTGTTTTGTAGCTACGCCAGAGATTGTGCTGACGAGACCGTCGGCGTGGACTCCAGGTTTCTGAGTAGCAGGAGAATTTGGATATTAGGGGCATGGGGGAGTAAATCATAATGTGTGCTAGATTGTGAATAGATTAAATTTAAATGCTAGGCATGACGAATGGATTGATTTTCTGTGACCGCACTGGATAGGCCAATGTCTTTAGCTAGGGTTGGTAAGAGATATTTACAAAACCAATTAGCTAGGAGATGATTCGGGATTGGCGCCTTGATTAGTCTCCTCCTACGACTCCATTCATGAATGTGATCATAGATGTGGGTGGTGGTGTCTTGGCACAACGAGGTTAAAATTTCTGTACCGGTTTCAAATCTGATAGGTAATTGAAATTTTTTTAGAAATTCCGTAGCTAAGGCGCCCAAAGTGTTGATGGCGGCACGTGGTAATTCAATATACCAATTGGCAGCATTGCCAGTGAGAGTGCGGGGGAACAACCAAAGATGGATACTATCATCCGCCATGGAATTAGATACTGACCATAGATGAAAGGTGGTGATGTGTGAAGCCGGATCCTCCCCTTGTTTCCCTTCAAATTTCAGGATGTCAGACGGAATCTTGTGTGGAACTGGAGACCAGAGCGGGTTATGATTGATGGGATCATTAGTCAGTTTATAGATGTCTGGGATGTCTAGAGCTGCTAAAAATGGAAATTGTGTGTTTGCCCCCTGATCTAGCCAAGGAAGTATTGGCTGACTATTTGGACCATAGGGTTCGCCCATCAACATGTTACCAGTAGGATAAGTAGGACTTTATTGATAAAAATTTCCTATGGGTGGAGGTGTAGGGATATATGGTTGCTGTCCGTAGGGTATATTGTATTGTGGAGTGAACGGTTGGTTTCCCCCAGGATAAAAGTGCCCCCCTTGTCCAGATGGATTTTGGGGTGGATTGGATCATATGGACGCAATAGAGCTAGCCGGAGGCATGCTACTACTTGCATAATTCAGCAACGGCATAGACCCTACACTGATATTTAAACCACTTAAGGGAATAGTGTTAACAATAGGTTTTCCGGTTTGTCCTAATGATTGCAGGGGTAGCGAAACACTTCCCATCATCTGCATGTTGGTGACACTACCCCCTGGTATGGAGGCCAAGGGGTTTGAATTTAGCAAAGGATTACAACTCATGGGAGGGGAAACCGTAGGTCCCGATGTGGTCATGGTAGGATTAGATCCCGAAGGACTTGGTGAGTTACTCACAGTTGTGATTATTGTAGGGTTGGGACTAGGCATAATTTGACTACTGGGGTTACCAATTAATGGCATAGAATTGACAACTGGCAGGGAGGATGGTGGCGAACCTGGGATGGTTGCCATTGGTACCGACCATATGGATTCCAGTTTTGAAATGGATGTTTGTGCAGCCGAAGACATATCTTGGTGTGGTGGAATCTGAACTATCACACATTAGGGGAATTTTGAGGTCTAAAATGGGCCTCCTAAGAAAAATGTACAACAAAAATAAACTTAATAAAAACCAATAGGATTCAAGATGATGATTTCAACCATGGGAGATGATTCACCATTTTTTAAGTAAAAGGGTAAAAATATTAAAAAATAATAAAATAATAAAACTACTTTTTCAACTCGTATTTTCAACTTAACTCCCAAAGTTTTTACTCAAATTTCGAGCGGGAGTACTCATTGGATGAAAAATTTAACTCTTCATCCAAGGGGTACCCATGTTTCATACTTTCGATGGACCCTACTACATGACAAATTAGAAATATAAAAAAAAAAAACGTGATTAAAATCACATTTTTCATTTATTTCTCATTTTTTGTGTATAAGGACCCATCGAAAGTATGAAACATGGGTAATCCTTGGATGAGGAATTAAATTTTGCATCCAACGAGTACTCACACTCGAAATTTGAGTAAAAAAATTGGGAGATAAGTTGAAAATATGAGTTGAAAAAGTAGTTTTTTCTTTTTTACCTCTAAAATTTGATGATGTAATCAAATATTATTTTATTATTTCCACTATTATTTTATAATTTCCTTAGGAGTCCCATTTAGACCTCAAAATTCCCCTAATGGTTTCCGACAGATGAACGAGTGGAGGATTGTAATGAGGTACAACAGCTTCCGTAAAAGGGTCCTCTGGAAATTCCATATGATATGGGGCTATGTGAAAATCAAGATTTGTCAATGGAGACTACTCTTCAGCAGAAGGCACAGGTTCACCAAGGTTCAGTTATTCCTCTGGAGTCAAAGGAGGTAGACCTTGCTATCGTCGAGATAGATGTAATGTTCCTTTTTCAGGAATATCAACAATGTGATCAAAAGAAACGTTGTATAAGAAAAAATGTGCAACAGAAACATAGATCAGGACTTGGTTCCTCTTATTTATGTTGTATGGGTCTCATGTATGGAATTTAATCTAAAAAAAATTAGTTTAGATACACTAAACTGATCTCCCACAAACTACACTAGCTAAAAAGCACCCAAAGAGGAAGGCTGCAGCCAAATGCCAACATTGCTTCAGGAATTGCGTAGTTCTATAAGATATTCAAAGGAGATCAGAAATGAGGCTCATATTTCAGTAATATAGCATAAAATCAGCATTATAATGAATCTCTTTCAATATATAGTAGAATGAATGAGACATTATAGCAAGAAATCTTCAAAAAAGAGAGCTAGAACACATGTACATTTGCAGAAATGGCTCAACAACGTTGTTTTTAAGGAGATTTAGCAGCTCGAAGTTACAACTTAGATCTAGGGTATATCTTTGGAAAAAAAATCAGATCTCTTTCAGATCTGGAAACTAGATAGTTTTCTCTTCAAGATCCCCTTGGAATTTTGACAAAAAGCATGCATAAATAAGAGTAGATCTGGAAACAAGTTGCAGATATGTAAAATGTTGTAGTAAATTTCTGAATATAAAATTTCATTACAATGTATCAGATCTAAGCAGAACATGGATCAACAAGCTAATCCGTGGATCACCAAGTGGAAGGCAAAGCCCAACACTAGAGATATCTGATCTAAACTATGAGAAAAACACCATGAAGAACCTCACACCAAAATAACGCAATCCATCAAGATAAACAATGTTGTAGCTCAAATGACATAGATTACCACTGAAAAATTTCAGATCTGAAGTACAAAGAGAAGAGACACTCTTCCAGGAGGTTAAAAGACACACTGCATAAGAAGAGGCTCCCAAAAATACACTAGATCTCTCCAAATCTAGACTCCCACTTGTTGCAGCTTGTAGAAGCAGCAAAACCCTCAATGGATCAGCGCTTCTAATGGAAGTAGAGCTTGGCCTCAAGCTTGATAGTGGGTCAATTCATCAAATACTCCTCCAAGAATCCTCAAAGGAAGAGGTGAAATCCTTGCATAGGAATTCCAAGTACAATCCTCCACAAAATAGCAGAGAATGGTATTTGTCTAAGCAGACAAATACTCAGAAATATGATCAATCAAAAACCTTCTCTTGTCGTCCTCCCTTCCCTTTTATAAGATGAGAAAGCCTTTGCAAACCCTAAAACACCTTGATGAGTTAGCCCTTTTCACATGAGAGGCCTCCTTCTAGAACTGTGTTGTCCATTTTGGAGATGCAATGAACCTAGACAATGTTGTTGATTTGGTCAAGGTTGACCCAATATTTAGCTCAAACCTCTTTCACACTTGCAAGTGATTATTTACATGGCCCTGATTTATCTTTGTTCACATGGGCATTGATTTATTCATACTTTTCAAGAGTTTTACATGTCCTCCTTTATTCATTTATTCCTGCAACAGGAATTAAAACAAAATTGAATGTTCCTCTTAGCTAAGGCTAAGTGGGAACATTACAGTCCTCCCCTCAAAAATGTTGCTTGTCCTCAAGCAACTGATAGGGTAAGAGGTATAGTTTTTCTCCTTCTCCATTAATGGCACCATCAAGGATCAAGTTTTCATCATGGGCCAAGTGCTCATTAAGCCAATACATCAAAAATTGCTCCTCCAAGGCTAACATAATAAGGGCATATTCCATCCCTTCAGGAGTGTAAAACTCAACAGAAATAAACATGTGTGAAGCAATACTACATCTAAAACATGTATCCTAAAGTATAGGTTGAAGTTCCATCCCATGTGGTACATATACACTGCCCACACTTTGACCATACAAACCCAAAAACAATACCAATATATCATCTATGTATGGAAGCAAAATTACATATATGCAAACTGAAATTTGCACTTGAGGAGGTGGGTCACAATCCCACATAAGATGCCAGTGCAATGAACTCCTTGTCTTTAGTAGATATGAGTGTGGTAAGTGGTACTCCCACCACACCTTTTCTTTATGAGTGACTTTGACATGGATGAAAGTGATACACAAGTTAGGTGCCTTTGGGAAGCACCCATCATGAAAAAGAATCTTCCTTTGCACCTCAAGGGAGTGACCAGATTCAGAATTTTTATTGGCCTTACCAATGCCATGAGATCTACATGTAATATCACTCCCTGTAGGAGCCATGGCCTACATACATATGGTAATAGAATATGTCAAATCAAAAAAATAAACATGCTCCATAAGATTAGATTATTTATCATTCAAGTCTCCCACACATATGGAGTTGGGCATGGACATTTCTCCTCTTTCAAGATAAGGAAGAGATGGCTGAAATGACTCCTGCATAGAGTCCTTTGGCTGTCCCAAATCCTCATAACTCCTGCACTCTTGAAAGTGCTGATGTAGTTCCTCCCAATCACAGTGCTGATGTAGTTCCTCCTTCATACCCTCCCAATCAAAACTCCTCATGATTAGGGTGTAGATCTTTTTTGACTGCATATAGCTAGAAAGGAACTCTTTATGTGCCCTTTGTAGTATCTCTTACTTAAGCTTGGTGGATTTAGACAAGAATACTCTACCAAGATGATAGATGACCCCTTCATGGAACAAATAGCCTCCCTCTTGCTTCATGCCATCTAGTATCATCCCCGTGTGAAGATCTTTGGAGTAATCCACAAGGAGTTGAGATCTCCAATATGGATCCACACAGATTAACAATGACAGCGTTGCTGATACATCTATGGGAGTGCTTGCCTTGTTGCTAATTTCTTCTTTGACATTAAAAATGCCAAAACTACTTGTTGGAAGGCTGATCCTCCCCTTATTTTCCTCCCACAACACTGTAGCTTGGTCTTCCATTGCCCCAATCATTCCTAGATTTGGATTTGGAGCAACACGTTGTGAGGCTTTCCCCACAAGATTTGAATCTGATGGAATTTCAGGTGACTTGCCATGAGATAAGAATTTCCCTTGCAGCATCCTCATGAACATGAGAGAAGGAGCTGTGAGATCCTTGCTTCCACTGTGCAAATCCATCTTTGTTGTTTGTGTGGAAACATTAGGTGAAGGATATGTTGGCTCCCTGTAATTTGCAAGATTGAAAAATACAAACTGCAGAGAGAACACTTGAACCACTTTGGGATTCTAAGATCTAGCCCTCCTAAATCCAGAGATGGATCTCCCTATAAATGCAAAGATTGTTTTATCTTTAAGGCTTGAAATATGTGATATTAGGCTAGTTATGAAGGACAAGGTTTTTGTTTGTTTTGGTTGGGTAAAGATATGTGAATGTGAAGGAATTCTAAATGAAGGGTGAAGGTGAATGAAAGTGAATGATTGATTCAGCTAAGAAGATAGGCAAGAAACAACTTCAAATCATTGGGCTATGGAGTCATAGTAGGATTTAATTGAAACAACAAAGTTCAAGAGTGGTCCATGGGGCAAGTCATCTATGTCTAAGGATCTCTTTAAAGTTGATTTTATGGAATGAAATGAAAAAATAAGAAGGGGAATTAAACAAATGAAGAACAAAGAGCAGCCTAAGATCAAGTAAGTACTTTGAAACTATCCTGCTTTCGGCATACACTTAAGAAAGACATAAAAGTAATCTAAGATCTGGTAAGTACTTCGAAACTAGCCAGCTTTTGATGCACTTTCAATAGAAAACATTTTAAACACAAAGGGAAACTTTTCAAAGCAACTGTTGGAGAAGAAACTAGAGGACAAGGCTCACCATAGACTTCCCTAGCTCTGCTTTACTTAGCAAACTTATCAAGACAACACATAAGATAACAAAGAATAGTCTAAGATCAGGTAAGGACTTTGAACCTAGCCTGCTTTCAACATACTCTTAGAGAAATTTTCAAACAACCTTTGGAGATAAAACTAGAGGACAAGGCTCACCATAGACTTCCCTAGTTCAAATTTACTTGGCAGACACTGAAAATAACATTCAAGGACAATGTTTAAAGTAAACAGTAGGACGAGGGAACACCAGCATTCCTAACTGCTTGAACTGTATTGAATCATTCTTAAATACACAATTTGGAAGAAAACATGTAGATAAATATTATCAGTAAGAGCAGGGTACCTTTGACAGTAAATCCTAACTATGTAATAGCTGTTCTTTATCAGAGAAGATGGACATAATGGAAATAGAAATAAAATAACAATTTACAATAAGAAAAACATCACCATTGACATAGACCAGGATCCCATAAATCAACTTGTATTTTATGCTTCAAACCAGTTACAATCTTCAAGTCCAATGGTTCTCTACAGCTTCGAACTTCTCATCTCAACTTAGGTATCTTAAATTACAAGCAGAGCTTACAGTAGCTTCAATAAACTATTTACATGCAACAGATATGCAGTGACCAAAATTATCTCATCTTCTACAAAAGTATTTATAGAAGAAATGAGGAGGTGGGATAGGATAAAAGATCTTCTAAGTTCAATTAATACTATTTAATGCTTCTCGGCATTTGAGGGGCTCAATGGAGAAGATTTCAGATATTTGTTCTGTATTAATTGTTTTACATTAATTATTCGATCCTCTTAGCAGAGTTTGTTGACTTTAAAGCTCTCCGTCATCTTTGTAATAACACTGTTGACAATTTACAATAAGTTCCTTTGGTCGAATTAAATGTTCAGCTGTGTTGGGACAAATATCCTCTGTTCTACAATAACTATGGCCTCTTTTAAATTCTTTGAGGTTGCAGGTGGCATTTGGTAGCTGAGAGGATTCAATTAGCCTCTGATGTGGCAGTGGAGGCTTTCTCGGATTGATAGATCTGATTTTATTTCTTTAATAATTAGGCCTAATTTCTGTCTTTTGATCTTAAAACTGTATTTAATTCAATGGATTAGGCTTCTAATTTTTTATTTTAGCCATAATTCACCCAAACTATGTAATCAATATTTAATTCTTCATCTCTGCTGTGGTTGGATCCTTTCACACTGATACTCTTTACTTGATTGAATTTTTCTATGTCTTGTTGATGTGCAGGTGCGCAGAGGGCTTATAGTGGCATCAACGCTCATGAGGCACCGATACACTTTGATGGGAGCCTTGCAAAAGGATTTCTTTGATGAATAAAGGCTTGGAGAGTCGTCACCCTTGGCCTTAAATTTTCTTTTAAAATATTTGAAAAACCTTTTAAAACCTGCATAAACCAAGAAAAAGTTAAGAAATCTTGTGTATTTGGGTTTAACTGCTTTGGAGGCTTAGGATTAGAGTGCAGTCGTTGGATGAAAGCATCCAACGGTGGAGATTTGCTTGCAGAGGTAAAAAGGGAGGCGGTTGAAAAAGCGGTGAGGAGATTAAGTCAGGGTCGTCGATCTGCAAAGCTTGACGGTCGAGATTTATCGGGGGAACATATAATGCAGAGGGCCAAATTATAATGAAATGGAAGAAATATAAAGGAAAAAGGGTGAAAATCCCTTTGGCAGAGGAAATATGTGTTGGAAGGAAATTTGGGGTTTCCGAACAATCCTGGGTCGTCGGATGAGTTCGGTCCAAGGAGATAAATGGTCAGGATTGATCGATGAAGGCCCTTGGAGGATGGCGGAGGGCGATAGTTAAATGATCAGATTGAATATGAGCCGTTGATCTACAGAGATCAATGGCGGGGAATGAACGCGATGAAACATAATAGAAAAGGGGAAAGCGGTTTCGGGCAGAGAAACCACGAGTTTCGCGCAGCAAAAAGGCGGATAGGTGGTTTAAGCTTTTTGAATGTGATATGCGTCGGAGGCTGACACGTGGCCCTTCAAAACCACCCATATCACGTAGCTTTTTAGGAATTATTGTTCAGGCTTAAATCTACAAGAAAATGCATGTCAGCTGTCAGATCAAGGGTCTTAGATCGGACGGCTGTGGAGGGATCACGATGGAGGATAGATGCGTGGACGGAAAGAGGTGGGGCGGTTTAATATGGACTGTCCGATCAGGGGATGGACGGCGAAGATTTAATCTCGGGATTAAAAGGAATAAAATATGAGGCGGAGAAAGGGTCAGTGTGGGTCGTTGATCTGCAGAGATCAACGGTGGAGATTCATTAAAAAACTTTATACAGTGGGTATATGAAATTAACCAAAGGTTGGGAAAATTGATCTGGACCGTCAGATTTGGGTGTATGGACGGCCCAGATTCAATCTAAAGTCTTGCAATTGGAGGAGGAGAGAGGAAAGGCACAATGAAAATTTCTGATGCGATTGATTGTGAGCTGTCGATCTGAGGATCAGATCGACAGTGGAGAATGAATCGGAGGTGGTCACGGTGGGGGAAAATGCTTGTGAAACAAAAAAATGTGGGCCATCGGATACGGATCTGGTAGGGGAAAATCAATGGCGGAGGATCCATCAGGGGTGATCAATCGGAGGGGGCAACAAGTTTTAAAATGTCCGATGAAAAAATCTCTGATGCAAGATTGCGTAGGCCGTTTGATTGTTTCAGATCAACGGTCAAGATTGGTTTAAACCATGAACCGGCGGAACCCTTTGTAACATAGGAAAAATGGATTTTTCGTGAAATACAAAGGAAAAAAATGCATCGGGGAGGGTTTATTATAATGTTTTAGCACCCGATTGCGGGGTCTGGGTTTTGTGAAGAGGCAAAGGGATCGGGGGTATATAACAAAGGGCCAATCGGAATTAGAGAAAAGGAGGGGCCTTTCAAATGCACCTGATGAAAATATCCGATGCGAGATCTTGTTGATCGTCGATCGGGGAAAAGATCAACGGTCCTTTTCCTTTAAAACAATGAAACGGCGGGACCCTTTGAAACATAAGAAAAGAGGATTTTTAATGAAATACAAAGGGAAAAATGGATCGGGAAGGGTTTATACAATTTTTAGCGCCCGATTGCGGGGCTGTTGGTTTTACAAAGGGAACAAAGGATCAGGGATTATATATAAAGGAGCTCATCGCATCGGGACTTTTTAGTTAAACAAAGAAACGCGCCCATCGAAAGTTTCCGATTGTGATTAAGCGCTCGGGACTTAAAGTCTTAGTCCTAAGCATGGATATATGGTAGGGAAGTGGTTTAGGACTTACCCCAAAGGGGCTTAAGCCTATAATATACAAAGTGGGCTTTTTATGAATTTTCAGGATTTTTCAAAGAATTTTGAAGGTTTCGGTAAGGTTCAAAAAAGGAGTTTTAAACCTTACAAAAGGGGATTTTTATGAAGGGAAAAGGGGAAATGAGAAAAAATAGAGGAATTTTGTGAGGAAAAAAGGGAATAAAATGAAGTTCAATTTTGAAGTGAAAGGAGGGGTAACATGGAATTTTTTGCAGTAGTCTTTTCATCATGGAAACAACAGATTTTCAGAATTAAGAGGGAAACTGCAGTGAAGATTAACTCAAGGATAAGCTATCTTCACAAGACTTCAAGAATTAAAAATTTCGACAATAAAACTTGTTTCTTGAAGGCTTCAAGAATGATTTAGCCACCATTTGATATGACAAATTTTATAGGTGGCTAACATGATAAGTGTGCATGCCTTGAATTATTTGTGGTTTCCCACTCTTCAAGTCCACCCACTCCATTTGCAAGGCTTTCCAATCAGTGGTAACATTCCCCAAGTTAATCAACCACTGGACACCTAAGATGATATTGGTGTTTGGTATGTCAACTACAAAGAAGTGATCCACCAAAGTGTAGGATCTGATAGTGACAGAAAGTGATGGAACATATTGCATGGTTCTATCTCCTGGGACCAAAATATAAAATCCATCAAAATTATCAGTGGGGATTCCTCTCCTTTGCACAAGGTGAGCGTTAATAAAGTTGTGGGTTGCCCCACTGTCGATCAGGATATACACTCTCTGGTTCATGACTAAACCTTTTACTCTTAGGGTCAAGTACTTGGGCACTCCTCTCAAAGAGGCAAGAGTCCCACTTGTTGGAGAAAAGGCTCCCTCTCCATCTTTGGATGGTGTTTGATCTTCCACCTCATCATCACCAGCGCTATGACCCCTCCTAGGTCCATCATTCCCATCTTCCTCCTCAAAATCTAAGAAGACTTCTATATAGTGTTCCCTTCCAGCAGCACACCTATGTCCTGGTACCCATGGCTCTTGGAAAGTGAAACATAATCTCTTTTTCCTCAATTCCCTATAGAGATCAATGTCAAGAGGTTTCTTCAATGAGCTCTCCTTGGGAGGAGCAGCTTTTCCTTCCTTCCCCTTAGAAGAGTGAGGGGCCTTGCTTTGGAAAGTTGCCTTTGCTTTTGGCAAGGCATCTTGGATATCTCTAGCTCTCTCAATGGCATCATGCAGAGTGGTGGGCTTGGTAGACTTAAAAAACCCATGCAAAGGTTCCTCCAGGCCATCAATGAACATGTAGACTCTCCTTGCTACAGATAGATCAGGAACCATGACTAATAATCTCAAAAACTCAGAGATGTAAGTCTCTGCATCTCCTGCCTGCTTCAGTTTTGCAAGGCTTATGAAGGGTGCTTCGAGATCCTTCCGGTCAAACCTCTCCACTAGTCTTCTAGTGAAATCGGTATAGGTATTCACATTGTTGTGCCCCAATGTAGACAACCCATGGAACCACCAATTGTGTGCTTCACCCTCAAAGTGCAGCGCTGCAATCTTGATGGCTTCAACTTTAGGGACTTTATTCAACTGGAAATAGATATCCATCTTTCCACCCATGCTTTGGAAAAACTGGAGGATGATCGATCAAACTTGGGAAAAAATAATCTGCCCATAGTGTGGTGTCTCCCATGAAATAAACCACCATCTCTATACTGCTGCCATGGTCTTCTCCAGTCCTTGAGATGGAAAAAGTCTTGGAAAATTAAGTTATCCTTAAATCTCTGACTCTGAGAATCATACTCCACAAAGTAACATTCAAGGGAGGCTTTCTCTTGTGGTCCTTAATTCTCCACAGCCAAGAAGGTAGGCATAATAGAGCATCGTGAGGCTTGTGGAGCTTGTGGCTGACTCACAGGTTGACCAGTCCAATAATGAGACATGTCAGAGCTTTTTCCTTAATTAAATCTCCCAAGAGATTCCCTCATTCTGTCCATGCTCATCTCCTTTATATCCTTGGAAATATCTTGCATGGCCACTAACATAGTTCTTGCAAACTCTTCACCTTCTTTATCACTGGCAATTTCAGGGGCTTTACCCTTGTCTTGATCTTCAGTAGTGTAGTCATACTTTTTATGACTTCTATTCTGGTACCTCTTCTCCCTCTTAGTAAGAGGATCATCTTCTTCTAAATGCATCATCACTGGTGCTCCAAGGCAAGCACAGGTTGTGCCAAGAAAGGATCTCTGATACCACTGTAATGTTACTTTTTCAGGAATATCAACAATGTGATCAAAAGAAATGCTGTATAAGAAACAATGTACAACAGAAACACATATCAGGACTTGTTTCCTCTTATTTATGTTGTATGGGTCTCATGTATGGAATTTCATCTAAAAAAAATCAGTTTAGATACACTAAACTGATCTCCCACAAACTAGGCTAGCTAAAAAGCACCCAAAGAGGAAGGCTGCAGCCAAATGCAAAAAATGCTTCAGGAATTGTGCAGTTCTATCAAATATTCAGAGGAGATCATCAAGGAGGCTCATATTTCAGTAATACAGCAGCAAATCATCATTATAATAATGAAGCTCTTTCAATATACAATAGAATGAATGAGACAATATAGCAAGAAATCTTCAGAAAAGAGAGCTAGAACACATGTACATTTGCAGAAATGGCTCAACAACGTTATTTTTAAGCTTTAGCAATTGGAAGTTACAACTCAGATCTAGGTAATATCTGTGGACAAAACATCAGATCTATTTTAGATCTGGAAACTAGATAGTTTTCTCTTCAAGATCCCCTTGGAATTTTGACAAAAGCATGCATAAATAAGAGTAGATCTGAGAAACAAGTTGCAGATCTATAAAATGCTGCAGTAAATTTCTAAATATAACATTTCATTACAATGGATCGGATCTAAGTAGAACATGGATCAGCAAGCTAATCCATGGATCACCAAGTGGAAGGCAAAGCCCAGCACTAGAGATCTCTGATCTAAACTATGAGAAAAACACCATGAAGAACCTCACACCAAAATAACGCAGTCCATCAAGATAAACAATGTTGTAGCTCAAATGACATAGATTACCACTGCAAAATTGCAGATCTAAAGTACAAAGAGAAGATACATTCTTCTATGAGGTTAAAAGACGCACTCCATAAGAAGAGGCTCCCAAAAATACATTAGATCTCTGCAGATCTAGACTCCCACTTGCTGCAGCTTGCAGAAGCAGCAAAAACCTCAAAGGATTAGAACTGCCAATGGAAGTAGAGCTTGGCCTCAAGCCTGATAGTGGGTCAATTCAACAAATACTCCTCCAAGAATCCTCAAAGGAAGCATAGGAATTCCAAGTACAATCCTCCACTAAACAATAGATAATGGTATTTGTCTAAGCAGACAAATACTCAGAAATATGATCAATCAATAGCCTTCTCTTGCTGCCCTCCCTTTCCTTTTATAAGATGAGAAAGCCTTTGCAAACTCTAAACCAATTTGATGAGTTAGCCCTTTTCACATGAGAGGCTTCCTTCTAGAACTGCACTGTCCCTTTTGGAGATGCAATGAACCTATACAACACTGTTGATTTGGTCAAGGTTGACCCTGTCTTTAGCTCAAACCTCTTTCACACCTGCAAGTGATTATTTACATGGCCCTGATTTATCTTTGTTCACATGGACATTGATTTATTCATACTTTTCAGGATTTTTACATGTCCTTTATTCATTTATTCATGCAACAAGAATTAAAACAGAATTGAATGTTCCTCTTAGCTAAGGCTAAGTGGGAACATTACAACAGATGGCATGGGTCGGAAGACGCCACGGTGACTTGCTTACTTTTAACAAATTTTAATAAATTGTGATGTATTATAAAGTCTCAGTGACAGTAACCACACACCTAAAAAAGAAAAAAGAAAAAAGGACTCTCTAAAATCAATCAGCAAGCAGCCAGAATAGGGTGCCCTATCTGAGTACTACCATTTTTTGGAGATGAAACCCAGTATCACAATAGCATACAGAGAGGGTTGTTCGTAAGTACAATTACGGTTACTCTAGAGCTTCGCCCGAACCTTAGACAATAGGTGTAAGCACTCTTGTGAAGACGAGTACCCTCCTAAATACCGAAGAGAGAGTAGGTCCATCTGTTTTAGGTACCAGGACATTTCGTCCCAGTCACCTTGTGTAAGTCCCTAAAAATTATGGCCACTAAGGATACCTCAAATCACAGACATCATCAGGGGGGTCACGGTCTTAGACAACACGTTATATGGGTAGAACACCTAGATCCCCGATCTAGTTTTGACATCCTCGACGGGAACCCCAATATATAGAATGCCCACCGAATGCAGTCGAAGGCGGGCTACCTTCTTATGCACCAAAGTGTTGTCTTGCGCTTAGCTAAAGTAAAGGAGTGGTCCCGATAATATGAGTGCAGTATGATTTCACTCGTTAATGACTCTAGTCTCAATTTTTGAGATCTTGGGTGATTTTCTCACTTTTCTTAACCCAAGATCCTAGCCTGAACTATTGTTGGTGTGAGCTCAGAAAACGTTATATGATTGATTTTATTATGACTTGACTCTTAGTGTACTTGATTATTAATCTTGCGGAGGGGGACTGGACGTATTAAATGTAATGAGACTCTGACTTGGAAAACCATGCAAAAATATGCTCTAAATATTCAATTCGATGAAGAGTATTTCTACGAGGAGAGGTTTTCTTTCAACATCCATGCACCAAGCATTCAAATAACAAAGTTCAACTTTAAAGATTCAGACATAAATTTATCTCTTTTTCATAGTCTTTTAACCAACATTTTCAGAATTAATCCAGCTTGATGCAGAAAAACTTAAAAAAAAAATAAAAATATCCTTTCTCTAAAAAGTAGATGTATTAGACACTAACATTTCAAATAAGAATAAAAAAACAGCAATGCCAGCTGGTTGAAAAGCCAGGGATCCAACAAAGGAGTGGTTCTGATTGCTAAAAAACTTTGCAACCAAAAAGGGGACACAACAGGGGTGAACAACAAATTTTGGTTGAGTAACGCACTTGTTTAAAGAAAAGATTGCATTAATGAAGAGACTAACGCACTGTAATCAAGTAGGGACCATGTTATAATGCTCTGGAACACTAGCAAAGGCAGCGTTAGCCAGGGTAAAATTCTTCAGATGGCCAAACAGGGTCTGACCTGAACTCTATGAGCTTTTGAAATGTCTACTGGGCATAAAAGTTGGTCAGAAGGATATGCGAACAGAGGAAAGAATGAGTAATGAAAGAAATAGCCTGGAAACTTGGGGTCAAATTCCCCAGCAGAGTCACCAATTTTACTATAGGGTAAAATTCTTGGGTTGTTGGTTATCGAATATCCCTCTCAGGGCTTTCCGGTGCCCGAGGCAGACAGTAATATTAGTTGTATAGTTCACAAAGAAGATGCATATATGTTCATGTCAACTTAGACAACTCGATAAAATGAGATGGAAGATTACCTCTTTTTAGATCCCAAAGTTTTTGGAGAGCATTAAGCAGCGAAGTAGGGATCCTCCTTCACTAGCTCCAAATCCCGACTCTGTGATCAATCAAAGCACCCATGTAATATCTACCACAATATACTTCCTATCAATTAATTTAACATATGATAAACATTAAGCAATGCACATCTAAGCCATTCATCTCATTCTATGTAAGTAATTGATAAATAATAACAATATTGATGCATTGAATGGACAAAGAAGATACAGTTCTATTGATTTATAAAAAGGAGGATTACAACCATCGGTTGTACCAAGCCCTCCTCATTCTTCCAATCTCTCTCTCTCTTTCTCTGAATGTGGTGATGTCTTAATCAAGAAGTTCTCAATGAACCTCTTTGATCTTTGACCTTCACACTACGACAACAAACACTTTGCTTCACATGTATTCAAAAAACCTTCGACCTTGTACCAAGAGCCCACAACTCCATTTTATAGGAGATGGAGAGGGAAAACCTTTCCTTTCTCCTTCCACCAGTTCTAAATAGAAAAAACCAAGATGTTTCCTCAATTTTCCAAGCTTTTTCCTTTCTTAAGAGTCTAGTTGCTTTTGTTAAGGCCTAATAAGAGGTTAGTGCCTTTCAGTTTCTATTTTGTACTGACTCTCCATGAGAAAAAACTGGGTTTGTCAATCATTGTTCGCGGGAATTTTCCTGTTTCAAACTCAAAACATGGGTAACGCTGCCCTCTAGGCTAAACAGAGCATTTCCCTAGCCACTAACGCGACCTTTTCGTGGATCAGAATCGTTATGACGCACTCTGGTTGTTATAGGGGCGCATTACCTTGGTAGAAGTAGGTTTAGTTTAGGTCTCTTTCTTCCTTCCATATTTGTCTTCTTCTCTGAGCTGATAAAGAGGTCATTTGACCTATAACACTGATGATGAGAAAGAAGTTGGGTTGACAGTTTAATATAGCTCTTGCTACCTTCAATTCACCACCATCCCAAAATGATCCCACTAGTATGACTAGATCAGTCTCTCTTCACATAATCGAACATGTGTCTACTCTCTCTCTTGATAAAATTAAGACATTACGTCTCTATCTTGAGCGGTTTAGAGAGAAGAGACCCACATTCAATTTTTCCAAGAGATGTTGATATTATCATAGCTATAGGACCATTTTGGGATTATGGTGATATGAAGGATGCAAACAATAGAAGCGATAATGTGGAGTAGAAAACTTTTACAACATAAGCAAATACTAGTTGCATACCATTAGTTGGTTGTTTTCCAAATGCACTCGAGTTTTCTGTCAAATGTAGAAGAAGATAGAGTGGCAGAGTAAATATTGAGGGAATTCTTGAAAGATTTTTCTTATGAAGGATTCGAACGCTAGCATTCGAGCGAATGAGCTGCATTGTTGTGCAACGCCATGAATACTTTCACATATCTTTTATTCTCTTATTTTTTATTCTATGCTCCTTTGGAGAAACAAAATTGATTTTAACATGTCTTTTAATCTATTACAGTGAACTGCATAACTTTGTAAGAACAATAAATGAGAGTCTAAACTGCCTCTTACTAGTGGAGGGATGGGGCCACCTATGTCACATGTTACTAGTAAAACTAGTCCTGATGGAACCAATCTTGTTTAAACAGAATTTTTTTTTAAGAAATCTTCCATAGGAGATACATGTGCTCAATTTACATGGGTACAATGGGATACATATCCATATGAACAGAGACCTTCGCTGCCAACTACTCCTTCAGGTGATTTATCTAGATTTTTAGCTTCAATAAAGGCATATTCGAATGACATTGTATCTCTTGTGGGTCCAAGTTCATATGGGGTAGTCACGTCATATTTGGAACTTCAAGATAAGGAATAAAAAGATTTAGATACGGCAAATGGTTTCACTGTTTATTTTTTATCCAAGGTTAATCTTAATTATCAAATAACAACAGAGGATCTATCTCGGAAGGTGGCATGTGAGAGTCAAGGAGTAGGAGAAAAGGAAATGAAGTCCAAGGTTTTTCTCGATGAGAAAATTTTAGGGTACATAATCTAAGAATAGGTTTTCTCTAAAGAAGAATTTCCACCTTCTCCTTCTGATCATCTGTTAATTTTTACTTAACGATGGTATTTTCTATGCTTAGAGTAATTTACTTCAATCTTTTGTATTAGCCCAATTCAATTTCTTATTTAGAAATCACATTAAAATTGACAGTAAATGATGATAGAACATAAAAAAATAACCAAAACACATGCCAAGACAAGAGGACACAATATTTTGGCAAATGCAAGGGAAAAACCCCAATGTGGGGAAAACCCCTTGATCAAATCTTTTTATTATTCTTCAAATTCAACAGAGAGAAACTACAATTTACAGCAGTCAACATGATGCCCTAGCCAACAAAGTCAACATTGGTAAAACCATCAATATTCCTTCTCCAATGAAGCTCTGTCAAACCTAGTCAAACTCAGACTCCAAAATCAGTCAAAGTCATCCCAAAATAGTCTGCCAATAACTCAGTCAAACTTGGTTAATGTTGCAGTCAAGCCTGCGATAAAACCTATAGTTAACTTGCCCATAAATATCGGATTTCGTGCCACCATCTACGGACTAGTAAGATCGGATCTCAGCCCAAAAATCAAAGTCAAAAAGTGAGGCTTGACCCTTGGTCAACGCTAGTCAATGCTGATGTAGAAGCCCTAAAAACAATCCGAAAATTACAACAAGAATATGACCTTCATTTCACATGTGCAGATGAAAGAGAGAGAGCCTACTATGAGGTCGTATGAACCAATGAGAGAGGAGAGAGATTTGTGATGAGATGATTTCCAAATGACGATTGAGTCTCTCCTTTTTATATCCATGAGTGAGGAGTGGAGACACATCTTTTGGGGCTTATGAGCCTATGTAACTATTTTGGCTGACCTTGAAAATTTACACATGTTTGAGAGAATAAATTCAAAATCAAACTTCTTCTCATTCGAAAAAGATGATCTTTAGATCAATCTTGCACCTCTCAGAAAGAGGAATAAAAAAAAAACATAATCTCCATGATATGAAAATTCCAAAGTGGAGTTTGGCCCTAGTTTCCAAATTTAACATCATCAAAGCATATTGGTTTTGCTATCAAATCACTATGTGTTGAAGGGGACAGTATGTGGGCGTTCACAACTATTTTTCATAAAGTATTATGGCATTTTCGACAAGCCATTAGGAAGGTACCTCAAGAATGATTTTTTTGACCAGGTAAATTTTTTCTTCATGTTTTTTTCTTCTTTAATAGTTTTCAAGAAGTTTTTTTCTTTATGTATTTTTCTTCTTATGCAGTTTTCTCTTTCTATCTTGTAGAATTTGCATTTACACATTAATAATTGGAAAATTTTGATGTAACAAAATACCAAAAACATGCAGAATTCCCATTGAAGTTTTTGTAATGAACCCTCAGAAGCACATGTTCTTTGCTAATCACACCATCAGGGCAGTGTCATGATATTGGTAAGATAGTGACCTTTATTTTTGACATTACCTGATGAACGTGAAGGAAACATATGGATGTGGCATAGGTTCTTAAAATGTGCATGGAAATATGGAGTTCCAGAAGCAACTTGATAAACCCCATCTTGCCTGTCTAGTGTTGCATGGGGTTTATCCTTTAGAAAATCCCTAAAGCTTAGTTTTTGTAATGATGTTGTAGCAAGTAGAGTTTTCAATTGTGGTCATTCATTACATTGAGGCTGCAAGCTACCATAACAACCAAGGTGCCAACCCAACAACTGTGATTCTCCAGGGCTTCAGAAACCCTCCAGGCCATAGCCAATTCAATTCGTTGTTTATTCCAAAACCCAAGTGGCACACCCTTCTGCGAGATGGCCAATCCCTCTGTAATTCCCACCTTCCAGGGTTCACCAACCGATGCTAGAATTTTTTTCGATTCCAAAGTATGAGCACGAGATTCCCCAATAATAATCCCCAGACTGTCTAGAACCCAAGTACAGGGTTCACCAACTGGTTTCCATAGCCATGAATCACAAAATAATCCACTTGTATGCCTGACTAGGTAACCAAATCCCCCATTTTATAAACATATCTCTCCTTTATTTAATATTATAATATAATATTATAACATTTCTTTCTCATTAATACACTTTTACTTGTCACGGAGTCATCAGCCCCACATACTCTTTTGTCTAGGTCTGCTTATAGCCATTATGTATTTATTAATATGAATAAATTAAACTTATTTACCATATTAGGCTTTATAGTATAATAGCATAAAAATCGCATACACATGGGCATATTGCCCTAGAAGAAACTCCCGAATCACTAACCTAATTAATTATGTCTCGAATCACCAAACCAATAATCTCACATGTACATGGTGAATACAACATAGGGGTTGAATAGGGGATGTTACATCCTCTCCCCTTATTTATGCATTGTCCTCAGTGCATTTATTATATACATAATCCATAATTGTTGTTGCATAGTAACATTCTCCTCCATGCCTTAATCCTCACAGTCGGTTTTTAGTTCCACTATTCATATTCTGTGCCGATGTCTTTATTCACAGACATTCTCAATTCCCTATGCATGAACAGGGTCCATAGATCTTTGTCACAACCAACATTGATGGGTGTGCAACCCAACACAAATTCCATCATACTTCAAAACTGAGATAACTTTTGAGTGCACATTTTTGCAAATGGCCATCATAAAGACTTCCAGCCCATGATTATCTCTCCAAAACTGAAATGATTCCCTTGAAACTATCCAGGAGCATATAGTATTGGTTCTACAGATTCAAATTTAATTCAAGTGTTGTAGGATAAGATCGAGCCTTTGTTAGAGGAAGAAACTCATCCTCATAACTTTTGTCTCTGCATGAAAAAATAGTGCTAGAATGAATATCATCAGTCTCACCATCATCTGTCAGTCCCTCATTAATGATATCATTGTTTAGCTCCCCACTCTTATTGAAATTCAAAATGGATTTATTGTCTACTACGCCCTAGGAGATGAGGATATGATTTAACCAAAATATTTTTCTTTAGTCCTGTCAAAATATTAAAGTATATTGTTTATATCTAACCATTTTACCTTTTTTCTAACATTCACTTGTTCACTGCTATTTAGCTTTACAAGAGTAACCTCAAGCTGGAATGGTGTCTGAATGTGGACCTGGACATAAGGCAACAACTCATTTTTCAACGATTAAACTGAATTTCTACCAAAAGATGTCTAAGATAGGTCCATTCACCATAATTCTCAACCCTCATTTTTAGCCTGCTTTATTCTTCCATGAACTTCTTTATCATAATAGATGTAGGTGTTATAAATGGGAGAACCAATGAAACACACCACATATGATTTGAGATTGTTTTGCTTGAGAAAAGTGTCTAGATTTCATTCTACATAAGGGTTGCCATGGTATCTTCCCTTTGGGAAGTGCCCTCTCCAAATGTACCAAAAGTGTTGTCTCTTTCCAATTATATGTTGCCTTCTCCATCTAAGATAGCAGCAACGTCTTCAAATTATCGCCTCAAATCTGCCTCTGGGAGCTTGTAAAAAAAACATTTTGTTTTCTTTCATCAAATGTACCATGTAGTGTTGACTCCTCTCTCCACTTACCCTTTACCATCCCTTCCAACCACCATTATTTAAGAAATATGCTAAACCATGGAGTAAAATTTAAAGTTACACCTTAAACATTGCCACAATGTTCTCTCTTCTTATGCCACTGAATTTAGCTGCTTTATATTTTGGAAGTAGTTTTCATATTATTTTTTTTATTTTTACCTTGTGAGCTCTTACATAATTTATGTAACTCATGATTATTTTGGAGTACCCATAATTGTGTATGAAAACTAATTATGGGTACTCTAGAAAAATCACAAGTTACATAAATTAGTGAAATTGTTGAGTGTTATTTTTAGCTCCCCACTCTTATTGAAATTCAAAATGGATTTCTTGTCTACTACTCCCTCAGAGATGTTGAGATGATTTAACCACAAGAGTTTGCTTCAGTCCTGCTAGGAAATTCAACTATATTGTTTCTATCTAACCATTCTCCATTTTTTCTAACATTCACTTATTCACTATTGAGTTCAATATTTAACTTTACAAGAGTAACCTCAAGCTGGAGTGGTGTCTGAATGTGGACCTAGAAATCAGGCAGTGACTCATTTTTCAATGATCAAACTAAATTTCTAACAAAATATGTTCAGGAAAGGGCCATTCACAATAATTCTTGACCCTCATTTTAGGCTGCTTTATTTTTCCATGAACTTCTTTATCATAATAGTTGTAGGTGTTATAAAATGGAGAACCACTAAAACACACCACATATGATTTGAGACTATTTTGCTTGAGAAAAGCGTCTAGATCTCATTCTACATAAGGTTTATCATGGTATCTTCCATGTGGATCTGTAATACCCTCTCCAAATTTACCAACAGTGTTTTCTCTTTCAAATTATATGTTGCCTTCTCCATCTACGGTAGCAAAATATTCTTCAAATTATGGCCTTAAAGCTTCCTCTGTGAGCTTGTAAAAAAATCGATATTTTTTTCTTTCATCAAATGTACCATGCATTGTTGACTCCCCCCTTCACTTACCCTTTTCGAGCCCTTTGAACCACCATGCTTTAAGAAATATGCTAAACCATGAAGTAAAATTTAAAGCTACACCTAAAGCATTGCCACAATGTTCTCTCTTCTTATATCCTTTATATTTTGGAAGCATTTTTCGTATTATTTTTTTATTTTTACCTTGTGATATTTTACATAATTTATGTAACTCATAATTGTGTATGAAAACTAATTATGGGTACTCTAGAAAAATCATGATCTAGATAAATTATTGAAATTATTGAGTGTCATTTTTAGCTCCCCACTCTTATTGAAATTCAAAATGGATTTCTTGTCTACTACTCCCTTATAGATGATGAGATGATTTAACCACAAGAGTTTTCTTCAGTCCTACGCGAAAATTCAACTATATTTTTTCTATCTGACCACTCTCCCTTGTTTCTAACATTCACTTGTTCATTTTTGAGTTCACTATATAACTTTACAAGAGTAACCTCAAGCTGGAGTGGTGTCTGAATGTGGAAATGGACATAAGGTAGTGACTCATCTTTCAATGATCAAATTGAATTTCTACCAAAATATGTACAAGACAGGGCCACACACCATAATACTTGACCCTTATTTTTAGCCTAATTTATTTTTCCTTGAACTTCTTTATCATAATAGTTGTAGGTGCTATAAATGGGAGAACCACTGAAACACACCACATGTGATTTGAGATCGTTTTTCTCGGGAAAATCATTTAGATCTCATTCTACATCAGGGTTGTCGTGGTATCTTCCTTATGGATATGCATCGCCTTCTCCAAATGTACCAACAATTCCATCTCTTTCCAATTATGTGTTTCCTTATCCATCTAAGATAACAACAACCTCTTCAAATAATGGCTTCAAAGCTTCCTTTGTGAGCTTGTAAAAAAATGATTTTTTTTTCTTTCATCAAATGTACCATGCAATGTTGACTCCTTTCTTCACTTACCCTTTTCTAGCCCTTTCAACAACCATGCTTTAAGAAATATGCTAAACTATGAAGTAAACTTTAAAGCTACACCTAAAGCATTGCCACAATGTTCTCTCTTCTTATGCCACTGAATTCGGTTGCTTGATATTTTGGAAGCAATTTTCATATTATTTTTTTATTTTTACCTTGTGATATCTTACATAATTTATGTAACTCATGATTTTTCTGGAGTACCCACGATTGTGTATGACAGTTAATATCTATTATATACTAATATATTGGTCCTACATTCTTCCCAAATTGAATGTGAGTGGTTTGGAAGTATGATTGCATGTTTATGATATTCCTCCATAAATGTTTTGTCTCTGCATTTGCCACCTTCAAAATTAGAGTTCCATGATCCACAGCAACAAGATTGGTTCAGAAAGGAAGTCACAAAGGTACTTTATGAAATATATTATACATACGGGTAGACGTTTGCTAATTAGTTTATATGCCTATCATATCTATGGTATAGGACCCCCTAAATCCAAACTAATGTGCATTTTTATGCAAATGTACAGGTTGTAGATAAAGTGGAAATGTTCTTTAGAGAGGTTTTTAATTTTTTCTGTCATATATGATAAAAAATTGCCACATATGGATCCTTTTATTCTAATATTAAGGTTACTGAATCAAGGAGGCAAATTGCATAGCTTGAAGGAATGTTGCATAAAGATATAGTTGAATTTGAGGTGATATTATAGATGTATATAAAGGATGTTTAATATACTTTAGGTTGTCTAACATGATATTATGCTAGAATAATATTTCTCTTTAATGAATATTTCCTTATTTGTTTATATAAATTTCTTAGTTGGAAATAATTTCTTCATAGAGTAATTCATTCTTTTAATGCAATCTGTAAAATTCAAACAGGGTTTGTTGCAAGAGGAAATCATTAGTGACAGGCAAGTTGGAAGACCGGTTCCTGATATTTTAAAGTTAAACAGTATAAGGTGTATTCTTCTTTATGAATACTATGAATTGGATCATCATCTTTGCCATTATTCATAACTGCGTCATATATAGTCACTATTTTTAACTTTTTAGCATGCAAATCATCCTTTTAAAGGTAGATTTTTATGTTGTCACAATAGATTTATATGATTCACAAGGTAAGAAATCAATCTTTAGTGTAATTGCAGATTTTAGGTTTTATAATTATAGGTTAATTATAGACTATAATTGTCTTCAAAGTTTAATTTTTAATTGAGTATTCAACCAAACATACTGAGTATCTTATACATAACTATTTGTAATTTAGTATCAACTCTTTTGTTTCATTATAATTAAGTCCATTTTGTACTGGCAGATAATTAAACACATTGTTTTTTTCCAATGTTTTGTAGTCTTAAAGTGAACTAATTACTGTGTTATTGTTTGGTGTCCACTTCTGAAAAGAGACACTCTTACTGTGATAAGTTTCAATTTTTTTTATTTGTTGGTTGTTGTCATGTTTTGAGCATGGAATTGTGAAATTCCAAATCACATGTTGCCTTAAGTGAAGGGGATATATATATATATATATATATATATATATAAAATTCTCGTGTGGTTCCTTGAAGATCTATGTTACATTTGCACAGAAGTTTAGATATCATTCAGATATCTAAAATTTCTAATTTTAATTTGAATATTTATGGGATAAAGGAAAGGCAAAGGTCCGAACTATAAAAAGTCACCCAAAAACAACAACATTAAGATTTTTCTTTCATTCAACCCGTAGTATATTACATTTGTCTTCATCAATGCTCTTCTTCCATATGTTATCCACTTATGACATTTCCTTTGCAATATTTAGTGCATTTACGAGTTATAGGTTATTTCTAGGCTATAAATTTCTTCAAAGTTTCAATTCTAATTGAGTATTCAACTGAACATATTGATTCTCTTATACATAATTATTATCCCTCCACCCACTTTTCATAACTTCCATAAACATTAGGTAGGGACTTGCAACTTCAATGATGTTTTTCTTGTTTAGTAAAACATTGTTGAGACTTTAATT
The DNA here is from genome assembly GCA_034641835.2 of Pinus albicaulis. Classification (NCBI taxonomy): domain Eukaryota; kingdom Viridiplantae; phylum Streptophyta; class Pinopsida; order Pinales; family Pinaceae; genus Pinus; species Pinus albicaulis. The sequence goes on along the minus strand of CM076573.1, from coordinate 847,996,639 downwards.
TATTGAAACTTGTAGAATTTAAAATCTATAAAGTTTCAAGATATAATTTTTAAAAGTATAATTCTTTAAAGGGTGCTAGCCCAATGGAAGAGCACCTACTTTACAAGCAGAAGATTGGTGGTTTGATTCCATCATGCCCTAATATTCATATGGAATGAAGAAAATTATTTTTTGGTGACAGAAGCTCTTTTGATCATCACCAATGAGCTTATGGTGACATTTTTTCGACCCTCACAAAAATATGAAATGGTAACGGTCAATGAACACCACCATATATACACATCAATAGTGCCGACCATGAAAGGTCGGTCACCATGAATCGTTGTTGTTGATATGAAATGGTGAGGGTCATTTTTTTCATTATAATCATTATTCGTGACGGACCTTGAAATCATCAATGAGCTTATCATAACATTTTTTGACCCTCACCAAATATAAAATGGTGACAGTCAACGAATGTTGCCATATATATGCACCAATAGTGACGGCCATGAAAGTTCCATCACAATAAATTGTTGTTTTTTCATATGAAATGGTGACAGTCATTATCCATCATTATAATCAATATTCATGACAGACCTTGAATGTCACCACAACACATACTTTCGGCGATGCCACCTTTGGTGTCATTCCGTTTTTTGGTGCCCGATTCTATTGTCCATCACCATTGCTCATATGAAATGGTGACGATCACTATCCATCATTATAAATCATTATTGGTGACGAACCTTAAATGTCACCACAACACCTATGCTTTTGGCGACACCACCTTTGGTGACATTCAATTTTTGGTGACGAAGGCTCTTTTGACTGTCACCAATGAGCTTATGGTGACATTTTTCGCCCCTCACCAATGTCTTTTTTTCTTTTAGTGATATGACAACAATGAGTTAACATATAACATTGTCATTAACAACGTATAACATAATCGTCGAGCTAACTACAAGTTAAAATATAACATATTCACCATCAACATATAACATAGTCATCAAGTTAATATCATGCTTGACTAACCAACATGTGTACATACGATCACACTAATTAACTAACATCTATCATGTATGTGACCATAAAATCAATAGAATGAAATCCATACACATAACCATAATGCATATTTCTAGGCTTATCAATTAGCATTTATCACAAATGTAACTATAATAATAGAATGACAAACATATCAGTAACCCTAATGCTTAAAACAACCATGAATCACATAACCTGCATGCCAAGCATACAAAATTGTATGACAATCTTCTCTTACCCCAATTTCCATTATTTCAATGTCACTTTAGTAATCTGCATCTCCTACTCTATCTTAGCGAACACATTAGCATCATAATATACCAATATCATCATGATGAACTAATTGCATACAATGACCTTATGCATAACAACCTTAATCAAACCAATGAAAACTTGACCATATGCACCCACTTCACATATATAACCAATCAAGAAAGACCAATGCGTGTTAAATATATGACATCACACAAGTAAGCATACACGGATAACACCGAAGCAAGACCAATATGTAACCCTAGCATAAGCAAGAAATGCATGTACAATATGTAAGCAAGCGTGCATGAAAAATACACAAGCATGAGAAACACATAACCATTCATACACTCATGACAACATGTTGACAACAACACCATCAACATTTCCATGGAAACTCCACTACCACCATGGCCAACACAACACGGACACAATAAGCACATATGCAACCAATAGAATAACATGAACAACACACCACCCATCCAGTCCAAGGGTTGAACCATGCTCTGATACCACTCTGTAACACCCTCTTCTCACATCTACCTAGGTAACCATCCAACCGAGGTAAACATGCGACGAGCGGATACTATAATGAGATTCAACCTCCTAGGTGACCTTAAGGAAGTGTAACTGACAAAAACACAACATACAGAACTTGTACAACAACAACAACACCCCCCAGGAGGTAACCCAACATTTCAGGTCTCTTACCCCTGGGCCACACTAACATTTTGACCTATTTGAACCATAGTTGCAGGTATACCACTACATGTCAGTGGTCAAGAGGCTATATCCCTAGGTACAAAACTGCATGCCAGCGGCGAGAGCCCCAAAAACTCAGTTCTATGCTTGCATCTCCGAGATTTAAGCCACCTTTTCAGGCCCAAAACCTAGTGATTTTCCCAGAACTTCAAAAAAAATTCAAAGATGATAAATAACAATAGGATAATGATACGAAAGAAATCACATCATTAAAAACAAATCTGGACCCCTTCTAGCCATGACAAAATTTTTGTCAAACATGTCACAAACATTGAAACTACAGGTGTAAACAACATATCTGATCATAAGGGTTTCGTCTCATGCTTATTTGAGAATCGCTAAGAAGCATTTCTCCCTTACATCATTAGCTGCAAACCAATATATTTGACCATATATACATTGTCTATTCATTTACAAGTAAAAACACGGGGAGAGCCATACATCATCACTATAAAAATACATGCTCATAACCAACATAATAACAATAGAAATACCATGGATACAACAACAATAGAATCCACATATAAATCAGTACATTTGCATACCAAATACCAAGGGAATGAATTGCTCATTAATGAATATAGTAACCAACCAGAGATGGGATTTCCATGTTCGACCCAACCATAGATTGGCTGAGTGAAGTCTCACTTCATCCAATCACCCTCGTGCCATATTCCAAGCATGAATATGGGATCTCATCAAACAAATCAATCAAAACCAATCTAGGGTTTCCAGAGGCCAAACCACTTCAACCCTCAACCAGTGATTCCACCTCGCGATCATACATCACAACCATCATGGATTGATCTCTATCCAAGTTGTTCCAGGGCTTCTAGGACTAGGAACTCAACCCCAATTGTTATAGGGATTCTAGAGAATTTTTCCAACCAGGGCTTCCAAGATTAGTAACTCAACCCACATATGGCTTCAAGATTGTTTATTCAACCAAGGCTTCCAGGACTATTAGCTCAAACCACATTTCTCCATCGGGTATCTAAAGTGTTTTTTCAAGAAAGGCTTACATGAAGTAATAAATCAACCCATAGCTAAAGGAATCATGAGAATCAACTAGAAATAATCAATGGAAATAAACCCACAACACCATGGCTATCTAGGAAATGGAAAGGCTAGGAAAATCCACTGTCAAATCAGGAAATCCTCTAGGAAAATGACAGATCATGACTAAGAAACCACATGCATACACCATGCATGTCAAAAATAGTGAGGAAAGCATATATGCAACTCGGTACCTGCAATCAAAACATGTTGTAGTTGCTGATATCGATGTCCTCATGTGCTTTCCTACTATTCCTTTGCCTTTTTGCTTGAAATCACCAAGTATACATGCTCTCCAAGAGTGCTCCAAGAAAAATCTAAGTATCCAAGGGTATGAGAGAGAGAAAGAGAATAATCCGAGCTCCAAAATTGCACTGGAAAAAAGCTTACCAACTGATCGTGAGATTTTTTTTATTATCAATGAGGCCTCTATTTTTTTCATTTTCCTCCTCAAATGCAACCTGTGACCTTTCATCTCCATTTTCTCCTATTTTCCATTATTTTCATAAATAAAATTTCAATAAATGCCTCATGCATTTCCAAATCTTTTTCCATTTCCTTTTCCAACTTCCCTTAGCCATAATAAACTGAAATGAATGCCCTCTAGGATGTTTTTCCCAACGTTCAACTTGAAATACGTGTGTCATCAACCATGGTTATTATATATTTTTTACAAAAAAAATTACAAGAGTTGTTACAATCACCCACCCCAGATACAACCTTGATCATGATTCCAACCTCGATGCCAAATCTCGAACCATCCTATCATGACTACCACCAGAACACCAAAACAAACCCTGACTTAGACACCGATCCTAACCACTATTATAGCATCGACACCACCACCACCACCACTCTCACGGTTATAAAGAAACTGAATCTATCCCCAACTCCAACCACCACTCCTACGCCCACAATGTCTGCCAAAAAGAATAAAAATTAGCGGTGGATGGAATACAGGCCGCTATAGGAAAAGTGGAATAAGAAAATACAGATTGAATAGAGGCCGCTATAGGAAAAGTGGAATAAGAAAATATATATTGAATGACCTTTACCAAAATTGGTGGTAGTTGTTTTTGGATATTATTGATCGCATGTTGATGCATGGATACACTGAATGAATCGAAAATTATTCAATTGTTATCCGAGTTTCTGCACTCTAATACATAAAGAACATAGAGTATATTATATGCTTTTGGGATTTTTTCTTAAATTTTGATGGGACTACCATTTTTCAATTTTCTGGTTACGCCGATAGGTTGTGGAATTTTAATTTTGTCCTTGAAAACAAATAGTATGGCTCTGATTTCATTTAGATGAAATATTCGTAGTCATATAACCCGATAAATGGTTGAAATTAATTTCTCTTTTCGTTTTTTCTGTTATATTCATAATCGTATAACACCATAAACTATTGAAATGAATTTTAATTTTGTCCTTGAAAACAAATAGTATGGCTCCGATTTCATTTAGATGAAATATTCGTCGTCATATAACACCATAAAGGGTTGAAATTAATTTCTCTTTTTGTCTTTTCTGTTATATTCATAATCGTATAACACCATAAACTATTGAAATTAATTTCTCTTTTCATATTTTCCATTACTCTTATACTCCTCTAAATATAAATTATATATTTGGTTGAAATTGTTAAAATTAATTTCTCTCTTTATATTTTTCATTACTCCTCTTCTAAAATTAAAAATAAAAACCATACCCGATTGATATACACCAAAATCCTCACCACCTGTCAAGCCATTTCCTCTTCCTTCACCATTAGCCTTTCAATTCATTTCATTTTCCCTTCTATTTTCCAAAATTTTCTCTGGGTTATCTACCCTTGTTTTGATAACGTCTCTGGTTAATGCACTGTAGAGAAACAAAGAGCCAAGAGTTGTGGGGAATCGTTGGCAAAGTTGGACCCATGGGTTTTGACATGGAGGATACATTTCTCTCAAGATTTCCCTTTTTAATAATAAGAAAATATGATTAAGAAGTAGCAAACAGGTCCGTGAAGTGGAAGTACAACGGTGGAAGGCATTGACTTTCACCCGATCCATCTAAAATTAAACCTTTGTGGAGACATATGCTTGTTGTGTCTTGGCTAGAAGAGTAGGCGACCCTATAGCGGACGTCCCGTCTTTTGTTGAGACATAAGTTAAATGCTACAGTGCGGCTTGCAGGCTGTTGCACCTAGCCTAGGTTTATAGAGGCATCCAGTTGAATTTGAACCTGGGCCTCGCTCAGGAAAAAGCCCCACCAGTTACCAATTCCTCTAAATCTTAAAAAAAAAAAATAACAGCAAACAAACGCCTCTCCCCTCTACTTTTTTTGAAGTTCTATTTGGCTTTCTATTTGCAAAGAATGTGACAGAGGATGATACTTTTATAAGGAAGGAAGATTTGGAAGATTTTTTTTTTCTGATTGTTTTAAATTAGTTTGCAATTTGTATTAATGATGAAACAAAGAAGTTAAAAATAGTCATGTTGCTAGTCTATCAAGAAGCCATTGTGGATTAATTTATTTAAAATCTTATGCACTCTTTTTTTCGAGGAAACACCCAACATAAGCTATCAGAATGACTTCTCAATCTGGATTTCAAAAACTATCCATCCTTCTTTCAGTGTAAAGCTTCACCATGATGGCCTTTCTAGAATTCATAGGCTAATGGTTGAAATCTAGGTAAATAGAATAAAATATCATTATGTATCTTTGATGTATGCTCGTATGATATATTCCAGGACTTACCCATGTCCCACATGGTTAAAAACATTGAATTTCTATTACTGCATGCTTTAACATGCAGTGATTGTGAACATAGTCTGATCCTAATTTGGTTTTTATATTTTAATTTATTTAATTATAACTAGAATAAATATAATTTAATAACTTTGGTTAATTTTAGTTTAATAATTATTAATTAAATGTTATATATACTATTTTGATTAATTAATACATTAGTATATTAATTATATTAATTAAAACATCAAATGTTAATTTATTAATAATTTTTTTATCAATATAATGCTTACTTAATAGGAGAAATGGAGTAGAGCACTAGGGTTGATCCTTATAATAGGTTTTTGCAATTTGGCATTGTTGTTCAGGAGGCCGATCCTAGTTTTGAAGAATAGTCAAGGGTAGGCTTCACACCCATGAACAAGAATACATCCTTACACAAGGTATTTCTGATACCACATGTTATTCTCACTTGTAGTTGACTTGGTGAGACCCACACAAAAATCTCATATATTTTTTCTTAGCCCCGTGGTCCACCACATATTTCTTGGTTGTCTACGGGAAGGAGATCGAAAGGCTTGGTGGCAGCCTTCTAGGCCTGATCGACTCATTCCTCAAGTTTCTTTATAACATTCTAAATAGAGAAATACAATGAAATATAAAAACATGAACTAGGTACAACAAAAAATTAAGCATGCAATATGAAATATCCACAAGAAAAAAAAAATTAGAACACTATTGAGCATAAACAATAGAGTTGAGCCATTTTATTGAATATCCAATGATAATCTGAGTAAAAAATATAGTGGAATGAGTTCACCTGGACTTTCTAAATCAAACATGCAAAATCAAGGTGAGAATGAAGGAAACTCCATACTAAAATAGCCTCATTGGTTGTACACTCTGCCCAAAAATTTACTGTTGCTGCTACTAGAGGAAAATTGATAATTAAGGCCTAAAATAGGCTCCAAAAATTCTGAAAAATTAGAACAATGGCACCATCAAAACCCAATAATATTTTGAGCTAATTGAAACCTCCCAGAATTACCCGAAATTATGTGAATTCACCCACTGCCCAACTCTACATCCCACCAAAAAATCTACAGCTTTTCCATCCAAAATACTCCACCAAAATAACTGAAAAACCTATGAGAAAATAACACTGAAATAGTAGAGGGATATTCCAACTATTTCCCGGCACAAATGCTGCTAGCAACTGCTTCAGAAAAATGGCCCAATGAAACCCCTTAATAGGCCCTAGAGAGAATATTTAAACCCTCACAAATGCAATCACTTTCAGCTTTGGAAATACTAAAGGAAATTCATCCTCCTCCAAGAGAAATTCCTGCAAATTCTTGAGGCAAATCTCCCTAGGAATTTCAACCTCCAAGCAACTCTAGTTTTGCTACTGCATCATCTTGAAAATTCACACCACCTATTGCAAATATGAAATTACTCTCAAAATTCAGGAAAATAAATCTCCATTCAACTCCACATTTCTTCTCTTAGGTTAACACACTTGGTTCCACTGCAAGAGAGTTGGGATTTTCCACTTGGAAATCCTTGTGCTAAGCAGCACTAGTTGACTTGGATCAACAACTCAAGAAAACCCTTCAAGATCAGAAATGAAATTCCAAAACAACATGACCAAAATGAAGCTTTAACCTTCCTTTTACAATTTTTTCTCAACCTTCCTTGTGGGCTCCACAAATTTGACCCCCTTTTTTTCCCCTCTTCATGTGGTTAGATTTTCTCCTAGGGAGTTTGATTTCCCTTTTTGGTTACCACCACAACTTATCTTCACTTTAATTTTTCTTATTTTTCTCTGTCCAACCTTTGCCTTTTTTATAAAATATATTTAACCTCCACAAATTATTTCTCCTAATTTATATTGATCTAATATTATATTAATCGCAAAATTTCAAAATTGTGAATTTCCTTGACAATTTTTTTAATTTGGTATATGATAGTCCTTCGCTCCCAAATGTTGCTTTCCCTCAAGCAATTGTAATGTTGGATGCTAGAAATATTTTTCTCCCTCCCATGTGGCATCCTCTTCAGGAAAATCCTTCCACCTGAAAAATAATTCTCTAATAGTTTTGCTCCTCATATCTCTCTCTCTCTCTCTCTCTCTCTCTCTCTCTCTCTCATGTAGAATAGTCTCTAGTGTCAAGATCAAGTTCCCCTCATATTGCAATGGTGGTAACTTTGTGGCGGTCGTCACTTGTTTTCCCACAACCTTTTCTAGGCAAGAGACATGAAACACATTATGCACCCTGATTCTTGGAGGAAGATCCAACTCATAAGCTACCTCTCCAACTTGTCGATCACCCTGTATGGTCCTTAGAAGCAAAGCTGGAGCTTTTCAACTCCCTTTTTCTTCAATGTTGACTTCTTTTATGGATGCAATCTCAGGAAAACTAAATATCCCACCTCAAAATGTTTCTCTACTCTACCCTTGTTTGCAGATAACTTCTATTGGTTTTGTGCCATTTTTAAGCTATCCTTGATTTCTCTAAGGATATCTTGGCTCTCCTGTATCCAACCTTTGGCCACGGGAGCATGATTATCTCCAAAAACCATATCAACAAAGGTCAGTGCATCATAACCATATAAATCATGAAAGTGTGTCATACATATGGACATATGATATGTGGTATTGTATAAATACTCCCCAAGGTGTAGGCACTTCACCCATGCTCTTTGTCTCCCAGTCACATAGTTGCGCAAATATCCCTCCAACCACTTATTCACTATCTTTGTATGGCCATTTGTCTGAGGGTGGTATCTAGTACTGGGTATAATATTTGTTCCAACTAGGAGAAACAATTCCTACCAAAATCCTCCCATAAATATGGTATCCTTGTCACTGAAATTCGTCTTAGGAAACACATGCAACCTAAATACCTTTTGAAATAAAAAAATCAACCACTGGTGAGGCTAAGTATCGAGATGGAATGGAAAAAAAGTGTGCAAAATTCATTAGCCTATCTACAACTGATTAGAATTTAGATCAAGGCCTAAAATTAGCTAAAATTTGAAAGTTCTTGAAATTGCTTCAAATCTGAACAACTGGATAGAGTCTGTTGCCAGGATTCTGGCGCAACTCCTTTCATCAAAATCCGAGTTTGTATGACTGAGTTATCATCTGTTTTTCTTTTTCCAAAACGAGAAAAACAAGAGCAGCACATGTACAGTGATGATGTGGTAGATACAGTCAGCATTGCAGGGAATATTCTCCAAATTGTAGCCAATGACACTATCACAAGTGTCATATTTAGATTTTCTAGATGGGTTAAGTGAAGAGAGAAATTTTCCAATGACCTCCAATTCTTCCTAAGTTGGAATTTGAAATTTTTTTAAGGGTTAGAGTATAACCCAACCAGAGGGTGCCACATGTCCTCTCTAGTGGGCCATGTCCTAACCTATGGGGGTCGAATTATTTGTTTGGACATTAGTCTATATGGTGGAATTATATATATATATATATATATATATATATATATATATTTCAATATATATATTATAAGGTTCTAAACCCACCTCTCGGCAGAGTTGAACTATATTTGGAAGGTTCTCCAACTAAACTGGTGATGGTTCCAAACCTGGTAGATAAAGTTGGCGGAGAAGTTATTTTATAATTCCGTGCAAAATTATTGTGGCAAAGTGGGGGTCGAACCCCTGACCTCACGCCCACCATCTACATGTTCTACCATCTCTCCTACCATCTGTTATTTACCCTCTATGTTCTCAGCTTAAATTTAAATTAAAGTCACCCAACCGTTGGGGGTTGGACGGGGCCAGCCCCATGGGTGAGCCCCCTCCCCATGTGGCTAGAGCCTTAAGTCTGGGTGCTAAGACAACTAAACTGACGGTAATTTATTAATAATGTTCAATTAACGTTTAAAACATGTTTAAAACATGATAAACCTTCATTAGCGCTTTAAAATGCACTTAGCGCTAATTAATACAGAGTTTATGTTGGTGGGAATTTCGAAGGCCATGCCATTTTTGGTGGTTTTCTAAATTTGGAATGTTAATTGTCAGTTCCTCCAGTTTTAGAGGAGAAATTGGGGAAAAATTGGTTTTGGTCATAACTCACTCAATTTTCGACCAAAATGAGCTTAGTAAAAGTCATTCTAGGCTAATTGGCAGGCTGGGAACTCAATGAAGCAGGTTGCAGAGGTAGAAAATGTCATCTTTAGGTGTTTTAGTGCATTTTAATATTTTTGAACGCTAGGGACTTGAGGTGTTGGGGCAATTTCCAGAGCATCCAGAGTCCAAATTTAGCAAATTAATTGTAATTTTTGACTATCTTGGAACTTATGAACCCAATGGTGTAGCTTTAAAAAGAATTTGGAGACTTCTAAGTGTGATTTTTATACAGGGAAGTTTTATGGAGCCCAAGGTCACCAGGTGTTGGAGGCATAGCCAGGGGAACCATAGGTCATTTTGAGTGAATGAACAATGAATTTTGTATGTTTGACATGTTGTGGAAAAATTGAGATGAGTTTCAGGAGAATATGAGGACTTCTAAGGGTGATTTTTCCAGAGGATATCTCAGGCAAGCTCAAGGCCACCAGTAAAAGAGGTCATGCCCAAGGGATCCATGGTCCATTTCTAGTGATTGAACAATCAATCTAGGGGAATTTTGGTATTTTGAGCCCATTGGTATAGTTTGAAAAACCAATGGAGTTGAGCATCAACTTTTAAAATAATTTTACCATCTTAATCCCAGAGAGCCTAGTCCATTGATGGAGGCTCAAGGAGACGTAGCCCAAGTGTTGAGGGTGAACTCCTTATTATTATGCTGTTGTGTGTTGCTGGTTAATTTTCTGCAATTTATTTTTTTTGTTCATGAATTTAATCAACTAAAAATAATTGTTAATTGCTCACACATAAAGCATGTAAAAAACACATAAAATTGACATAATAATTCAATTGCACAAATGGATGTACGAGCATGATCCTTAGATTATTTAAATTGAATAGAAGATCCTTGCACAAAAAAACAAGTCAGCCACCTATTTTAATCAAGTTGGTATCAGATCTTAGGTTAGCTCATTGTAGCCAAGGATAACTAGGGTTAGATATTGGTTGTTAAATTGTGCAAGGAGAATTTAACAGTTTTAAAGTTTGTATGAAGGAGAATTTAGATTGAGAGCTTGGTTATCAAATCACAATAAATAAGTTTTTGAAGCTTTGTGAATTTTTGTGAAGCTTTTATTCATTACAATTGTGATGGAAACATCATTAAGTGATGATTCTAAACCATCCTCCTTTACAAGACTCTTTGATAAAGAGATGGTGCAGGACATATACATCATGAAAGATATGGTGCAGAAGCTGCATGAATATGTAAGGGAGAACACTAAACTTCAAGAGAAGTTGGTTTCCATGAAGAAAGAGAAGCAACAACTTCTTCAAAATATGCATGAGATGAAGATTCAGCTCCATGATGCCAAAGAATCCTTAGCCAAGCATGTGCTTGAAGAAGAGGTAAATAATTCAATTTTTTCTTGATTTCCTACGAGATAAATGTGTAGGTTTTGAAAAACACACTAGAGGAATAGGGTCCAGAATTGATGATCAAAATGGGGTATGAAGGTAAAGTTATGAAAACATACCTGAGGAATATTTTATTAATTATATGGTTGAGGAAAGGCCTAAGTAATTGGGTGGCTGGACAACTTTTTGGAAAGTTAAAGCCATCGAAGGCACTTGGAGCAGTTCAAGAAGGAATTTTGTCTCAAGTTCAAACCTAAAACATGTAAAGTTTGTAATCAAGATGAATGCAATTGTTTAAAACCCATGTTGCGGCAAGATGCTTTTAGACATGCGGCTTATGGCGAATAAGAGAGTTGTGACGACTCAGGACTGAACATTGTTGTTGATCTTCAAAATATAGCTATACAAAATATAGCTAGAACCTCTTCAAGTACATCTCCTAAAGAAGGTGATAACGATGAACATTCAAAGCAACATTCAAGGTATAATTCTTCCTATAATAATGTTTTTTATGATTATGTTAAGCATGAAAAATTCGCATGCATGAATGGGATAAAATGTTGTTGTTCATATTGTGGTTTGTATAACCATAGTTTCAGAATCTTATGAAGAAATGATAGCATCTGAGAAATGATTCAGCGAAGGCAACTTAGCAGAAAGTGCAAATATTTTCATATTATTAGAAGAAAGGACATATATTGCCTTGTGTTGGTTACTGCATCCCATAACTCATCCCAAGCATTTGAAGCAAGTGGATAAAAATACTGGTGAGAATGGAAGAGGAGAATCCATCATCGATGTGAGTCAAGATGATTCACAAGAAGAAGATGTTCAGCAGGAAAAATCGCCATTGAAGCGGATTGGTAAGAAATGGCTCGATTTCTTGACCAAGCAAGGCATGCATTTCCTTTGTACATAGATGAAAATTTCAACCTTATGTATGCCTGAATTTCTGTTGAAAGTATGACAAGTTGTAGTAGATTATAACAACTTGTATGATGCAAGATTGCATTGTGAATGTTTTTCAGTTGAAGGCATTTATATTTGTTGCAAAATTTTGCCAAGATGGTGTAAAAGATGGGTATGTCACTCATTTAAGTTGCAACAATTTATCATTCAGCTCAGCTCTTATGATCACTCATATGTTTTGGGTTTATGTACTTATATGTACTTGAAAGAGAGACTTGAAAAGTGTACATATGCATGAGATTTTGTATGTGTAAATAGAGAACTTGTGATAGGTTCATTGTACATAGATACATGCATGAGTGTTGTCAATATGTATCCTGGAATGTTGACTTGTGTTGATTGTGTTGCACATTTCATGTCGACTTGTGTTGTTGATGTCACATGCCTTTTGTCGACTATGTTTGTTGATTATGTTGATCGACTTATGTTTTAGCTGATGGTGTATGTCGATTGTGAGTCAATATTGGATACACCAATGTGCAAGAAGATCTCCATGTACTTGAAGTTACAGGAGGTGATAGTCATTGCTTTGAAGGAGACAAAACGAGGTGGTCATCATTTTAGTTCTTGCATAATGTTTTATTTTCAAGATTGATTATGTGTTCTTGTGACACGATGTCGTAGGAAGTTTGAGGTCTATTCAGTGAGAAGTGGACGAGATGAAAAGTGTTTTTCAACCATTTCATAACAAGCTGGTTTTTTTGTGTTGACACCAAGAGTTCACTCATATTGCAAGTTTAATTTGGATAAGAGGATTTCCAAGAAGAATCTTGTATGCATTTTTTGCAAGAGGGACATCATTCTCAGTGGGAAGGCTAATAGTTTACCAAGCACATAAAGATCTATGTGGTATAGATGGGTATTTATCAGTCAACAATAGTCAGTAATGCTGAAGTGGTTCAACAATAGCCAGAGAGCAGTGGTTGAGAGACATTGCCAGTTGCGATGTAAGGCATGTCAAGATGATTTTCAAAAATATTTGTCAAGTAAAATCAGTTGATATAAATTGAAAGCAGAAGAGTTTTGAAGCTCAAGAAGATAATCATTAGCTTTTGTGTGTCCAAAAGCCTGTTAGTGGGAAGGTGTGATCAGAATTTGGATCAAGGCCTAAAACTAGCTAAAATTTGAGAGTTATCGAAATTTCTTTGAACCTGAACGACCATATAGAGTTCGTCACCGGGATTCCAGCGCAACTCGTTTCATCAAAATCTAAGTTCGTATGACTGAGCTATCGTCTGTTTTTTTTTTTTCCAAAACAGACAAAAAAGGAGTAGAACAGGTATAATGATGATGTGGAAGATACAATCAGCATTGCAAACAATATTCTTCAGATTTCAGACAGTGACACTATGACAAGTGTCATATTCAGATTTGCCAGATGGGTTAAGTGAATAGAGAAATTGTCCAATGACCTCCAATTCTTCCTAAGTTGGAATTGGAATTTTTTTTAAGGGTTGGAGTATAACCCAGCCAAAGGGCACCACGTGTCCTCTCTGGTGGGCCATCTCCTAACCTATGGGGGTCAAATTATTTGTTTGGACATTAGTCTATATGGTGGAATATATATATATTATAAGGTTCTAAACCCACCTTTCGGCGGAGTTCAACTATATTTGGAAGGTTCTCCAACTAAACTGGCAAAGGTTCCAAACCTGGCAGTGTTGATAAAGTTGGCGGAGAAGTTATTTTATAATTCCGTGCAAAATTATTGTGGCAGAGTTCGAACCCTTGACCTCATGCCCGCCATCCGCATGTTCTACCATCTCTCCTACCATCTGTTCCTTAACCTCTATGTTCTCGGCTTAAATTTATATTAAAGTCACCTAGCCATTGGGGGTTGGAGGCCTGAACTAGCCCCGCGGGCCAACCCCCTCCCCATGTGGCCAGAGCCCGAAGTCTGGGTGCTAAGACAATTGAACCGGCGGGAATTTATTAATGTCGGTCAATTAACAATTAAAACGTGGTTAACCCACGATAAACCATCATTCGTGCTTAAAAATGCGCTTATCATTATACCTTGCTTATTTTCCCATAAATTTTGGAGGGCCAGCAATTTTTGGTGATTTTCCAAATTTGGAATGTTAACTGGCAGTTCCTCCAGTTTTAGAGGAGAAATTGGGGCAAAATTGGTTTTAGTCATAACTCACTCAATTTTCGACCAAAATGAGCTCAATAAAAGTCATTCTAGGCTAATTGGTAGGCTAGGAACTCAATGAAGTAGGTTGTAGAGGCAGAAAATGTCATCTTCAGGATTTTTTTTGCATTTTAATATTTTTGAAGGCTAAGGCCATCAGGTGTTGGAGCCATTGCCAGAGCATCTAGAGTCTGATTTCAGCAAATGAATAGTCATTTTTTACTATATTGGACCTTCTGAAGCCAATGGTGCAGCTTTCAAAAGCATTTGGAGACTTATAAGTGTGATTTTTCTGTAGGGAATTTTAATTGAGCCTAGGGCCACCAAGTGTTGGAGGCATAGCCAGGGAAGGGAGAGGTCATTTTGAGTGAATGAAAAGTGCATTTTGTATGTTTTACATGTTATGGAAACATTGAGACAGGTTTCAAGAGAAGATGAGGACTTCTAAGGGTGTTTTTACCAAGAGATAGCTCAAGGAAGCTCAAGGCCACCAGGAGAAGAGGTCATGCCCAAGGGAGCCATTGCCCATTTCCAGTGATTGAACAATCAATATAGGGGTATTTTGGTATTTTGATCCCATTGGTACAATTTTAAAAACCAATGGAGTTTAGCATTAGCTTGTAAAATCATTTTACCATCTTAATCCCAGAGAGCCTAGTCCATTGATAAAGGCTCAAGGAGACGTAGGCCAAGTATTGAGGGTGAACTCCTTTATTATTTTTTTGTTGTGTGTTTTTTGATTAATTTTTTGCAATTTATGTTTTTTTTTCATGCATTTAATCAGCTAAACACAATTTTTAATTTCTCACACATAAAGCATGTAAAAAACACATAAACTTGACACAAGAATTCAATTGCAAAAATGGATGTATGAGCACGATCCTTTGATTTAGATGGAATAGAAGGTGCTTTCATAGAAAAACAAGTCAGCTACCTATTTCAGATAAAAAACCACATAGAAAAAATCTCTCCCTTGTATTGTTAGAAACCCTATAATAAAGTTTGTCTATATGCTCTCTCACTTCCTCTCAGGAATAAGAAGATGTTGTAGTAATTTAGCCAGATGCATGTGCTCTCCCTTTTTCCTCTAGCATGCATCACACTCCATGACATGATTCAGAACATCATCCTTGAGATCCCACCAAGCGAAACCCTACCTAATGGCCCTATATGTCTTATAAAACCCTTGATTCCCTGCCAAAGGTGAGTCGTGAGCTGCGTGTAGGATCTTCTCCCTCAATTATGAATCTGGCATCAAATAAATCATGTCTTTGTAATAGATGATATCATCCATTAGCTATTACATTTCATCCTCATGAGTACCATCGAAAATTTCACATGCTTTAAGATCCTTGGAGTACTCCACCAAAATTTGTGCTTTCTAATCCTGTGTGATATCCATCAAAGAGAGTGTCACGAGACTCCATGATAATGCATCGACTACTATTTTATTCTTTCCCTTTACATATTCAATCTCAAAATAATAGTGTCTTGGATCTTACTGACTCATTTTTGTTGCCTCTCTTGCAGGTTCTACTACCCTAAGAAAAATAAAAGACTATTGTGATTAGTTTTAACCTTGAACATGTTCCCCACTAAAAATTGTTGAAACTTATCCAACTCATGCATGAGTGCTAGCATTTTTTTATCATATATGGGATACAACCTCTCATGTGGCTGAATTTTTCGTCTCTCAAATGCTATGGGTGACCTCCCAGTGACAAAATTGCTTCAATTCCCTCCCTTGATGCATCACACTCCAAAAAAAATACACAAAATATTTGGTAGGGCCAAAATAGGACAACTACTCATCACCATCTTGAGGCATTCAAAAGCATATTTTGCTTCATCATCCCACTCAAAATCCCATTTCTTCGTCAAATATGTGAGAGGTGTTGCTAGGTGGGAAAATCCTTTCATGATTCTCCTGTGATAACTAAATATGCCAACAAATCCCCTCAACTCTGTCACATTCTTGGGTGTAGGCCAATCTAGGATGGCCCTAATATTCTCCTAGTGCATCTGTATTCCATCCTCCCAAATCACATGCCCAAGGTATAACATCTCCATCAATCCAAACTCACACTTGGACATTTTCACATATAGTTGTTGCTCCTCTATTATGCGCATGACCTCCTCCAAGTTTTGGAGGTTCTCCTAACAATTCCTGATATATATCAGGATGTCATCGAAGAATACTAGGACACATTGCCAGAACTGCTTGCGGAACACATGGTTTTGTTGATGGGAAAAAATTTCCTCCATCAACATCAGGGGATACCACCCGGTCGGGGCCCCAATTAGACCCTTTTCCGTTGAAGCTAGTGGTTCTCACTAGTTATGGGTCCAGTTACCCTTTCACGTAAGACTAACCTAAATGTTATCCTAGCCTAAATACTAGCCTATATGATGGTAAGTCAAGTTAAAGTTAGTTATTAATCATAACGTAGAACTATGTTAAATATATATTAATATTATATATTAATAAAATATAACTATACTATGTTTATATTTATATATGCTAAATTTAATACATGAGCACACTATCTATAATATATTCCTAAATGTTTATTAATATAGTACTGATTATACTAAATAATTATATAAGCAATATTAAATCTAATATATTGTAAGACTATAATATACCTACGTTATTTTATTATATAATCTAACTATATTATTATTTTAATATTAAAAAGTTAGTCTTAAGTAACATTAATATTCTAATTAAAATTAAATCTAGTTAAATATTACATTATCTACTATTCACTATCTAGTCTAATTAAAAAAAAATTATTCTAATTCTCTAATTTAGTTTTACAAGAGTATTATTCAAAAGGAAAGAAGTTATTAATTCTAACTAAATTTTTTAAAATTAACTCTAAAATCATATATTACAAAGAGAGAAAATGTAAAACTATCAAAAAAATCTAGATTAAACAATCTTAAATAAAAGGAACAAATTTATATATACAATAATTTAAATTCTTTTATATTGATATTTTAATGATGAAAATTAAAGAATTAGATCAACGCAGAGGTTTGATCAATTTCAAGGCTTGATCAAAACCAAGGCCAAATGAGTTTGTCTTTGAGAGAGGACTTGACTCAAAGCTAAAAATGTAGATGCAAAACTATTCTAAAATGCAGGAAAAAAAAAGTAAATTTTATCTCAAATTGTAATAGGAATTTATTCTTCCAATTCAAGAGCGAGTAAACTAAAACAGGGAAGGTAAATGACGGTTTATGTGATGATTGAATTCAAAAAATAAAATTAAATTGCAACATGAAAAATAGTTTGCATTTTACAATTTATTAAAATGTTTTAGACAAAAAAAATCACTTTGATAAATAGATATTAAATAAAATTTGAAACACATATCCTGGGATCCATTACATGATTTTCATTAATTAAAAGAAAATTTTCATTTTAATTAATGAAAAAGAAAGAAAAAAAACAAGTTTGTAAATTAACTATAAAAATTTAAAGTTTAGTACATCTCCATTTCGATAGATTCAACTTGATCTTAATTTCTTTACGCCCTACAAAAATAGCTTTAACAAAGATGTAGTAACATAATGTGAATGATATAACAAAAGTGCATGACATCATAATAACAAAACACTACATAGGGCTAATTGATATTCAGAAAATTTGGTAACGGCGAGTAATTCACATCTGGGACAATAGTGGCGTAAATTTATTAAAATCAACACCAAAATCTCAAGCTGGAATTTACGGTCATACATTCATGTTTACGATTTTGATGAACAATTCCCTACTGAAATGGAAAAATTCTCCATAGGGAGCAAAATTTATCCTGTCTCTACAATCCATACCTTGCCTAGAATTGATGCAGTAAGAAAAAGAAACAAAATGGTCAAACTACCACCATGGATTGGAATCCACAGTTCTGGAGATGCAGAGATATGTTTAAACTTCTTCAAATATCTCAAGTACAACAGCTTGTTCAAACTGAAAAATAGGTAATAATCGATTTGAAATGGCAAATTCGTGGCGAACAATGCAAGGTTTTCTGTTTTAAATTTGGGGTTTTGGATTCACGTTGTGAGATTTGACCCAAAATTTGGGGCTTCCAATTTCACGATTTTGTTTTTTTTTATTCCAAAATCAAAACCATAAATACATATTTCTATATTACTTTATTTGTTGGTATGAGTCTACTTGCTTCTAACTTGGGCGCAACTCTACAATATTGGGATTCATCCAAATCTTAGTAATCAATTTTTCTCTAATTGCTTTGTGAGAATTGAGGATGAAATTTATGCATTCAATTCATGGGTTGTGAGCAGTTTAAATTTGGAGTTCCGCATCGATCAAATGAGCATGGAGTGACTTTCATGCAATTAAATCCGTAAACCTGCTACAATTTTTTTTATAAAAGTTTGTCATTAATTTCAGGTGGATTCTTTATGCCCATAGTCGGGATTCATTATACCTGTAAATAATGTTGCAGCTTAATTCTTGATTTCCAAATGAGGATTTTAATAATTTCCAATTCATATGGAAAGGGTCGGGGAAATTACGTGAATTAGCGTGATTTTAGTTAAAAGGTTATCCCGAGTTTTGAGTTCCCCGGTAATTTATGGATGAGGTGTTAGTAAAACCTATGCTTCCTCTATTTAGTTTTTAAATATTGGGAGGGGTCTTACACTATCTTCATTGGGGTCAATATATCTATATTGGTACGCACCATATACAAATTGTGTTTCTTCAGAAAGTGGGGGCTACTGTGTGGTTTCCTTGAAAATTTCTTGTCAGCGGACATGGAGGCAGGTGGTGATGATGAACCGAGAAATTTGTCCATACTATGGCATAGGTGGTTGACTCCTTCATCATCTCTCACCCATGTAAGAATTTTGGATTTAGATTTATGGGGTGGCAACTCTGTGGTTTCTATTGTTTTTGTCCCTGCGAGTAAGTTGTCGTTGATTGTAATGTTCCAAATCTGGAATTTCTACAACAATGAGAATACCCTAAGGTATTCCAGAGTTAGAGATGCATAAATATGACTTATAACAGATTTCCAATGACATATCCTTCAATTAAATTATTATGCAGCAGCTTATAAATCACTTTGGACTCAAAAGGGTGGGGAAAAGAGGTGATTTTGGCCCTAAAATGAGTGTATTCAGGTATATGCGTAAAAATAAGGTGGGATGATGATTGGATCTGATAGCTTAGGTCATGAGGGACCTATTCTCTAAATTTTAGCTCAAACAAATAATTCTAGCTAGGTTAAACAGTTCCTCCTTCCCTAACTAGGCTTAAAAACCTTGATTTCCCATGGCTTAAATTATGCAGAATGTACTGAAGCTTCTACAGCGTGATTTTTTGAAGGGTTTAACTAAAATAATGATGGAACATCAGTATGGAAAGGTTAGAATGTGATTCAATGATTTTGTATTTGAAAATACAGATTTATACATGAAGAAAGGCCTCAAAACCGAGCATAAGGATACAAGGAAATGCAAGATAAACCAGATAGTGTAATATTCAGGAAGCTGAAGCAGTGTTTTATTATATTTTAGATCTAGAATAGATCTGAGTAAATATGGGATCTATATGCAAAAATAGCTTTTTAGTACATTATCTAAATGGGATCTGTATGCAAAAAGAGCTTTTTAGTACATTCCCCTTGGGGATCTCAGCAAAAGATGAATAACAATGATTAGATCTGAGATCTACACCATGGATCTGCAGTAAACGTCAGAAATTTCTGAAGAACATGATACACAGCAGATTATATCTGAAATGGAACATAGATTGGTTGGCCAATCTATGGATCACCACAGTGAAGGGAAGGATCCCTTTCACCAAAGATCTATCCTCCAAACTGATACAAAACACACACTGCAACTTTGCCTACAAAAAGGACATATTTTCCTCAAGGTAATGTGTTGATGAAGTGGAGAACACTTTGGCTTGATGCCAAGATATGGATCTGAAGCACAATCAGGAGAGGCACTCTTCCAGGAGTTTAAAAGACACACTCCGTGAGAAGAGGCTCCCAAAACAAGCTATATCTCTGCAGATCTAGAATCCCACTTGCTGCAGCTTAGTGAAACAATTAATCCTGACTGGATTTATGCTACCTAAGAGAGATGGAGCTTGACCTCAAAGTCTGATAGTGGACAAAGCAAAACAACCTCCTCCAAGAGCTGCTCAATGGAAGGAGAGAGAGGATTCCTAAACAGGAAACTCTCTTGTGCTATGTAGCAAAATTCTCAGGCTAAATAGCCTAGAGAATTTGAATTAGTCTAAGTAGACTAGTTTTTGAATATCTTCAACAAAATTTTCCTTGAGCCTTCTCCTTCCTTTTATAAGATGAGGATGTGCAAAACCCTAAACCACTTACAAAACTTTAGCTCCTTTCACATGAAGCCCCTCCATATAAAACTGCGTTGAGCCTCTAGATGGTTCAATTAATCTAGACATAACTGAGATTTGGTCCTGTTGACCCAGTTAATTGTCTCAATCTTGTTTCACACACAAGTGGATTTTATTACAAAGGCCCAGTTACACACTGTATTTGGTATTAATTTGATGTCTTTTAATTTAGGAGTTTTACTGTATGTCCTTTACATTTTATTCATCAAATAACCAAGAAACAAGAATGAATATTATATTGGCAATGATAGAATATTACGGTCTCCCCTCAAAATTGCCACTTGTCCTCTCAGAAAACAGCTGCAGAATGATCTTCCATAAAGTCTCCAGTGGAATTGTCTCCTCCCCGAAATGAACCAAATAGCTATCATCATGAAGAATTGGGAGATACAAAGGAAGAATTACAAGTTTTCCATTGGTCTTCTCAAGGCATGAGATGTTGTAAATATAGGGTACTTCAACCCCTTTAAAATCCTTTACTCTCCATCCTATCATCCAAATAAAAGGAGCCATTCTTGATAGCTCATAGAAACAATCATTAATCCCCATCAAGTGCATTGAGTAGGGGCTATAAGGATTGAAATGAGAGATAAATATACTCAACTCACGCTATCCCTCTTCCCATTGTTGATGGATGTGGAGCTATTGATCCTAGGCTGCAAAAATGTAGTTCTCATGAAGCCAAGAGGAGCTTGGACTCTCATGATTCTCTTCATGGATTCTAGTGAGCCTTCTTGCCCAACCTCCTATGCATATAGTGAACAAATCATTTTTACCATAGGTGCTCCAACAGAAATATGGACTAAGTGTCAATGGATGGTGACCCAAGTCCCTCCTTTGAGACCAGCTTTATCCATCACCTTGTTGTCTCAAATTATGATACAATAAGTGGCCATCCCACCACTTGTTTGCTGAAATAAGCTTCTCCAAAGCTTGGAATTGATAGAGGATAATAAGTGTTGGCTGAATGGAATTCAGGCAACACATGTCATGCCCCAATTTCTCCCATGTGAGAGACTTTCCTTCATGACACAAACTCAATACATGGCCTTTTGTACAAGGAAACAAAAAATACAATGCAGCAGCCATATAACGTTCTATCCTCTTCTTGAAATACAAATGAATATGGGAGATTGCATTCCCAATGGATACATTCACCCAATGTACCATTCCTCCTCTCATGTTTACAATAAAGATTGGAGCATCATTAACATCATGATATAAACATGCTCCCTTATGCCATCCCATGAGAAGGTTACATCTTCTCCTAACCCAAAGTACATACATGATTATGATATTCATTCTAAATATAAATACATGTACATACATCATGGATACAAGTAGATGTATGGACATGGAATTCATCATGGGGTGTCCATACTCTCTTCTCATCAACCAAAACAAACATGCCTTCTTCTTATGCATTCTTTTCTTGAAATACAAGGCATGAGGCAAGAAATTCAAAAACCTTGGGTGGTACCCAAACTCACCCAATAGGAATCAGCGCAGGTGATCTCCTCCCTACTTCAGATCTAGATATGGTAAGTAGGATTTTTACATAGTACACATATCATTTCTACTTGGCTGAAAGTAGAGTACATATTGTTGCCAGGGAAGCACTCATCATGTTGTAACACCTCCTTATCCCCATCGAGGAGTGACATGACAGAAAATAATGCAGCCCATAATGGGCCATGAAGCTTGTAAGGTAAAACACTCCCTTTGGGAGTTATGGGCTGCAAATGTAAAGTAAGAAAATACATGCAATCATGCAATAAGATGTGATTTACATAAGCATGCTTCTTACCCAAAGTCTCCAATGTTGTGTTGGCTTCCCTCTTAGAAAGAGATGACATGGATGCACAAGGTTGAAGGAACACTTTGCTCTTCTGCTCATCATCGGAACTCCTTGGTGGAATTCCTTCAAGTAAGGAGACATCAAGGCATAGATCATGGAAGGATGTATGGACTGATATGTCCTTGCTTTGCTTGAATAGATCACTTTTCCTTATTTTTGCATTATTATGCTGAAATAAAGAGGGACAATTGTTTCTTACCATGTAAAGCTTGCCCTTCTCTTTTCCTTCTGCAATCTTCAGGGTCTCATCCTTTGATAGTGATGACACATGATGCCCATGGATGGTGCCATAATATTCATATAATGAGACCTCCTTAGTTATAGATGATTGAATACATGAGTGGAGAATACCCTCCATGCTTCCACTGCGCAATCCAATCACCTTCCTAGTTGTTTCAACCTTCTGCAATGGATAGGAATGAGACTAGCCCTCTTCCCCATCTCCTCTTTGTGTCCTAAAGGTTTTAAACCTCCTGCATTCCAAGGGCTTTTGAAATGAAATCCCTTTGATATCTTCAAGAAAAGACCTCATATCTATGTCCTCCCAAAACCATTGAGGTTTTGGATCTCCTGTAGGTAGAAGTTTCTCTTTGAGCTGGGGAGTGCTCATTGAGAAAGAGGCATCTAGAAAGGAGAAAAGGTTTCTCACTTCAAGATGTCTACCCTTCATCATTTCTTCCTCCATTTCTTCATGAATGAAGCTGCAATTTGAATTCCCCCATGAGGAATGGTGCTTCCTCTCTTCTTTAATGCTCTTGCACAGCGTAGTGCAACTTTGTTGCTCTAAATCAACAACATACATAAATGTAGATCTCTTCATGCAATGTGCTGAGATGACAATAGATGGATTTTTAATCATACCTTGGTGGGATGTAGAAATAAGAGCTTATTATGAAACTTTGTAGTCTTCCTACATTACTGAACATGAAGGCTACTCCTCCAAGGTTGTGCCAGTGCTGGTACAAGTCTCCACCCTTTCAATCTTCTTGAGATCTTCTTCAAGACCCTCCACAGTTCGGAAAAGGAGCAAGGAGATATCCTCTTCTATCATTCTCCCAAGTGCTGGAGCCATGATATTTTTTTTTTTTCTGTACAATTCATATTCTTTGTGATGGTAGGAAGTGCATGGGTCTTCCTCTCCTTCTTGAAACCTTCTAGGAGTTTCATTTTCTCCTTCTTCCTCCTTTGTCTGTCTACCCTCTTTGAAGAGGCTCTTCATGGATCTGAAATATGATGAGGTAAAACTCATATTATTCATCATTCTAACCTTTCTCCTTTCCTTACAACACTTTGTCTTGAAGCCACAGGCTGAGCCAAATATCTTGCTCTCATACCACTGTAATGTTCCAAATCTGGAATTTCTACAACAATGAGAATACCCTAAGGTATTATAGAGTTGTATATGCAGAAATATTCCTTATAACAGATTTCCAATGACATATCATTCAATTAAATTACTATGCAGCAGCTTATAACTCACTTTGGACTCAAAAGGGTGGGGAAAAGAGGTGATTTTGGCCCTAAAATGAGTTTATTCAGGTATGTGCGTAAAAATAAAGTGGGATGAAGGTGGGATATGATATATTAGGTCATGAGGGTCATATTATCCGAATTTAAGCTCAAAAAAATAATTCTAGCTAGGTTAAACAGTTCCTCCTTCCCCAACTAGGCTTAAAAACCTTGATTTCCCATGGCTTAAATTATGCAGAATGTACTAAAGCTTCTACAACGTGATTTTCTGAAGGTTTTAACTGAAATAATGATGGAAAATCAGTATGGAAAGTTTATAATGTGATTCAATGACTTTGTATTTGAAAATACAGATTTATACATGAAGAAAGGCCTGAAAACCCAGCATAAGGATACAAGGAAATGCAAGATAAACCAAACAACGTAATATTCCGGAAGCTGAAGTAGTGTTTCATTATATTTCAGATATATAACATATATGAGTACAAAATTATAGATCTGAATGGGATCTATATGCAAAAAGAGCTTTTTAGTACATTCCCCTTGGGGATCTCAGCAAAAGATGAATAACAATGATTAGATCTGAGATCTACACCATGGATCTGTAGTAAAATTAAGAAATTTATGAATAACATGATACACAGTAGATCATATCTGAAATGGAACATATATTGGTTGGCCAATCTATGGATCACCACAGTGAAGGGAAGGATCCCTTTCACCAGAGATCTATCCTCCAAACTGATACAAAACACACACTGCAACTCTGCCTGCAAAAAGGACATAGTCTCCTCAAGGGAATGTGCTAATGAAGTGGAGAACACTTTGGCCTGATGCCAAGATATGGATCTTAAGAACAATCAAGAGAGGCACTCTTCTAGGAGGTTAAAAGACACACTCCATGAGAAGAGGCTCCCAAAACAAACTAGATATCTATAGATGTAGAATTTCACTTGATGCAGCTCACTGAAACAAGTAAATCCTAACTATATTTATGCTACCTAAGAGAGATGGAGCTTGGCCTTAAAGCCTGATAGTGGACAAAGCAAAACAACCTCCTCCAAGAGCTGCTCAATGGAAGGAGAGAGAGGATTCCTAAACAGGAAACCCTCTTGTGCTATGCAGCACAATTCTCAAGCTAAATAGCCTAGAGAATTCAAATTAGTATAAGCAGAATAATTTCTAAATATCTTCAACAACATTTTCCTTGAGCCTTCTCCTTCTCCTTCCTTTTATAAGATGAGGATGTGCAAAACCCTAAAACACTTACAAAACTTTAGCTCCTTTCACACGAAGCCCCTCCATCTAAAACTGCACTGAGCCTCTGGATGGTTCAATGAATCTAGACAGAACTGAGATTTGGTCCTGTTGACCCAATCAATTGTCTCAATCCTGTTTCACACACAAGTGGATTTTATTACAAAGGCCCAGATTTACCCCTTTTCACATTGGGCATGTATTTATTCTTTAATTTAAGGATTTTTCATGTCTTCCTTTACATTTTATTCATGAAATAATAAAAAGGAAACAAAATGAAATATTCCTATTAGCTTGGGCTAATTAGGAATATTACATTGATGTCTTTCAGCTGTATCGGGCCGGGCCATTATTTTCTCACTCACGCTATTGGCTTTTGGTGACATGTGGCTATATGGTTTGGTGGGCAAGGCTTATTTCCTAGGCTATCGAGCCATAAATACGTGGGGAATTGTATGCCCACCATAGGATTAAAGAAGGTACACCATCTAGCGGTGGACATATACTACCCCCATGTATTTATGCCTTGATAGCCTGAGAAATAAGCCTTGTCGTTCGGTGGTGTGAGATTTCAATTTTTGGTGGTCCATACACGGTTATTTTGGTTGCAGGTTTCACATTGGATGATTGGTTTTCATTGGAGCTAGTGGGGTGTTGGTTAATCAGGAAATTTTATCTAAATATGTCAACTGAGATTTGGCAGATTATATCAGATTTTTGAAAATTCAAAAAAAGTCATCCTAAGTGTTTGGGTCAGCCGGACGAGTGTATTTCCTAGATTCTGGTAGAGATTGGTTTCGCGGGCAGGCTTCCGGCTCAAATTGACCTAGCTTGGGAATATTTTGTTCACAAGAAAAGGTTGTATTGTTGGTGTGTCCCTTTGCAATGCTTCCTTTTTCATAACATGGGAAACCTTCTCAAGTCCTTCCCAAAATTTTTCGGTCACCGAGGGTGACAACTTCCACGACGGGATGAAAACACGTTGTCTCAAATTTTGGCTCCAGAGTCTTCTCCTTCTTCTATGGTATTTGTAGGTACAGCCACATCCTCTGATATCCATAATGTATCTCTTTCACATAATAACCTTTCTCCCCCTACCAAAAATCATCCCCTGCCTGAACCATATCTCCCTCGTCCTCATTCCACATTGAGGCTGTCAACGTTTCTCAACCTCATTTTGATCTCTTCCATGGGTGGCAACACACATAACCCTCATCTAAAGATTAGTGCCCCGTGGACTGTTGTTTTTCCAATTGATTTACCCTTTCCCTCCACCACCTCGACTGAATCCCCACGACCTCCCCCTTATTTCGTTTCTCCATTCCCCATTGACTACGACTTCCCATCCCACACCTTTGCACCTCAATCCCCCCAAAAATCAGTTGGGAGTGACTTGGGCTTCCTCCTTCTAAAATCGACCATAGGCAATACTGATATCCCTATTCACCATTGTTCCACCTCATTTCCCCCCATTACCATGATCCCACAGTCTACTATGTGTGCTACAACCTGCCGCAAGGGTGGTTGTAGGGGTCGGGGAAAAAAAGGGCGGATACACCACCTCTCGAGTTAACGAATCTTCGTGAGGTTCCAATTTCCATAGTGTTCATTTAGGTTCTTAGAGAATTATCACCCGAGAAGAGGTGTTCATGATGAATTGCATCTCTATCAACCTGCATGGCATGGGGGACCACTCAAAATTTTTATCCCTAAAAAATTTTCTTCTCTCTTGCTGCCCTTTCTTAGTTCTCTATCAGGAAACCATGACATGTATTTCTCAGGTATACTCATATTTTGGCAATATGTTTCCACATTGGCATATTGTTGTAGTGGATTTTCTCAGGATTTCTGGTGGTATGGTGGCAGTCTTGGACCTACATCTCACAAATTTTAAGGCATACAAATTATTTGTTGGCATCTTACTATCTGGTTTTGGATGTGGGTATCCAGAGTGCATATACTTTCTAAACTTATATGCTCCATCCTCTGATCATATCACATTTTGGCGTCATATGGATGACAATGATATATTCAAAATTGGGTCCTTGGTCTTGGCGGGGGACTACAATGCCACACTGTCAGATTGGGAACATTTGGGTTGGAGGTGCCGTAGATATTATATGTCGGAGTACCTCAACAATCTATTTGAGAAAAACCACCTTTGGAATATTTACCTGACTAAGTTATGTCCCACTTGGTATAATGGTTGTTCTGGTGATGTACATATTGCGAAAAGGCTTGATAGGTTTATGCTACATGAGAATCTACTGTAATGATTGGGGACTATTACCTTTGGGGTGACAGATATCCTTATCTCTGATCATCGACCCATTATTCTAAGTTTGCGGAGGGACTGCGCGCTCCATGGGGCTCCTTTAAAATTTAATTGGGTTTTCTTGGAGGAATTCGATTTAGACTGGTTGTGGGGCACTAGATTGCCTCGACAAGACTCTTTCACCTCTCTCCCATGGCTCACATAGTGGATACTTTAAATGGCCTGAAAAAAAAAGGTAAAGAAATTGGAGTGGGATAAAAAGTGAGGACATATCATAGAGCTGGAGAGTATTAATGTGGAGTTAGGGGCGACCATCAAAATTCTTGACACACAGGATGATATGGTTGGTATATGGGACCTTATTAAGCAACTAGAGGGTTGTAAGCAACAAATTTTATTGATACATGAAAAATAATGATGTTTGAAAAGCCAGGAGATTTGGTTACAGGTGGGTGACCAAAACATAAAATATTTTCATAATTATGTTAATCAATGACATAAGAGAAACAACATCCAGGAGATTAAAACTTCCATGGGACATTCGGTCCACTCCATTGTGGAAATCTAGGTGGAGGTTGTGCAACATTATGAGTCACATTTCCGAGCACACCTGGGTATGCACATTGATGATCAATTATGGGCTACTGCAGAATATCCACACATGTTTGATGATGCACTAAATGATTCAATATATAGGGTGGTGACTTAAGAGGAGGTCCTAAAGGTGCTCAAGTCTTTTGCGCATGACAAAATTTTGAGTCCATACGGCTAGATGGTAGAATTATTCTTGCATTTATTTGATACTCTAGCAATGGACCTAACTAAGATGGTGGAGGAGTACTAACTGTGGGGACAAATTTTTGGTGTGATGAAATCCACCTTTATCACACTCATCCCTAAGGGTTCGGCTCCATCCTCTTTCCCAGATTTTCGCCTGATATCACTATGCAATATCACATACAAGCATGTCTCCAAGATCATTGTGGAAAGAATCGAATCTACTCTATACCACAAGATCACCAAGGATCAATTTGGTTTCCTCCATAACAAGTTAATCCATGATGTTGTGGCCATTTCTCAAGAGGCCATTCATACCATGCACTCTCGAAAGCATAAGGCACTTGCCATGATGGTGTACCTTTGAAAGACATACGATTGCATAGACTGGGAATTTCTCAAGCTCATTCTTATAAAAATAGGACTTTATGTATAGGTCAGTGAGTGGATTATGTACTGTGTAGATTCTACACACCTCACTTTCATTATAAATGGACTCCCAACTCATTTTTTCAGGTGGGCTGGAGACTGCACCAGGGGTGCACACTATCTCCCCCACTCTTCATCTTGGTGAAGGACGGTCTTAGCATCAAGATTCGCGTTATGTTCAGGATGGGTTACTTTGTGGGTATAAAGACCATGGGGTCGATGGTTACCTCAGAACCTCTTCATGGATGACATACTGATTTTTGGGCGCCTGGTTGTTTCACAATGGTTTCTCCTACATGATATATTTCCCAGATTTGGAAATACATTGAGTTTGGTGGAAATGAAAAAAAGTCTCTGATTTTGTACTCACATAGTGACATGGAGGACATATAGCAGATAGTAGATCTATATAAGTTTAGGATTGGCCAGATTTCAGAGGGACTTACCTACTTGGGTTTCAGATTGAAGCCATCTGGATATAGGGTGACAGACTTGCACTGGTTAATTGAAAAATATAGGAGTAAAATACATGTTTGGTCTCTCTGTTGGCTCTCCATTGGTGGCTGCTATGTCTTGGAAATTTTTGTCTTGCAACAACCTTTCGTATATTGGCCACATTTATACTTGCTTCCTGTGGCTATAATTCGACACTTACGCTATATTATGACACATTTTATTTGGTCTAGAGGTTTGGATTGATCCGGACTTATGCAAGAACACAATAAAATATAGAAATATGCATAAACAAAAAGATGCAGTGGGAATAAAACTTCATTTCATTAATAACAAATGACTGAAATATGCTTACAGACATTATGGAAATAAACTAGCTAGGGCGTTGATAACTTATCTCTAATAACACAAGTGGCGGCTACAAGCCTCTGAACTATGTTACAATGAGGCTCGAAGGCCTATTTATTTTTCAGAAACAATGGAAAACACTAAACATCCAAAAACCTTACCCTAGGAGATGAAGCACCAAAACTATGGGCCCCGTTTGGGTCAATTGGTACATCAACTTCCCGAGGTCGTAACTTTGGCATATAATCTTCTTTTGACACGCTCAATACCTCGTTAGAAATTTATATCCAAGGACTACAAATTTTTTTGGGAGAAAAATTGAAGGAATTTCCTTGTTTCTCTCCCTTTTCCCCAAAAACATCGTTTAGGGCCTCAAAACAACTCTGGAAGTTCAGGACCCGAAAAACTGCTAAAAATATTAAGTTGTGTTGAAACTGAAAAACTGAAAGAAATAATGGTGGGAGTCCAAATGGAATAGGTGGGTGACCAACAATATCCACCTGGATCATTCCTCTTCCATTATGAAGAAATGTTCCCCTTTGCATTGAGTTCCTCCATGAGATGAGGCAAATTCTACTAAACTTGGTATTGGATTTGTTGAAGATGTCATGGACCTGCTGGCGGATGTGATGGATGTGTTCAATAAATTTGGTTTATTTATCAACCTCAGATAGTACATGTGTGGATTCTATCTGTGTGGTTGCATGAGGTATGGAAACATCAGGTGGCGGCACACCTGGGGTCAGATCAATGGAGTGATTGACCTGACAGTGTAGAGGAACCTCTGTGGGTGAGGAGAAAATTTCCTTGTATTCCTCCTCAAATTTTTCCATTTGCTGCTTCTATGCAAGGGAGCCCTGTTTCAAGGTTGTGGCCATAATTTTCTTCTCACTCTGTGGGCGAATTGTAATGAAAATAAATTTCCTAGTTTGGGAAACAATCTTACTGTGTTGTTTTGTAGCAGTCAAAGAGATGGAAAGAGGCGATACTACATCTGGTATCCTGTACAATTTATTTCCCAAAGTAATAACAACAGAATGAGGCCTAGACTCATACACATCATGTGGCTTCCACAAGTATGGTTGGCCCAATAATCATCAAGCACATCAAGAGGAGCAACATCACACAGTACCTCATTCGTGAATGGCTTGATGCTGTACAAAAGGCGGCACTGCTAGCGGACGTGGAGATCTCTTCCTTGGTGAAGCCACCCAATGGTATATGGCTATGGGTGTGCTATGGTCGGTGGGTTGAGCTGCTTCATGACCTCTATTGAAATGAGGTTCTTTTGGCTTCTTCTATCGAAAAGGAATTGCAGTGGAGAACCCTTCACCCACATCTGTGAATGGAAGAGGTGCTCCCCCTCCTATGGATCCTCTGGATCCTCCCTCTAGATCTTGGTGGTGGCAACAATGGCACTGGGATCCGCATCATTTATCTAATTCCATTTTTCATATACCTTTTCTGGTTCTGACTCAGGATCAAAACATGCATATGATTTAGGTGCATTCCATTCAACCACCAGTGACTGTTTGGTTCGAGACTTGTTTGTGTTGTGAGTGGGGCTGTTATGAAATTCACACCAATTCCCCGTGTCTTTTTTTTTATATTTTTTGTGTCATTCTGAGTCTCCCCGATATGGCTTTTCCCCTTGTTCTGCGGTTCAGGGGTGACTTTCCATAGCTTCGGATTCGTGAATCCAAAGTCTCGCTTCTTCTTCTTAAATTTTTTCTTGATCTTAGCAGCATAACGATATGCCATGCCAAGTGAGTTAATGTGGAGGAACTCCATTTCCTCTTGAATGTATCTGTGAAAAAAACTGTAGTACTTGAGCACTAAAAGTCTCTCTGAATCTTTAATACCCAACTTTGTGTGCAGTGTATGGAACAAATTTGTCAGTTCGTGCACATCTTGATCACTTTTCTGCCACAACATGGTCCATTGGATGTACTTGTCATCATAGCTCCCCACAGGGTAATATTGTTCCTTGATCCTATCTCGGAATGAATTCCAGGTGGGTACAACCGAGAACAAAAGGGATTTTCCATCTGGTTTGAATGGAATGTATCCATTTTTATAGAGCATAAAACATTTTAATGCATGGCATATAAAACAATAAAGTCATGAAACGATACTCATGTAATTCGAAGAGGTGAGGGCATGTGAAGTCATGTTATGTCTTTTATATCTCTTAAATATATATGGTACATATGGGATACGATTCAAATTTTTTAATTATAATACATATACAACATCTATTTAAAATGCTTGTTGTTCAATATAATAAATTACATTATATATATATATATATATATATATATATTATTACAAATAATGCACATCAATTAAAAAATAAATATTACAATTAGTTTACAATGTATTAGTTTTGATTTCATTTATGATTTAATTTCAATTTGATATTTTATATATGGCACATGATTATGATTGTAATATTTACAAAAAATATTAATATAAATATGACTTATAATGCAATCAAATTATTATAAGATATTATAATATATTGGTATAAGTATTATAAGTAAACTATTTATTATAATGGTTTGAAATTTTTTAAACATAGATGTGCCATGTCATGTAAAGTCTTATGAGGATGAGAGGTGAGGTGACAAGCCATGTGGAGGGAATGCCAACTAGAGAAATCAAATTTCAAATGTGAGGTGATGTGGTAACTAAAGGTTCCACATCACTTTCTCGTTGCCACTAAAAGAGAGTCACCATGACGTGAAGAATAGTGGAGAAGTGCATACAAAGTGACAAGAAAACATAAAATTATCAAATCCCGAATAATAAAAAACCAAGCAGTCTACAAAGGAATTATCAACCACTATCATACCAAGAAAGTGAGGAGTTTTCAAAAATGAAAAATAGAGGGTAAAAGGATTACAAACAATTGAAAAGCTAATGCAACCAAGAAAATTCAATAAAAGGGTCCCCATAGAATTTTCAAAAATATATGGGGGGTGGGTTGTAGCCACAATAGGTTCATGCAATACCGAAACATGGTTGGTGCATTGGTTTGCCCAAAGTGTATCACCAAGAACTCAAGGTGTCCTTAGTGGCAGTGGCAGGTGGTCTTGGGGATGTCCTGCTCCCTCACCTTGTCCTAGTGGTACACCGAGTGAAATTATATCTTAGAGAAGTACTTGGCCTCTCTAAGATCATCCATCATCTCATCAATGTGTGAAATGTGATACTTGTTCTTCAACATATTCTTTTTGAGGGCACTGTGGTCTACGCACACGTGATGGGTCCCATCCTTCTTCACCAACACTACAAAAGAAGCAAAAGGACTCGAGATAGCACCAACCTCAACAATTCCTAAATAGATCTCTCAATCGCATCCCAATATGCCTTGGGATGTATGTAGGGAATGGTGATAACTGTGTGTACCCCCTCCTCTAGCTCAATGATGTGTTCAAACCCTCTATCAGGTGGCTTGCCTAGTGGAATCTCTCTAAAAACTGACTGATTCCTCTCTAAGAGGGCCAATATGTTGAGATTTGTTTGTTTCTTCTCCCCACCTTTCTCTAATATCCTCAACTCTACAACCCACTCTACGTCACCACGCCTCATGTAATCCTCCATCTCGTGCATTGATACTATATGAGGTGAGTTTTAATGCATGCCTCTCAACACTACCGGCTTCCTGTTTGAGCCAATGAACTCCATATCATTAGGGGAATTTTGAGGTCTAAAATGGGCCTCCAAAGAAAATGTATAGCCAAAATAAACTTTATAAGATCTAATAGGATTCAAGGTGATGATGTCAACCATGGGGGATGATTCACCATTTTTTAAGTAAAAGGGTAAAAAGATTAAAAAATAATAAAATAATAAAACTACTTTTCAACTCATATTTTCAACTTATCTCCCAAAGGTTTTACTCAAATTTCAAGCGGGAGTACTCGTCAGATGCAAAATTTAATTCCTCATCCAAGGAGTACCCATGTTACATACTTTCAAAGGACCTTGCTACATGAAAATTGAGAAATACATTAAACAATGTGATTGCAATCAGGTTTTTCATGTATTTCTCATTTTTCATGTAGCGAGGTCCATCGAAAGTATGCAACATGGGTAATCCTTGGATGATGGATTAAATTTTTCATTCAACGAGTACTCTTGCTCAAAATTTGAGTAAAAAATTTGGGAGATAAGTTGAAAATACGAGTTGAAAATGTATTTTTTTCTTTTTTCCATCTAAAATTTGATGATGTAATCAAATATTATTTTATTATTTCCACTATTATTTTATAATTTCCTTAGGAGGCCGATTTTAGACATAAAAATTCCCCTAATGCCAACTTCTTCCAATATATAGTGGCATGTCCAAAAGAATACAACCACTACACTCTGAACACCACATTGGTGTCTGGATTGTCCACCACGAATAAGTGATCTGTCATCGAGTAGTTCCCCATGGTTAACATCATGTTGGGAACATATCTTGTACACTGCATAGTCCTATCACCAGGCACCAAAACTAAAATCCCTCAAAAGTCTTTGTCTGTATGCCTCTCCTCTCCACCAGTTGTGCATAAATAAAATTGTGGGTGGCCCCATTTTCCACCAATACTAACACTCATTATCCCTTTATGGTGCCCCAAATATGTAGTGTAAATTACTTAGGAACTTCCTCAAGTGAAGCAATAAATCCTCCAGTAGGAAATAAAACTCCTCCACTGGGTGGGGGTGGTGGGCCACCTCCTCCCGAGCTCTGAGGTCCACCCTCACTTGTCTCTACCTCGTTATTTGCATCCTCCTCCTCCGACTCATTGTCTTAAAATACCTCTATGTAGTGGGCCTTGCACTTGGTAGACTAAAGCCCTAGTGCCCATGCCTCCTGACAAGTAAAGCATAATTTCCTCCTTCGAAGGTCCCTCCAAGTCTCATCATGTAACTACCCTCTCCTGTTCCACTCCTTCTAAGGAGGTATGGTGTATTTTCCCTTTTGAGGGAAAGAATATCTAATAGGTGTTAGAGCCCTTGTCTTTGGAACAATGTCTAGCATGTCCCGTGCATGGATAATCACATCCTAAAACTGTGTTGTTCTATAAATTCGCACCCAACCTCACAGTGGCTCGAAAAAAACCTCAATAAAACAACATGATAAATATCTCCTCTGAAATATCTAATACCATCATTGCTAGTATCTAAAACTCTAGTATGTAAGCCTATGTGTTACATGTATGCTTTAGGTTAGCCAATTCCCTAAAGTGCAACTTCATATCCTTCCTATCAAATCTCCCCACCAACCTTCGAGTGAACTCAATATAATATGTGATGGACACATGCCCAAGTATAAATAATCTATGATACCACAACTCCTCTACATCACCGTCCAAATGCAATGTAGCAAATATAATGTCTTTTTTCTCCCACATAGGGTTCAGATTAGGGTAAGTGTCTAGTTTCTAAACCCATGACCTTCCTGGCTGACCCATAAAAACTAGGAAATCTCAACTTCCCTACCAGCTTCTGATTATCCGAGTTCTAATTTTATTGCCCCCCTTTTGTGGAAGTCCATGCTTTGGGCGGGTACTTATCCTTTAGGTGGAAATAGTCTGCAAAATTAAGTATCCTCATAGCTCTAGGATGCAACACTTCATACTCATCAATGTCATTTGTGAATGATTTTATCAACTCGGTGATTGCATCATCTCCTCTATCTCACTCAGGTTCTGATGTAAAGCGAGGCATAATAGGCCTAGGGGTCTGACCATATGTGTGGTTTATGCATGGAGGTACATGGTTCCCTTCTCCTATTCCAAAACCTCCTTCTCCTTCATTATTTCCTCCTCCACCACCTTGAGGTCCTCCCTACATATTATTCATTTGCAGTGCCATCATCTCTCTCATCATCTCCATCATTTTCTGGTTTGATCTTGCCAACTCCTCCAGTAGTGGGTCACACCTGCCCTGCCCAGGCTACTCATCACCATTTTTTATTTGGATCTTGGGGGGAGGCCCCCAAGATCTAGAAATTTGAAATTCCAAAAGAGAAGAGGAGAGAATACACGGTAAATAAAACAACAAAGAAACTTTTTTTTATTAAAATAGAGAATAATTGAAAAATATACATTGTGGTGGATGATCTGTCTTTTAAAAAAATGTGACTTGCTACTTATAGTCTTTATTATTTACAATACCACATGTAAATTCCATGGGTGGGTAAATACCATGAGTGAACGAATACCATGGGTGGATGCCACTTACAATACCATGGGTAAATTCCATGTGTGGATGGATACAATGGGTGGATAAATAACATGGGTGAGTGAATACCATGGATAAATGTCACTTAAAATACCATGGGTGGATAAATACAGTGGGTGGATGAATAATATGGGTATATGCCACTTTCCATTTGTATCATTCCTTCCTCCTTAAGAAGCAATGGTCCCCATTGCGTGAAGTTCCCTCCTGAGAAGACTTTGTTGAATATTAAGAGTCACCGAAGAGAATGGTTTTGTGTGATTAACCCATAGACGTGATGAACGAAGATCGAAGGATAGAGATACCCTGTAATGCTTGTGACCAACTGTGGTACTGATAGTGTGTAGCCTAGCAAATGGACTTCGATGAAGTGTAGGTTTGTGGATGACCTAGAACCATGAAAAATGAATATCCGAGGATAGAGATACCCTATAATGATTGTGACCAATTCTAATACTAACAGTGCGCAACCTAGAAAATGAGCCTCAATGACAAGGATTTTGTTCAGTTGACCCATAATTGTGATGCTTGTTAGCACTCTGCCAGATTCCCAAGGCTGAAGAAGGAATCCCAACAGAGGTAACCATATACCAAGCTTTTTACTTGGTAGCTAGCCCTACCAAGTCGGAGAGGGCTCTCTCAATAATGTCACACCCAAGAGGGCTAGAGGAATTAGGGTTTTTAGGCTAGGGCTACCATTAGTGAGTCAATTTTTTACATGACCTAATGGAATGATAAAAAAAATCTTGATTGGGACCCCTAAAATGAATATAAAAAGAGTGATTTTGATCACTGATGGAAGAATGCAAATTCTGACACTAACATCGGCCTTATTGGGGATGGTAGCTCCTTGGAGGTGTCAAGAACACCATAGAACAAGTGCCTAACCATTGGGCCAATACGGTAAAAAAAAAATCAAACTGAAATGCAGGACTAAATACTAAAAACTCGTAAAAATAGAGTAACTCAAAGAAATACTCGAAAGTTTTAAAGCTTGACTCAATACTAACTGAAAATAAAAAACTTGCTAAACTTATTGATGGCAGCATATCACCGAGACTTGAGGGCTTCAAATCCTGATGACAACTACCTGCCTGCTGAAGACATATGTACAATCATGTGAAGTGATCCTTCAAGTGTAACCAATCCACCAGATGGCTACTTACTAAAATTATGCTCTCATTTTCCTCAAGCAGGAAGAAAAAATAAAAACTAGGCCACTCCAAGTGTCTACTGAACATGTGTTTCTAGTCCATGAAAACAAGACAATACATATTTCATGCTAACTATAGCAAATCAGTAAAAGGATATTCAAAAATATGAAATGTTACCTTGTCTTGAGATTCAGCAAAAACAAAAGCACACTCTTCATTTTGATATGAAAGAAAACTTGGTTTTTGATCCATAAGAGAGCATAGGGATGTATGACTTTCTGCTATCTGAGTTTTGGCTACAAATTATTGAAGCACAGGAAACTCTAACTCTATCACTTGCACGTTGTCTCTCTTAGGCTCATACTCCTCAAATTCATATTCTAAATCATCTTTGAATGGAAAACATTCTTCAAAATTGTTAAATATGACAACCCTATCTTCTTCATGAAAGAAAAAAATATATGTTAGCTGATCTCCTTGCAGAAAATCATCATCACAAATTGGTTTACTCATAAAAACTTCCTGTATGGCTTCATCAGTCTCATGACTATCATCATTCAAACCCAAACTTTCATTTTCAATAATGGAAGATGCTTCACTCACACATTATTGACTGTGTGAACACTTTAAGAGGTGAAAATCTACATTCTCTTGGGTTGTAACATGATTTTTTAGGAGTTGATCTATTTCATCTTCAGACAAAGGAGAAAACTGAGTTTTAAAACAATTTACATTGATTTGGTGATTTTCAATTTCGAGATCAGGAATTGGCACTTCTCTTTCTTTGTCCCAGTCTATCTCATCTAAGGAGGGAGTTACTAATTCTTTTTGGTGATGAAAAGGGTTCTCATGCAAAGGCTCAAGGATCTCTTCATCCAAGGAGGAAAATTCTGATTCTTACTGGGAAGAAAAATCATGAAGGGATTCTATGATCTCATCATCTAGAAACTCTTCATCCCCATACAACTTTTTAGGAAACTCAATGAAATTATTAGAGATCTCACAACAAATATCAATCATCGATAAAGAATAATTAGAACTTTGATAATGTTGAAATAAAACTTAATGAAAGTCCTTTAGAGAATATAAACTAGTAGATGGTAGACTCTCATACCATGATCTCACTTTTTCCTCCAAGGTAGACATAAACATCTTCATTAGACAATCTTCAGGAAACTCAATCTTTAGTCTGTGAATATGCAATTGAAATTTGACCAAATGCATACTAGCATCTTCACTGTCCTGACCCTTAAACTTTGACAGTCTTGATTTCCAATATATACGAGGAATACGGTTTGGAAAACTAGGAATATGAGCTCGATTCATAGGAGCATACCTTCGAGCAATAAAATACATTTTGATGACAGTGAGGTCACCAAGAAGTTATTTAGACTATCGATTCTTGAAGAGTGGAGTTTCCATGAGAATTCTGAACCTTGGGATTCTTCGACACTAGAGTTGCCAGGTGAATGATGCATAACCTTTCTTGTTGCTTGATTGTTGTTCACCATCAACAATCAGATCTAAAATTTTTTGTTCTTTCCCATGGAAGATATGATATTTCGTTCCCTGGAAACGACGCCAGAATGTTAGCACTCCACTAGATTCCCAAGGTTGAAGAAGGAATCCCACTAGAGGTAACCACAGACCAAGCTTTTGACTTGGTAGCTAGCCCTACCAAGTCGGAGAGGGTTCTCTCCACAAGGTCAGAGCCAAGAGGGCTGGAGGAATTATGGTTTTTAAGCTAGGGCTACCATTAGCAAGTCAATTTTTTACATGACCTAATGGAATGATAAAAAATTTCTCGAGTGGGACCCCTAAAATGAATATAAAAAGAGTGTTTTTTATCACTGATGGAAGAATGCAAATTCTGACACTAACAATGCTGACTGTTGATGAAATGGAAAGTGCCTACATAGCCTGGGGTGGGAGGGCATATCTCCAAAGAACCCAAGCTTGATGTTGTTATGATGAAATTGATGAATGTGAAGCAAGTTCCTACGAAAGCGGGGTCCTGACCCAGGTTCAAAGGTTAAGGTTTGCCAACAAACCCCTATGATACTGGCCCTTTTGGCAATGACATGATTGCGCAGGCCAAAGTCTCACCCAAAGCAGTATGGGAGGGTGCTGGAACCAGGTTTCTGCACCCTAGGAGAGGGTAGGTAAGTCAAGAAGAGCTGCGTTCAACCTTTAAATTACCAGATCTTATATCACAGAGCCCAGATCTACTAATATCCTTCACGTCCACGTGCGCAATATCAATTATAATCATAGTGACTAACAGAACGTAGACTTATAGAACATTAACACCATTATCATATAAAGCATAACATAACAGATCTAGATCCCAGCATAAAAAAGTAGCACAAGTACTTTCATAGCTTAAATCAATAACATAGAAGCATACATACTTAATCAGATACCATAGATTCACATTATCAATAAGTCCAATAGATTTATATATTCCAATAGCCTTCCGCATTCATTAATCCTTTATATTTACTTACAATACCCAAAACCCAACCTGCGCACACAGTAGCAAGGTCCACACACAACAGGACAGAGGATCTCCGTGCACACAACCAACAGGATTCCTTACCCAATAAACCCTGCAGATCTAATAGTTTGCACGTAGCATCAATTCCAATTCATTCCTCTCTATCGAGTCAAAAAGGTTCAACTATTTATACTACTTTAGACTACGCATCCAATGCTCTGCAAACCGTGGTTTTCGGACTCATGGTCTACCCTTGACCCATTTACAATGAATTAGGAGCTTTGACCCACCCCAAAACCCCTACGTTAGACTAAATATAATAAAAAATGTACAAAATGGACCAGATTCACAGCTTTGTAGGAGATCCTATTCCAATAGTCCCCCAACACAATCTCATGACTCATCCTGAGTAACTGTGATGGTGGGTTCTCCACCTACATATGTACGGCTACTCTGGCCATATAGTCATTTGATCCGATACGGTTTGAGCCGACTACCATTTACGTAGCCCAGTAGCATATCACCGTGTAGGGTAGCTAGCCTAACAGCTCCGCCATTCGTGATCTCCTTAACTGTGTAGGGACCAAGTCAATGTTGCCGGAACTTCCCTGGATGCTTTAAAAACTGGCTATTGTATAAGAGAAATAATGGGCCCTCTGCGAATGTCTTTTGGCAAGTATGTCGATCATGCTAGGCTTTATTGTGGGCCTTCTGGACCTGCTAATGGAAATTCACAGGAAACCGATCTTCCTCCAAAGCCATAAGCTGCGCTAATCACTCCTCCATGATGTTAGGTTTTTCCATGTTCGTAAATGCTGCGATACACAGAGTAGGAATAATATACTCCATGGGCACAATGACCTCTTTACCATAAACCATACTGAATGGGGTTTTTCCTGTTAGCTTCTTGCAGGTTGTTAGATAGGCCCAGAGGACTGATGGGATGCACACGCAGCGCTTGCTCCAAGATTTTATTAAAAGCTTCAACTGCTCCATTTGCCTGTGGGTGATATAGTGTGCTCTTTGCATGATGGATCCGGAATTCCTTGGTTAAATCTTGAATTGTTTCATTAAAAAAGTGCATACCTTTGTCGCTCATGAGGATCTTCAGACATCCAAATCTGGTCAGGATTTTTTCAAAGAAGAAATGCGCAGCAGTATCCGCAGTAAAATCCTTTACTGCTTGTGCTTCATCTCACCTAGTTACGTAATCAGTGGCAGTAATAATGTAGCGCACGCCTATCTTCTTCCCTGGTGGGTTGATAGGCCATATGAAATTGATATCCCACTTATCAAATGCTTGTAGAGCCATTTGTGGTTGAATGGGAATTTCATCTCTACGGGATAGCCTCTTAGTTCGTTGGCATGCATCACAAGCTTTACAATAATCATGGGCGTCACTATGCGAGGTTGGCCACCATAACCTAGCTCTCAAGATCTTTTGCGTTGTTGCTTTCCCTGTGTAGTGACCTCTTGCTACTCCGTCATGAGCCTCTGCCAAGATAGCGTGCCTTTCATGCTCCAAAACATATTCCCGTAGTACTTCATATGCTCCCATCTTATATAAATGACCTGCAATGATGGTAAAATCTATTTCCCGGGTGACTAACTCTTTCTTCTATTGTACAGAGTACTCTAGAGGTGCTGTCCCAGTAGTCAAGAACTGAATGATATCAACGAAGTGTGCATATACTACCTTAATATAAAATAGCTGTGCATCAAGAAATCCGTCTTCTAGGTCGGTTGGCTCCTCGTGACTCTCTATTTGGGACAAGTGATCCGGCTTAGCATTCAACTTTCCCGGCTTGGCAATGATTTCAAATTCATACTCCTGAAATAGCAGTAGCCATCGTCATATCCCCCCTTCCCCCCCAACATAGGCTTGTTTACTAGGTACTTTAAAGCTGAATGGTCTGTGAAAATTTTGAAGTGTCCTCCTAACAAGTAATGTTTATATTTCTGTAAAGCATAGACAATGGCCAATCCCTCTCATTATGTGGTGGAGTAGTTGCATTCCACACCAGAGAGTTTCCTACTTGCAAAGGTAACCGGATGGTCAATATCTCCTTCTCCCGGTTGCGTAAGGACAACCCCGAGAGCAATGCATGATGCATCGACGTGAACATGAAATACCTTCTCCCAATCAGGAAAGATGAGAATAGGTGTTGAGACCATATTTTCTTTAAGTAAATCCAAGCTCTTTTAACACTCATCATTTCAAAAGAATGAAACATCCTTCTTGAGAAATTTTTCCATATGGGAAGTAATCAGCGCATAGACTTGAATGAATTTTATATAGTAGCCCATGCGTTCAAGTATCGAGCACAATTGTTTCTCCATGGTTGGTACGGGAAAGTTTATGATAACTACGATTTTGGTAGGATCCACCATTAGTCCTTGCCAACAAACTATCTGGCCGAGAAAGATTCCGAAGGGGATGCAGAAGATACACTTCTTGATATTTAGGGAAATTTGGTGATTCCGGTAGGCATCCAACATCATGTGCAATTTTTATACGTGCGCCTTTACCAGGCCGAAGATAGTCCAATCATCAAAATACACCTCGAGGAACTTGTGGATGAATTCCTTGAACACTGCGATAATGAAATGCGAGAAGATAGCAGGGGCATTTTTGAGTCCAAACGACATGATAGTATACTAAAAAGATCCCCACTCAGTGATGAACATAGTTTTGTTGTGGTCCTTAGGTGTGATTCTGATCTGATGGTATCCTGAGAACCCATCTGTGAAGGAGTATGCTTCTTGTCCTCCCGTGCTGTCCAAAATTTTGTCTGAGAATGGTGTCACGAATGGATCATGAACGCAAGCATCGTTCAACTTGCGCAGGTCCACATAGATCCGAATCTCCCCCTTAGTTTTTTTTTCTCCTAAACCACCATTGGACTGACCTAGTCTTACTTTTCAACAGGTTCAATGATACTTGCAATAGTCATTTTATCGAGTTCTTCCTTGACCTTCTGCTTATACTTGGGGTTCAATCTATAAGGTATTTGCTTTATGGTTCACGCATCGGGTTTGAGAGTGATATGCATGACCCCTAAGTCCCTCGTGATCCCCTTCAGCTCTGAAAACTTTGTCGGGAACAAGTCCTGGTATTCTGTAAGTAATTCGGCCACTTTTCCTACTGTATCCTCATCCCAGTAATCCCCAATATTAGCCAACTTAGGGTGCTCTTTTGTCCCAATTTTTTCTTCACGCAGCTTGAGAGGCTTAGTGACATCCACTTCTTGCAGTGGAGGTCCTACAATGGTGTGTTCCCCTTCTGACTCTGGGATAGAGACCGACCGCAGACCATCTTTACCTTCCTCCCTTGCCAAGCTGCAGCAGTTGATAATATCCTGCATCTATGTTTCCCATTTCGGTGCCCTGAATATTGCAGAGGAGCTGGATTTTCCAAACAAAAATGTATCCATGTCATGCAGAGCTTCGTTAAGTGCCTCGA
The DNA here is from genome assembly GCA_034641835.2 of Pinus albicaulis. Taxonomy (NCBI): domain Eukaryota; kingdom Viridiplantae; phylum Streptophyta; class Pinopsida; order Pinales; family Pinaceae; genus Pinus; species Pinus albicaulis. The sequence goes on along the minus strand of CM076573.1, from coordinate 847,953,566 downwards.
AACACCCTATCAGTCTGAATGTTCCTATGAATTCCCTCTTTAGAGTTTCCCAATGGCAGGTGCATTGATGTGGCTCCGCATCTAGGTACCATGCAGTAGGGATTGGACCAAACACATGAACGAATAAGTGAAACCATTCTTCTATAGTTCGATCACCCCACGTCTTTATCCATGCAACCAAGTGTTCACGCGGATCCCCTGGGCCAAGGAACATCTTGACCCGCACCTCCACTGGAGTCTCAAATCATAGGAGCATCATGTCCCGACAATCCTCCCACTCCTAGAATGCTCCCTTATGTGTATCCCACCATCGTGTAGGGGTTGCACGCATAGCTAGGTTAAGGGACCATAACCTTCGTTATCTGGGAACCTCAGCTTCAAATGTTCGTAAAAATTCCTTAATGTTCCCAGAACCATAAAAATAGGGTATATCTCTTACCTCTAAGGAAATGCAATGAAATTACTTTGTGACCTGAAGGCATCGTAGCACAGAGACATCATGTTACCGATTTTGCGAGTTCTCCATCTCCCCGTCGGAGTTGGAGAAGAAATCACTATCCTTTTCCCAGCAGAGTACACCGTCTGCCATAGGGTTGATCCAATCTTCATCCTGTGCAGTCAACTTATAAATTTGATCTACATCCTCTTCGTCACGCACAGGTTTTGTATACCATTCGCCTTCCGCAGGATCTAATGGTACTATCACCCTTGTACCGTTATTTTCAAATACCATGCTTCTCTTCTTCGGGTTAATGATGCCTCCCATATCGATGGCCCAATCCAAGCCTAGGAGCATAGGGTAGGGGTCCGCATCTTCTATAATCTGAATTACTTCAAAATCAACCTGGACCTTGACCCTTGTGATATCTACCACGATCTTCGATATTCTTCCCAAGGGTATGATATTTTGCTGATTGGCCATACGCATCTAGATAGTGGACCATTTCAGCTTAGGTTCCCCCATTCATTGCCAAGTTTGTTTATGTAAGACATTCGCATATGACCCTAGGTCCAAAATAACCTGATCCATCTCATAATCACCGATCTGTGCAGTCAACCACATCTCCCTACCAGTGTGTTTCTTATATCTATATAGTTTGTGTACGTGCTTGATTTTCAGAGGTAGGCTAGGTCATGCTGCGCAGCTATCTATTAATGCCTGAAGATTTTCCATAGCCTTTGGGTTGCGCAACAGCTTCATACATGCCTGTAAAAAGGGTTTGACCTCCTCATCTGCCTTGAGGTTTCTCGGCAGCTGAGAAGTAGATGCCTCTGACGCATCAAAGTCTTTGCAAGATGCGACAAATGTTTCTTTTTCATTTTTTAGATCTAAACCTTCTTTCTTGATAACTTCTTTTCAGATCAGAGGTTTAGTCGTAGTCTTCTCCTCAGGCCCCTTGGTGGCCATCCCACTGCATGTTACGAAATTCACACTTGGATCTTTGTCTCGCAGCTCAGCCTTAACCCTCTGCACATTCTGCATAGGTGTTGCCTAATTCTCCTGCATATTTGCTATCAAGATTGGAAAATCTTCAATCACATGGTCCAGTTGTCTACAATACCGGCAAGCCTACCTCATAGGGTTTGGAAAGTCCCTGGAAAAGTGTCCTACTTCTCCATAATTATAACATATTAGTTGCCCTCGTTCCCGACCTGCACTTCCACCCCTTCCGCCTCCCCTGCCCTTGGCTGGGGAGCCACCTGTGCTCGAGAGGGATCTTGACGAGGATGGATTTGACTGTATCCTATAGATATTCCCTCGATCGATCATCAAATCATACATCCGGCAGTTCTGTTCATCGTGTCTACTGACTTGTAGAACCTGCACCATTGTTGCTTTACTTCTGGGACATATGCATCAAGGTGAGGGCAGTGGTTTGTGTCATGCAGCCCTGCAACGCGACAATCATCACACCATAGCACCGGCCCACTTGATCCTGCAACTTCCCTAGGGTGCAATGGGCTTGGTCCCCTAGCCTACATATAGTCTGCTAACAGAGGGCAGTTATCCTTGGTGTGACCATTCGTCCTGCATCATATGCACCATCTTTCAGGGCTAGCTTCTGCTCCTCGCTCATTTCGCAGATTCTGGATCTCCATGTGCATTACCTCCAGTTGTCCTTGGATTTGTTGGACGCCCAGCTGGGTATCATCTCTGGGCGCAGCTTCTAACTTCATAGAGACTTCCAAGGATTTTTCCTATGATTCAAAAGTTTGGTGACCTATAGGTACGCGTAGGTGAGGCAACATCATAGCAATGAACCATTCTGTGTGCTGTCTATCATCATACTAAAATCCTTTTTCTCTGATCACCTTCTTCAGTCGCTGATTAGCCTCCCACATAGACTTAGAAGGCCCTTGCTTGAAATCCTTTAGATCAACCACTATTTGAGAGTAGGACCTAGGCTTCTTGAACTGTTTTTTCAAGGCATTCTTAATCTCTTCAATGATTGCATTCACATGCTGGCTGATGTATCCCATGTACCAGTCCAAAGCTCTTCCTTCAAAGGCAAGGGACAACTGAGCCATCTTCACTGCATCACTAGCTATGTTCTGCACAGTCCATATCGATCCTGCGACAAACCAGAACTAATCCATGTCTTCATGTCTCACACCCTTGAAGGTAGGCAACTTCATATGTTTATCCATGTCGTCTTCCGATGGTGGCAGAGGTGTAGGTGAATTCTTATCCCTATGCTGGTTTGAAAGTGGTGTGGCTGGAGGACTCTGCATAGCTGCTTCTCTTACCGGACTATAGACAGATCTATCTCCTTCTTGATTGGTCCGATAGTATTCGCCACTTCATGTCGTATTCCCGTCCAAATCATAGGTCATTCATTCAGTGTGGCTACATAGAACACTCCTTTCGCACAGTAATATCTTAATCAATAATGGTAAGGTCTTCAGAAACTTACCCCAAAAACCGTTGAAGAATATTCGCTCTGATTTAGAGTAGGAGACAAACTGATCAATGGAAAATTATATCATGAACCCTCCTAGCACATTGTCCACCCAGTGGTCCACCGTGCAACTGATGGTATTATCAATCTTCTCTAATTGTTGGATCGATTCTGGGGTCCACTGTGTGACCTGCTCATCCTTCCAACACTTCTGAAATTTGACCAACCTTGCGAGCCACTCCTAGAGCTCAATCACAATTATTACAAAGAAGATCTCGTAGATCTCCATGAAAAATACTTATTCTTCCACTCTTCGGTGGTCAACCTCTTACTGCGGTTTTATTTTACTGTGAATTCCTGAACTTTCTGTTCAAACCATTCATCAATTTATTTTCTTTTAGGTTTCCAATACGGCCTTGGCATTACCTAATCCCTCTCTCAAAATGCTTCGAGTCTCGGCAACGGAACTACTTGTTGGCTCGAGGGGTCCTGACCTAGGTTTGGACGTTAAGGTTTTCCAACAAACCCCTATACTACTGGCCCTTTCGGCAGTGACCTGCTTGCGTAGGCCAAAGTCTCACCCGAAGCAGTATGGGAGGGTGATGGAACCAGGTTTCAGCACCCTGGGAGAGGGTAGGTAAGTCAAGCAGAGCTGCTTTCAACCTTATAATTACTAGATATTATATCACAGAGCCCAAATCTACTGATATCCTTCGCATCCATGTGCGCAATACCAATTATAATCACAGTAACTAATAGATCATATACTTATAGAACATTATTGTTGTTATCATATAAAGCATAACATAATAGATCCAGATCATAGCATAAACAAATAGCACATGTACTTTCGCAGCTTAAATCAATAGCATAGAAGCATACATACTTAATCATATACCAAAGATTCACATCAACAATAAGTCCAATAGATTCATATATTTCGACAACCTTTTGCATTCATTAATCCTTCAGATTTACTTACAATACCCAAAATCCAACCTACGCACACAGCAGCAGGGTCCACACACAGTAGGACAGAGGATATTTGTGCGCACATCCAACAGGAGTCCTTACCCAACCAACCCTACATATCTAACAGTTCGCGTGTAGCATCAATTCCAATTCATTCCTCCTTATCGACTCAAAAAGGTTCAACTATTTATACTACTTTAGCCTACGCATCCAATGGTTCGCAAAATGTGGTTTTCAAACTCTTGGTCTACCCTTGACCCATTTATAATGCATTAGGGGCTTTGAACCACCCCAAAACCCCTACTTTAGACTAAATATAATAAAAAATGTACAAAATGGACCAGATTCACAGCTTTGTAGGAGACCCTATTCCAACACTCTTGATATACAAAATAATTTAAAATGGGCATAACTCGATCAATATAACTCAAAATATTTATTATAACATGTTTTGGGAAATATAATGACCATTATTCATCTACTCATGTGATTGAAATATATATTTGGACGTGCATGAAACTTAGATTCGTGTTGCAACTGTCTCGCTGTCATAAAAGTTCTAAAAAAATAGTTGATTTTAAATCAACGATATCTCCCTCATCCAAAATTTGATTCAACCAATTGTTTTTTTGAAATTGGGTCATTTTTCAAGAGGAACTCAAATCAGAAATAAATTTTCCGAAATTCTACATAAAAAATGCAAAAATGATAGGAGATTCATCATCCACAAATTATCATCAGAAATTTTTTTGCAACACAGGTGATTTTAAATCAACGATATCTCCTTCATCCAGACTATGATTGAGATGATTTTATTGTTTTAGTTTGGGTATTTTTTCACAAGGAATCCATATATGTTACTTTGTTTTGTAAATTTTGTACCAAAAGTTTCATATATTATCTGCAAGCTCGCCGCCAAAAACAATTCCTACAAAAAATGAAAAACAAAACTCTTCCCACTTTGCTCAAGAAAGTGCTCTGTGGAGGTCGTAGCACATTCATAAAGTTTGTTGAAGTTTTCTAAAAAAATTTGAAACTTAAATGTGTCAAACCCTCATTCCCATGGAGACATAACCTGAATCTGATACCACTGATCTGGATCTTAGGGGGGAGACCCCCAAGATCTAAAAAATTGAAATGGATCTTGGTAGGGGAGGCCCCCAAGATTTGAAAAATTGAAATTCAAAAAGAAAAGAAGAGAGAACACAAAGTAAATAAAACCACAAAGAAACTGTTTTCTAGTAAAATAGAGAATAATTGTAAAATCTACATTGTGATGGATGATCTGTATTTTTAAAAAATGTGACTTGTTACTTTTATATTTTTTTAGTTACAATATCACAGGTAAATTTCATGGGTGGGTAAATACCATGGATGGAATCCACTTAGAATACCATGGGTAAATTCCATGTGTGGATGAATACCATGGGTGGATAAATAACATGGGTGAGTGAATACCATGGATATATGCCACTTAAAATACCATGGGTGGATAAATACCATGGGTGGATGAATACTATGGGTGGATGCCAATTTCCATTCAGATCAATTTCCCCCCATGTAGTCTCTACTGTTCTCAAACTATGTATCAGAAAAATGCTTAGGCTTATCTTCTCTATTATGGCTTGTTCTTCTACCTCTACCTATGATTCCAAGATGATAAATAACTTCACCAAACAGTCCTATCATGACATGCTCTCGAGCCCACAACTGGAAAATAACATGCTCTTATACCACTGTAATATTCTAACTAGAGAAATACAGTGAAATATCAAAACATGAAGTAGCGACATTAAAAAAATAAGCATGTAATATGAAATCTCCATAAGAAAAACAAATTTATAACACTGTTGAAAATACCCAATGATAATTTGAGTACAAAATGTATTGGAATGAGTGCACTTGGGCTTGTTAAAGTAAGCATGCAAAACCTAGGTGAGAATCAAGGAAACTCCACGCTGAAATAAGCTCACTAGTTGTACGCTTTGCCCATAAATTTACTACTTCTGTTGTTGAAATAAAATTGATATTTGAGGCCTCAAATCTACTCCAAAAATTCTGAAAAATTAGGACAATTCTCCCCAACCTCAAACTAGAAAAATATAGTAAGATTTTTATCTCATTCCAATCTATCGAAATTACCCAAATTATGTGAATTCACCCACTACCCAAATATGCATCCCACCAAAAAATATACAACTTCTCAACCCAAAATCCTCCACCAAAATAACTGAGAAGCCTCTGAGAAAATAACGTTGAAATAGTAGAGGGAGATTCCGGCTAATTCCCAACACAAAGGCTGCTAGCAACTGCTTCAAAAAAAATGACCCAATGGAACCCCTACGCAAGACATAGAGAGAATATTTTGGCCCTCAGAAATGGAATCACTTCCAGATCAAAAACTCCTCAAGGAAATTCATCCTCCTCCAAGAAACATTCCTGCAAATTCTTGAGGAAAATATCCTTGGAAATTTCCACCTCCAAGCAACTTTATTTCTACTATTGCATCCTCCTTGAAAAATTTTCACCACCTATTACAGAGATAAAATGTATCACAAAATTCAGGAAAATAAATCTCCTATCAGATCCAAATTTCTTCTCCTAGGGTGACAGTACCCTTGGCTTCCCAAAAGAGAGTTGGGATTTTCCACTCAGAAATCCCTGCGCTAAGCAACACTGGTTGACTTGACTCAAAAACTTAAGAAAATACTCCAAGATCATAAATTAAATGCCAAAATAGCATGACCAAAATGAAGCTCTAGCCTTCCTTTTATAACTTTTGTTCAACCTTCCTTGTGGGCTCCACTAATTCAACCTCCTTGTTTTCCCCTCTTCATGTGGTTCAATTTTATATGAGGGGGTTCATTTTCCCTTTTTGGTGACCACCATAACTTATCTTCACTTTGATTTTTCTTTTCTTCCTAAGTCCAACCTTTTCCTTTTCTCCAAAATTTATTTAATACCTCCACCACTTATTTATCCTTTGTTTTATTTACTAATATTATATTAGTCGCCAAAATTTCAATTTTGTGAATTTGCTTGAAAAATATTTTCATTGGGGACATGACATTCTTTTCCCTGATTCCCTCAAATTGGAATTGATTTGGTTGGTAGAGGGGTTTGAAGAATCAATCTACCTCATACGAGTTCTTGGGTGATATTATTTTCCTTTGTATGTCCATATCCATGCGCTCTCTCCCTCTTAAGACATCATATCAGTGCTTTTTATAGCCTTAGAGCCATTTGCATGAGTGGGTTGATGTTGATTGCGGTCATTCAGGGTTTCGTTTCAATGAATCTATCCATAGATATGATGGCTCTTAATCAAATCTACATCAAACTGTTGGTTTTGAATCAATATCACCCCAGATCTATGATACAATTCCCTTTTTATTCAGATCAATGATTTTTTCAATTCTTTAGACACCAAATCTATCATTCTTATCCAGATCTAAAGGAGAGACAAGCAGAGAGGATACTACAGTTCCTATATCCAGATCTAGAGGAGTTTTACTAGGTTTTTTTCAAAACCCTTAATGGGAAATCAATCTTGTTAGAGGTTCAAGGAAAATATCTAGTGAAAGACTTGAAGCATGTCGTTCAAAATATTTTTTACATACCAACACCCTTATAAAGTTTGATTTCTCAAGGAAAGGTGTTGCAGGAGGCTATTCAGCTAGAAGATTATGGCATTCAAAGGAACTCTACCATCATCCTAAACTTGAAGTTCCAAGGTGGAGCCCCATGAGAAAACATTCCACCTGGATCATCTTTTTCTACCAAGGGTCTGATTTTGTTTAAGGACACATTGAGAGGGAAATTTTCCACACTAGAAAACAATCCCCAAATATGAAAATTCTAGGTCCTTATCTATTTGAGAAGATGAAGAAAGCTCTAGATCTGTCAATAAAATTGGCAGAAATGAGTGGTATTTTCATAGTTCTACAAGTTAGAGCTATTATATGTTGATTTAATGGTTTATAGCCCACATTTGAATATCTCCATCAAGGGATATATCTCAATTGGACTAAAATTATGATATTTTCCTATGCATGAAGGGATATTTTTTGGTTCAATTCGACAATATGAAAGACCTGGAATATGTCATAAATGAAGGACCATGGTTTTGGGGAAGGGCTGGTCTCTTTGTAACTCCATGGTTTCCTAGATTCGATGCCACAAAAATGGTGGTTACAAAGATGCCAATATGGGTGAAGTTACATAATATCCCTCTTCCTTTCTGGCACCATCAAGTCCTAGAACGCACTGGAAATTCATTGGGGATATTTCTAAATATGGAAGGAAAAATAATGGACAAAAGTATATTTACTTTTTCCTACATATATGTGGAGATACAATTAAGAAAAGGCCTTTTGTCTTACTTCCATTTGAATCACCAATATTTCAAGTGGACACAATGGTTAGATTTTGAAAATATTGTTTTCAAGTGTCAAATTTTCCATTAGATAGGGCACTTGTAGAATTATTGCCGAAGAGCGAAGAAAAGGACAAAGAAAAGATTGCAAAAGCCAAAAGGATGGAAATTTATAGATCCACCATCTTCTAATGATGAAGATGAAGAAATGGACAAGACTCAATAGCAACCATAGGCACAAAATCAACAAGGTTCCCAAACGGAGGAGGGAGAAGAGAAACAAAAGGATCCTGCCAAACATGCAGAGAAACCCAATGACTTAGTGGTGATCCAAACTCCTTGAAAAATGAGAAATAGCCAAGGAACAAGTGGAATAAAGTGAATACATGTTTCTAAGAGTTCAAACTCAGACAAGGAAGTTCCAAAAATATCATAAGGATAAGAGTTGGCTATTGTTATGGCTATTGCAATTTCTGGGGTATGACACAAAGTTCAAAAGAAAAAAGGTAAAAAAGAGAAAATCAATTTATCTAGCTAAATGTTTCTTTGGTAGCTTGGATACAATGAGTGTTTCAAGCACATACAAATGGTCTTTAGGGATAATATATGAATACACTTGTGCATCAATTGATGTAAATTTTTATTTTTATTCATAGAAAGTTGTGATTTTTCTTCAGGAAACAAATAAAAATAAAATAATAGTTACCTAATATATAATTAATATATTAATATTAATTATATTAAACCCTAATAGGTAAAAATTAGGGTTTGTGGTTCCTTTATTACTTATAGATGTTATGTCATTTTGATACCAAAATTAATTTAATTATCACTAAGAAATGATATGTTATTTTGATGCCCAAAAAATAAAGTAATTGATTGAATTATTGGTATTGTGGTTGCTTCAATCATTTCTTACAAATTTGAAGTTGAATTAATATTAGGTTGAATCCCTACAACAAACTTAATAATTATTAATATTTTTAATATAATTCTATGAATGTATAGCAACCACATTTCCTAATGTGGTTGTTTTAGTTAATTATAATGATTTGATGGAATTTAATTGAAATAATTTGAAAAATTATGGAGAACCATTATATATATATATATATATATATATATATATATATATATATATATATATATATATATATATATATATATATATATAAAAATTTATTTTGTGACTAATGACATTAGGGGAATAGAGGGATTGAACTTTTGATCACTTGGATATACAAGGGCTTTCCAACATGTTTTTTTTGCCAAATGCATTTCCACCTGCAGATCATTGAATCTTGTATATTATTTTTTCTTTTATTAATAAGAAATATAAATTAGAGAACTCCAATAAAAATAGAAGATTTGAAATATTGAACATAATAAAACAATATTAATTTAAATTATAAATCCCAACATATATCATATTTTAAAATTAAGATATATGTGAAGGAAAAAATAAATAAATAACAACAATATTGACGTTTCTAAAATTATATATTCCAAATATGCAAATCTATAAGTATGCCCATATAGATTTGTGTAAACTATTCTTTTTTCTGAGTTGGCTTAATCCATGGCAATTTTGAACTTTTAATTTTATGATTTACAAAATACTCCATAACATGGAAATCAATAATTGTGCAGTGAGCTAAATTTTTGTAAGCTATTAAAAATAATGTCAAAAATAGATATATTGAATAACATTCATTAAAAAATGTTTTATTATTTTAGCAACTCAAACCAACAAGATAGTTATGCTAGAGCTAAATATTAAGCAACCAACTTGGCATTTCTTATTCTTACTAACAAAATATTGAATTCTAAGAATATGCAAATGCTATAGAAACATGATCCATTATAAAAATATGTGTAAATTGATAGAATGCACACACAATATTGTTGAAAAATACACACCAACATTTCTTTTCATTCTTTACATAAAAAAAATATGCCAGCCCTAGTTCCAAAAATGCCAATAGCTAAAGTGTTATCTCATTCTTACCAAATTCTTTCATCCTCAATGAATTTGGTTGACCTAAAGTCCCTTGATCCTATAACCCCAATCTATTTAATGCACACTAGTTACATGCCCATATGTGGTCCTTTTGTCTTAGTTTTCCATACCACTACTAATTAATAAATATAAAACCCCTCACCTAGCCATAATCATGAAGGAAGTAACTTAGTCTATTACTTATTTTGTAATTTGCACATGTATTTACAAAATTACGAACCTATTTACAAAATATAGCTTTGAGCTCCACCATATCATCTTACTGCAAAGACCCTATTAACCTCCTCCCTCCACTTGACCAATCACCCTATTAACCTCCCTCCACTTGATCAATCAAATGATTCACTTTATTATACCCTTGTTTTATCAACGTTATCATATTTTCCTCTATCACGATAGAAAATATCATGTTAACCTTTTTTTCTCTCACTACACAACGAAAACATCATTTAGTGATTATTTTAGTAAAGGTTTCTACTATTACAAAATTGAAAAAATTATAAAAAACACATTAATTTTTTTATGATTGCTAAAAGATGTTTGAGAAGATGCTAAGTATAACTAAAAATTCTAGGTGGACAGAGGCTTTAATAGGGCCCTTTTTTTTCTTAATGCACTTGAAATAGTAAGTACATAAATACAATCTTAATTCATATGCACCACTTTGTGTTACTTAGTTATAAAGAACCAGTCATTACTATATACTTTTAATTATGCATATGACCTTCTTTTTTCTACTCATGATTGAAAACATTTTTTTTTTTTTTACCATGATAACTATATTTATATTTCATATGAGGAATATACATGTTTCACTCCCCAAGGGATTTCTTAGACTCAATAAGGATCAAATTCATTACAACAAAGTTCATTAGGTTACTTGTGGGAATGAATATTGGGTGGGGAGGATAACAATCATTCCTCCCAACCACTTGAAATACACCCAAGTGACATTGAAATATTAGTGCTCTCTCTCTCTCTCTCTCTCTCTCTATATATATATATATATATATATATATATATATATATATAGAGAGAGAGAGAGAGAGAGAGAGAGAGAGAGAGAGAGAGATCTTACATTATTAGGTCCTGATATTGATATAAATAAAAATAATAGCAACATAAAAAATATCATAGAAAGAAATAACGAAGTTATTTTAGTTAAAATAACTCATGTTTTTACTATAGTTACTCCAATCAATTTGTGAATGTACATAAAATCATTGTATAAGAATAATTTAAATTCATTGGTGTGTAAATAGGAATTAAATACATTGTTACTTTTTTTGATAATTTGTTCATGAATTGTAGGATTAGTATGTGGTTTAAGAAAACACAATCAAGGAGAATCTAAGTTATCAACATCACCAACCCACAACATATTTATAATTTTATGGTTTCTGCTCTTGACTATTGTGTGTTTTGAACCTTGACCACCTTATAGAATTAAACCCTCGATATCTGATCACATTAGTGGGGTTTGAATTTTTAAAAGAAGGGCATCATGGTGAGATTTAATCTATTTATGTGTGCATGGATAATGAGACAATTGATATAATCTCTTTTGTCACAACAACATATTCAACTGGTACCTCAAGGAATCGCCATGGTTCCTATGGTAAGTGGCCCTCATGAGAAATGAACCTTGTCTAATGGTGAAAAACTCATCACTTTTTACCAATAGGTCCAACCCCTTAGGGAAAAATCATTTTTTAGTTCAATTGAATATGATGCACCAATGTGTTTTAATAAATATATTTCATGTCAAATATTTGAAAATGTAACTTGTTATATTTTTATAAATTTTCAATTAATCATCTAAAAATCAAATACATTTTATAATTATATTTAGATATTTTAATTAATGTACATCATATTTGGATATAATCACTACATAATTGTATTGCAGTACCTAAATAAATATACAATATTGTTACACCTTTTCATATTGTAATAACATAAATCATCCATATGTTTAATTGGACCCATCACATTTTCAACATTAAAGAATAAAATAAAACATAAAATCTATTTTATTACATATGAATAAGAGAATATTTATTATACGTAATGAGACACCCTAAAGGTGAATGATGATTGAAATGTGAATAAATTATTTTTATAATTAATTGTGACCCATTATCATACTAATTGGGATAATATATCCACATTAAAATTATGCTTCTATTCTATAGACAAAAATTCCAAAATATAAATCCTTTAACATTGAGTTATATTGATCATTATTCATCAGTGTTTCCATAAATAACAATGGGGGGATAATGTTTGACATGAGTTTTCATTGATGGAAAAAGAAATGGTTTGAAGTCAAAGGATGTCAAGGGAAGTCATGGATTTATTAGAGAATTTTTGATGTCTAAAATGGGCCTCAAAAGAAAAATGTACAACCAAAATCAACTTTATAAGAACCAATAGGATTAAAGTTGTTGATGTCAACTATGGGGGATGATTCACCATTTTTTGAGTAAAAAATTTAAAAATATTAAAAAATAAAAAAATAAAAAGGTTAAAAAATAAAAAATAAAATAAAAAAATAACTATTTTTCAACTCACATTTTCAACTTATTTCACTAAGGTTTTACTCAATTTTTGAGAGGGATCACTCTTTGGATGAGGAATTTAATTCCTCATCCAAGGAGTACCCATGTTGCATACTTTCGATGGACCCTGCTACATGAAAAATGAGAAATACAAGAAAAATGTGATTGCAATCATGATTTTTCATGTATTTCTCATTTTTCATGGAGAAGGGCCCATCAAAAGTATGCAACATGGGTACTCCTTGGATGAGGAATTAAATTTTGCATCTAACGAGTTCCATTGCTCAAAATTTGAGTAAAATCGTATGAAGATAAGTTGAAAAAGTAGGTTTTTTCTTTTTTCCTTTTAAAATTTGATGATGTAATCTAATCTTATTTTATTATTTCCACTATTATTTTATAATATTCCTTAGGAGGTCCATTTTAGACCTTAAAATTTCTCCAATGGACCAAAATATCTTTTATGCAAGTTTTTTGGAGCAAAGCCTTTGAAGCCACTTTGAGTATATAAGATTAGATCAAATAAAATGTTCATGAAAGTGACATAGATGGATAATTATCCGAAATATCTTTCTAATGGTATATTGAATTCTAAAAAAGGATTCCTGGATCCAAATATATGATTGATCAAAGTTTCAAGAGATAAAGTAAAAATTTTGGTGTTTTTGGCGATGGGCCCCTTAGTTGAATCAACATACAAGTGACAGTTGGAAGCCACATGGACCAATGAAAGCTCAGGAAGGATGGTGTGGGTGTTTTTTAAGACATGTAACCCCAAAAAAATATAACCTAAAAGTTTCATAAGTAGGTGCAAGTTTAAACCTCGGGGTGAAACAACACTGAAAGGATGGGGCCAGACACAGCAGTGGGAAGAAATGGCATGCTATAGGTCAGTTTATGCGAGCAATGATTGGAAAGAGGCATTGAAGCCTGAGACCCTTACCTCCGTACGCTGAGATATACTTTGGCACGTAGATCAATCGAAGGACACATGACACATATACTAATTGAAGGAGGACACATGAAATGATTTGATTGGATGAAGGAGAAATAGTGGCATGATGACACCAACATGAAATTAGCATCTGAAAGTCTTGGGACATGTGGAACTTTAGGAAAATGACACATGACATGCATTTTTGGCATTTTTGGTTGTCCAAGTGGGAAGAAAAATTGTGACACGTAGCACCTATCAACAAGGGACACATGGTAGATGTGTGCAGGTGGCAGACATGGTGGCACAAGAATAATCCTGGTGATTCTAGATATAGATGTAGCATCATGGTGGTAGACACATCATCCCGATGGTTTCCTGATTGGCTAGTGTGTTCGATGCATGCTACCATAGGGACAAGTAACCTCAACGAATTTATCTCGATGGTTTCCAAGTGAGCTATTATTTCACCAGGATGACAAGGCGCTTAAACATAATGGCATACAAGCTAGCAAATGAAAAAAAGAAAAAAAGAAATAGGATTACGAGACCACCAGAGACACGTAACTATGGAAGATAAATCCCAAAGTATTCCAAATGCACTCCAATGTTTCTTTGTAGTGAAACAATACCAGGGGCTAAAGGCAAGCCTAGGACTTGGTTTTGTGAGCACTATGAAACTGAGGGAATGGTCCTAATGTGAACAAGCCGAAATATTTGAAATTTAGCATTTTTGTGCCATATTTTGTGTTATGGAACCAAAAATGGAAGTGCGCTAAAACTAGAATAACAATGCATCAACGAGTTGGTAGCTAGTTGGTGTTATGGATAAATCTAGTGGTATATTTGGAAGTTTGGCCAAATCTATCAATTCACTAGATTTGGAACTGCATATAAAAAAAATTTTAAACCCTATAAAAATTCCAAAATTGAAGAAATTGGTAGTTAAATTCAGGTCCTCACCTCATAACAACTAGACCAGAGATTGAAGACAACATGAACACATCAAGAAAACTTAACAGAAGTGGAACGTAAAAGGAAAATATGAATTCATTCAAGTTAAAGAGATGTACATAACTAAAAGGAAAATTCTAAAAATATCAACTCTAATTCTTTATAAGTATAAATTCAATTATCAAGAAGGTAGTTATGGTTGTTTTTTTTGTCATTGTTGGTGTGTGATGGTGAGTTGATTAGAGACTAGAGAAGGCGTTGAAGGTGTTGTAGGTGATTTTTGGTGATTGCATGAGGTGAGATTTTGTTTTTAAGAAAAAGAGCAGACTTCATTATTCGAGTTTGAAAATTATATGAAATATGAATCAAGGGGGTCAATAAATTATGAGATTTCAAATCAGGGTTGTAACTCCTTCTAGTAGTGGCTGGTAAAAAATTAAGGGTTGAATCTCATTTCAGTAGTAGCTAATAAATCATGGATAGTAGCTCTTTTCAGTAGTAGCTGATAAATTAGGGGTAGTAGCTCCTTTCATGGTAGCTGATAAATAAGGGTGATAGCTCCTATTAGTGGTAGATAATAAATTTGGGAGTGGTATCTTCCTTCAAGTGGTAGCATGAGAAACCTGCAAGTAGAATATCGCAGGGCAGTGATGTAAGAGTTAGTTGTAGATTTCCTTGGATGAAGGACTAAAGAAGAATATTGGTATATTTTCATAGAGCATATGTGTATTTTAATGATTATTTTTTTATGTGTTTCACATGATTGATTTATGGTGCTGCTTACATGAATGTTTTTCAAATAGCTTGAAAATTTTAATTTTTCAATAGTTGTATAATTTGGTCACACTATTGATTCACTCCCCCCTCAGTAGTGTGATGGTTTATAACAATGATTGTATATAGAAATGGTGATAACATTTATTATGTTGGTTTGTCGATGTGGATACTATATGGAACCCTGCAAATCTTAAGCGACTAGAAAGTGAAGAAAATGTCATTGTTGAAGTAGTGGAAATGATGAAGAGCATGAAGAGAGATGTTGATATGTAAGAGTAAAAATGTTGGTATAAATGAAAGGAAGCATTCCATATATTGAGGTAATAAGATGATGAAGCCATATAGAAAGAAAACTAGATGGTTACTGAGATGTAAAACATGAAAAGAGGATACTACTAGACATTAAAATCTAATGATGTGCCATGGCCATCTCTAATGAAAGCTATGTTATATGGAGAAACCAAAGAATACCTAGGCTGTAAGACTCCGAAAAAATCCATATTGTCCCTAAAAAATATATCTTAGGGTGGTTAAGATCACTTGAGTAACTATGTGCGATGGAGAATGGAATTGCATGAAACAAAAATGGTGAGTAACTACTAGGAAAGGAAGACTAGCGAGCCAAGATTTTTTCATGGTAGCCACAAGGATGTGAATCCATATACATAAAATGTGTATTTTTTTTATATAAATACCTTACCCATATTTGTTGAATATATGAAAAATTATCATGTTCAGAAAAGGAATGCCAAAGGTTTGGAGGTGGATAGTCAATACTGACAAAATCATAAAGAAGAATGGATGAAGAGGACCATGTTGCAGAAACTGATGAGGACACATTGAGGAATGATGTTGCAATGAAAGAAAGAACATGAAATGGTATAATTATATTGAACATTACACCTAGAAGTGTGTGAATATTGAGGAATGTGCTCTTTAAGGGGAGGATTATAAGGTACCTGACACATAACCCCCACTTATAGTATAATTGTAACTAATTATCTTATAGATAATTGTTTGGGCATGCAAATGTAAATGGGAAAAAACTTGAAATAACTATAAATATAATTAAATAATAGCTTATGAAGAGGTGAATCTTTAATACAAACCATGAGAAGCCAAGTGAAGAGTGAAGCTAGCAAATAGGGGTTTGTGGATTTAATCTGGGTAATTAATTATTAAAGGTTCATGAAAAATGATATTGTCAAACTTTTCCAAACAAAATATCTCATGGAAGGTGTGGAAATAACTTCCTTATTTATGGAAGTTGTGGAGGTTGTACCTCAACTATCTTCTCCAAGATATGGGAAACATACCACTAGAAGAGTTCTTGGCTATAAAAATAAGCTTCTCTTCTTACATGATGGATAGATCTAATAGAAATATGTCAAATACGTTAACTTGTGAAAGAGGATGAAATAAAAAGAGAAGAATGTGTAAGGTGAGGAGGAGAAGCATTCTCTTAGACAAGGAAAGAATCCCTTGGGAGAGAGGAAGCACTCATGCGAGGCATGTGCAGAGAAAGTAGAAGCATCCATGGACATGAATGAGAATTTGAGAAGAATGAGTATTTAAAAAGTGAGAAGAACAAAGATAGAGGAGAGCCCAGAGAGATACTATCTACACTATAGGGAGTATGAGAGTACTAAGATAGATGAATTGGTAGAAAAATGGATAATTTGGACTAGATGAAGGAGATCAGTTTCAAAAATCCACCCCTTATATTATTGAGAAAAAATCCCTAATGGATTCATGGTATTGCTTGGAGGTGGCTAACTCTAAGAAAGAAGTAATGTAGGTGAGCCTCTGGTGCAGTGGAATGTGGCTCACCCTTCATCAATTGGAATGAGAATTTGATTGTAATGAGATAAGTGCCATTGAGGGATTTGAATTCTATAATATAGTCTTGTGCAAATAAATAGAAATAATAGTGATAGATTATATATATATGACTTTCTTTCTAAATGGATAACATAGCTTATGTGTTACTTCTTCATTATATAAACTGGTAAGTTTTCTAATGATGCCTAGATGAGAGGGTAAAAATGCATGTAAGTTTAAGGAGGAAGAGGCGATAATAAAACCTTACACTATTGAATAACCATGATAAGTATCTATTATGGAAAGATATCCGTGAGTTTAATCAATGAACTTGGTTTTTTTAAAACATGTAAGAGGATCCTTTTAAAACATGTATGAGATATGTCTTCAAAATAAATTGGTTCAAACGTGTTATAGAGTTCATTGGAGAACTTTTGAGTTGGTTGGATAGTATGATGAAGGGCTTGATGTAGGTTAGTGGAGTTTTTAGTGATTGTGCTAGCTTTTCTATATTAGCTAAAGAATTGAAATGTTGTGCAATTATCTTGGTTTGGACCATAGATCAATGGTAAGGTTCCACAGTTAGGATGCCATGGTCTAGTATATGGTAGAAAGAGGGAGGGTTGAGGATATCATCATGATTGATGGGGAACTTTATGGCTTCAAAATTATTATGGGTAGCTTTAATTCCTTATCAAAGTTCTTTTCAGCTCTTAGGACAAATATAAAGCTCCCTCTGCAAGCATACCTTGCCAAGAAGATATTTTCATTTGGAATCTTTGTTTCAAGTAGAAAGAGAATTTGAGGACTAAACCCTTTTGTTTTTAGATGAAGATAATTTTGGGGATTTATCCCTTTGTTGTGCAAGTTTCATATTTTTTGGGTTGGAGGTCATTGGCCTTAGCCCTTAGTAACATGGTCAACACATGGGCCATGAACAAAATCTAGCGAAAGGGAGTTTTAGGCATTTGGGTTACTGGTATTAGGATATTGAGATATTAGGCACTAGGGTTTGAGTATTTAATCATACTCACAAAATCCTTGATACTAATATAACCCTGCATTATTCGAGAATTAACATAGAATGGAAGATATTTGGATCCATCAAATGATCGATTGAGCTATCGAGAGATTGAGGGCTCGAGGGCTCGAAATTATTATGCAACAATCAACACAACTCCTCAATACTAACAAAATTTCCATCAATTAACGATGATATATGGATAGTGTTGTAAAATGATATATAGCAAACCATCATGATGTAGAGTCTCGAACCATTGAGATATTTGGACCCTCCTATCAAGAATTTCATCTTGATATTATTGACTCTAATAAGGTCCCTAATGTGGTGACTTATGTGGTGTTGAAGTGGAGTTGATGTGGTGCTGTCATGGAGATGACATGGCATTGGCATGAATATGACATGGCACTACTGTGGAGATTTTTTGGAATTGACATGGAGTTAATGTGGTGTTGATGTGACTAGATGACGTGCCAAGGCAACATCATTAGAGTGCACAATGATGATAATTTTTCCTCTAGATAAATGTTAAGGTGGAAAGTAACATGGATGTGAGATGTAGGGAGGTTGGTTGTTGATTGTTGAACTCTTGAGAGGTTTGAAACTTGCATCAATATTAACTTGCAAATACTAACAGAACCAAAAACATTTTTTAATTGACAGAAATTTGATTCCATCACATGGTTGAAGTATATCAAATTATCAAAATGTTAGGTTTTGAAGATCAAGTAGAACTAGATCATAAATTTTGGTTAGGGGTTGGTATTAATAGAACCCTATAATTTTTCAAGTGATGAAAGTCGACAGGGAGATCATAATATATTAAATGATGGTGCACTATCAAGTTAGGTGGAAACCATATCAATAAGTGTAGTTTGATAAGTGTTTCCTAGGAGGCTAATATAAGATAGAATAGATAGTCGCCTAGAAAGGCCACCATGGGCAATGATAGAGAAATACATGATAGTGACACATGGAAAAATGGAGGCCACATGTGTGCCAAGTGGCTTAGTATGGACGATGGCATGGCACATGGTTTGGACAGATTTTCAAATGGGAAAAAAATTATGATCAGAGCTTCAAATGGGCACAACTTTATGACCAAAGCTCATAATAATATTAAATTTATATTGTTGGAAAGCTCTTGATGAGTATAAGATGATGGCAGTACCAAAAAAGTGATTTGAGGTGATGGAAGAAAGAGGAAAATCGATAACCCCATCTTCATAATTAAAGTTGAAAGCCAGGTCTCGATAAGCCCCACAACCCTAATAAAAACTTAGGGGGCTAGGTACCTTACAATTGGTGGTTCTTACCTAGAAGATATATTTGAAGAAAAACAAAAAGATAGTGAATATTTAGAAAGGCTAGTCAAGAAAAGATCCCAAGAAAGAGTAACCAATTTCTATTTTCATCACTCCACCACAACCTCTATTCAAAATGAATATGAAAGTGAATATCAAACCCTAACATGCTAAGATTTATGTATTAACTTGAATTATTGGTTGCAATAGCTAGAAGTGTATCTTAGTGTCCATAGTATATGTGAAGAGTAGAGAATTTCACTTTCCAATTGAAACTAGAGAGACATGCATTAACCTAGTGGAAATTCACACAAGGACACTTAGTTTGGAGGGTGGTCTGTGAGTAACTAAGTGGGAGGATTTCAAAATTTTCCTCAAGTGCTAGTTCTACCCTATTGGCTATGCAAAGGATTAGTGGATCCATTGGCATCACTTCAAACAGATGCAAGGGTATACCACTGAATTTTAGAATATGGTGATCATGTTGGTCTCTCCAATGAAACTAGACACACTCCTGAAGTATCTAAGAGGTCTACATAGTCATTTGTGAACGCAATGGATGCTCTTTAAACCCATTATTGTTTATGAAACCTATGTGCAAGTATAGTAACTAGAGAACATAGGCCATAATAAATGACATCTAAATAGTTCTAAAAAAGGAGTACCTAAGAAGAAAAAGAAATAGAAAGGAAAAGACAAAAATATTGTAACCATTAAAAATTGATACAAAAATCAAAATAACAACTTCAACCATGACAATATCAATGATCATGTTGAAAATGTGTAGAAAACCTATCAAAAGTTAAAGCAAAAAAAAATGCAAATGATTGTAAATACTTTGCCAAGTTAAATCTATCACCACGAGGATGTATCCAAGAAAAAAACACACCTTGTAATTGTGATTCATAATAATGCATTTGTATTTGAGATGGTATAAAGAAGAGAGTGTTCTTAGTCCCTGCTAGCGTTCGATAGAATGTTGACTGCCTATTAATCCAGGCATTGAATTTTAATATTACATGTACATCGATCTTTTAACCTAAGTGGATAATATGTTTCATTTATATAATAAAAATAAATAGTTTTATTTTAAAGATGATTGGGCTATCAAGTTTGGGGTCTTATTGCAAAACGTTGATACAAAACTTTGGATAAATGAACTTTTACATTCCTCGATCATTCATTCTCCCATATTATCCCATGTACAATGCATATCCGGAGTTTATGCCAGATACATTTTTCTCTCTGATTACATATATCCTAAGTTTATATCCAATGTATCGAATAACTTTTTTTGGATTTAATACCAGGTTAATTTTTAAGTTTAATAGATTTCATATATGATTGACACTTGTAGGGATTTCACTTCCCATGATTTGTTGAGGTCCTATATTTTCCACGCGTCTTCACATTACTTTTCCTTATATCCCACCGCCTCTTCCTCTTCCTGCATCTTTCTCTACTCGAAGAAATACTTCAATTTTCTTATGCCTCTTCCTGCATAAATATTTCATTCCCCTGATATGCCACAAAAATATTTCATCCCCCTTATGCCTCTTCCTGCAAAAAAATTCTTCCTCTCCCCTCATAAATATTTCATGTGCCTGAGATGCCAGACACATACAGGTCAGTAAACGAAAATATGGCTAAGTAAATTACATGGATTCTTAGTTCTGTGTCTTATTAAATAAAACAATAAAATTTTATTCATATCTGTTGAGCAAGACAAAAATGTTATATGAAAATGCTATTCTTATTTATTTGTATGCAAATTATATTCATATATATTTGTCACATTGTTGAATTTATGATCACTGGATGGAATAGTTAGATAGAAGATTTTTGACCATCTTTTTTTTTAATTTCTGTGATCAATGAAGCCATAATGTGTGAGTAGGTTACTCCCAAGCTTGACGCCTAATCCAAATACAAGCTCTAATGTAAGCCTCTTAACTGAAATTCATCAACTTGTATTGTTTCGTTAAAAGGCCAAGTCTATGCCAGATTATGTTAGTTTTGGCTCTCAATAAGTGCAACCATATAAATTATAGCTTCCCTTTAGTAATTTTTCTATGAAGACATTCTAAATCCCGTAAAGGAAAGAGGAAACATTTTGGTTTTTCTTGTAATGTTATTTTTTGTATTCAGTTTTTCTGTATTTCTATATTCGTGTTTTATGTATTCTTATGTTAGTTTTGTCTTTCAATAAGGAAAATCATATAAATTATAGTTTCCCTTTAGTACTCTTTCTAAGAAGGCATTCTAAATCCCATAAAGGAAAGATGAAGCAATTGGTTTTTTTTTTTTTTTTTTCCGTAATACCCAAACGACTTCTCAGACTCTCTGTAAATTGGCCAAAAAGGCAGAGGTCAGAGAGGAAAACCAACCCCAAGCAGTCGCATGGTCATATGGTGCATCCATGACAGAATCTGTGAATGTGTATCCAACAACATAATTTGGTGTTGTGAAGGCGGAGTCGGTAACCACCTATCCAACCTACCCACCGACAGGTTTGTCTTCACATCCACCACCGAATAACCACTACCCTCCACCCCCTAAACTGCCAGATACTAGTTAGGTGGATGATGCACGAAAAAATGAACGTGTCACCTTATATGGTTGTGTGCAAAGGGCATAATAAAATTTCTCAGGACCAAAAATAAGGAAGGAATCTATCGACGTCTAAGGGTTTGAAACATCATATCAATCTTACATAAGAAAAAGTCATAACACTCCAATCATGTGCAAGGCTAAACTTTCTACATTTTCTTGCTCAATCAGGAACATAAACCAAGAAGATACAAAGAAGATTATAATAATGCTTCGTGTTCCATCTTCGTTATTTTATAGTCCTCTCCTACGAGCGTTCCTATCCGCTACAGAAATATAGTCAAGCTTAACAAAAATATTACTACCCTACAATCTACAACTCTGAGTCGAGAATCCCCTAAAACATTCCATCTATTCCTTTATAATGGTACAAGTTCCATCCTTTTTCCTGAACCTCTTCAATAACATTACATAAAAAATAAATTGAACCCTTCTCCAAAGTCTCTTGGGTAAAGAAAATCCCTGTCAATCTTATTCGATCATTTAGTTGAAATAATTCCAAACGCATGGAGATTGTGCTCCTTTGGTAAGGCATTTTAATTTAACAAAATTCATTAAAAATGAAGATTAAATTATGTGTAACTCTGGTTATTTGATTGACAAAAAGGTTAGATTTTGTGTAACTCTGGTGATTTGATTGACAAATAAACAGTTCTAAAGAGCCCACAGACTTAATTACGCCGAAGGTGTCCCTATTATGAGCTTCGCTGGGATGAATAGTGCTCCCAGCTAATCTCTGTGCTCCACCTATCGCCCTTCCACCCTCTCAAAATTCGACACTTGGCGGTTGCTCCACCCTCCTGTTGTCATCTCCTTCCCGCGCGCGTCAGCTCCTTCGCGTCTGTGTTGCTGTCGCACCGTCTCACCATTACACCCTTTTGACAAAATCACCCATGGTTTTGAAAACCAAAAACTGCTTATGGAAGCACTTATAGCAGTTTCTTAAGAAAAGATTAAGTGATGCTGTAATGCATCATAATCGTAGATTTTGTAAATAATGGTTTAAACCAAACCATTTTGCGGGGGTACTATCTCTCATAAGTTCTATTTAGTTTGTGATGCTGCAAGACCATTGGATCTGAGCCGGATGATCCAAGTCGTTGATTCAACTTCAATATTATATGTGTTTGCTTCCCTACACAATTGTGAGCCATAATTGCACCTGTGAGCCTGTTGAGAACATGCACCTGCGAGGTCTTAAAGATGTAGACGAAGGAATTTCTCTTCATGAGAAGCCATTCCCTGGAGAAACAGGCCTCTAAAAGTTCCTTCTTGTTCACGCCATACTTGGAAGTTGTAAGCAGCGCCGGATGGCTCTTGGTTTAATCGTATGGCACAGACCACTCCTAGGCCAATTTATACCCAACATGAAATGATTGAAATGCCTCAGCGAATTCCCTCGCGGGTACAAATCTATATGGATGATCCTTCAGTGCCCAATATTACTGCTGATCTTTCTTCGAAGTGACCTGCAAATAATCAAACACTATCAGAATCGATCGCACACAATACAGATCAAATCAAACGCTATTAGAATCAATCGCATACAATACAGATCAGTTGACAGCGCGACCCAAAAAAAAGTTGGACTAGTAAATATTGCCACTTTACTTACTTCCTGCAAGAAATCTGCCACTCCCTTGCGGTGAGGACACCTGAAACCCATGGATTCAAAGAATTCGAGCACATTATCACGGGGACCTGGTTGCAGATAAAATAATTCAAGCGGGCATTGGAGGATTCCAACAAGGCCCTTGGGATTGACAACGGCCATCTCAAAGCTCTGTACAGGAAAGGCGGTGCTCTGCTCGGGCTAAAGCACTACAGGGCGGCCTGCGAATGTTTGAAGTAGGCGGACAAGATGAGTCATGGGCAGACGGAAATAAAAGAGGCGCTAGGCCGGGCCAAGATTTTGTATGCCTAGAGCCTGAATGGCGAATATGACATCTCCAACTACTTACTTGGAGAACCTACATATTCTCCTCCGGAAGTAGCCAATTTTGTGGGCAATGTGGAGATCAAAATGACCGAAGACGGACGCAGTTGGGGACTATATGCTACCCGACAAATAAGGACCAGGGAGCTTTTGTTGGTGAGCAACGCAGTCGCAGTTGCTTATAGGAGCACCTCTGCCATCATGGGATGTATGGAAAACGCTCTCAACACGGCGTCTCAAGAAGATCTTGTCGCCATGGTGGTATGTGAAGCTAGGAAATCACAGAGATTGCTCCGCCAGATTTATAGTTTATTTGGTTCCTCCACGCCCAGCAACCTGGAGATTCCAGCAATTTATCTGTTTAAGACGGATGGGAAAATGTGTGAGTGCCAAGGAGAAGAATCTGAAAATTTTCCTGTGGATTCGGGAGATTGTAATTTCGAACTCTTTTGGTGCAGGTAGAGAATTTAAGTTTATTTCAAAAGAGAAAACGGTTGAAACCATATTATTTCCGCAGGGAGAGAGTTTTACCAGTCTTTGGCTGCTGCCGTCCTTCATTAACCATTCCTGCCTCCCGAACTCTTGCAAGCGGTTTGTAGGAAACGCCATGTTTATTCATACCTCCAAGCCCATCGAGAGAGGAGAAGAGATCACCACTCCTTACTTATATACCCTCCTTCCCTTACCGCAGAGGCAAGATAGGTGCAAGTACTGGGGCTTCAAGTGCAAGTGCCGAAGATGCATTCTGGAGCACTCTATGAGGACATCCCTAAAGCCCATAACTACCGCAAGGTTTGAGCAAATGCATGACCAAGCAGAGGAGGAATTGTTGGCTAGAAGGTCTGGTCAATAGCCAATCGATGTGGATCTTCCAGCATGCGCAGAATTCGCAGAGCTTGCTTTAGAGGCAGAGAGGTTCATTGGGAGATCCTAGCTATCAGAAGAAGAGAATAACTAGATTCGTGCATCTTTTATGTATGCATACCTGGCAGGAGCACAGTCCAAACACTTCGCTCCCATCATTTTCAATAGCTTCCATCCTTTTTTTCTGAACCTTATGGAGGCCATTCAAAGCACTGATCCCGTAGACTTTTGAAATTTCAACATGGTAATCTGGCAGTTGAAGGACTGTGAACGTTGGGCAGGGGATGAAAATGAAACATTAATTAGATGGTATGCATCAGAGAAGGTGAGAGAGGCATGCATCAGTGTGTTTGGCAGACAGTCTGAAAAGGTTTTCCAAGCGGTTGTAGACCATTATATAAATAGGCAGACTGACGAAATTGTGGCTGTCGTCAAGTATATACACGGACTCTTGTAAGAGTACACCACCCCTTTCCGTGCCAATTCCTGGTCATATTTGATTTGCAAGACGTTCGGAAGAGGCATATTTTTCTTGCAGTATTATGAGTAATTAGTTAAATCGTGCTATGCTTGGTATTTGACAAAGAAGTTAAACTAACATTGAATACAATGCTCAAATGGTTTTGGAATTTTCTGTTCCGTTCGACTATCAACGTTGGGCAGTGATGAAAATGAAGAATTAATTACACTGTTGCATCAGAGCAGGTGAGAGAGGCATGCATCAGTGTGTTTTGATGACACTCTGAAGGTGGTTTCCAACCGCTTATCCTCCATTATATATATGATAAACGGACACACCGAAGATTTTGCGCGCCTGTCATCAAGTATCTGCATGGACTCCTTAGTAAGAGTACACCACCACCACAAAATAAAATAAAGATAGAATTACAAATAAAAATATAATATATAAGACAAAAATAAAAACTATTTAAAAAAAACAAAAAAAATACATAAATAAATAGAAAACAAAAAAAAATCAATAAATAAATAAACAAACAAATAACGTGAAATAAAATAAATTACCTTTTACTAATATTAAATTAATAATTATTCTTTTTATTTAAAAAAATATTAAAATTTAAAATTAAGTTTATCAGGTTTGATCATTTGGGTTACTCTTTTTTAAATAAAATAGAATGATTTTTATTATTTGAGTCAAACTAGCCATTATTTTACAAACGCCTAGTAGGAATTATAGTTTCTATTTAAAGAGGTTATTTGATCAGGTTTTCCATCTTATTCTCATGATACCTCACATTGGCTGGTGCGACACGCGTCAACCTAATCTATTCTAATGTGATTTTCACAAAGACATTTAGTACATTTGGTTCACTCTTTCTAAAATAAAATAAATTACTTTCTAATTGTTTGTGTCAAACTAGACATTTCAATCTTACTCTCTCTACTATTTAGTATTTACTTAGTACTATTTACAACTTCAATCAATGTTTTCTATTTTTGTATACGCTTACGTTTCAAATTGTGATGTGCATATATCATTTCAAATATGATTAACAATAATTTCAAAAAAAAAAAACTCTTCGAATATTACAAATATGCACTAGCAAGTCACTCTTTACTAATCTTAAGCAATTTTAATTTCAGTATCTACTATTTAGTGTTTACTTAGTACTATTGACAATTCCTATCAATGTATTCCATTTGCTTATACGCTTACGTTTCAAACTGTCATGTGCATGTGTCATGTCAAACATGATTAGCAATGAGTTGAAAAAAAAACTTGGAATATTCAAGATATACAATTGCAAGTAGCATACTTAAAAAACTAATTTACAAATATGGTTATTTAACATTACTATTTCCTTTCCTTTTATACCTACAAACTAGCATCCTCTCCTAACCTATTTTGTGCCTATGCCTTGTTTACCATATAAATAATTCAACCTGCCCTATTCCAAAATATATGTTCCATAGGGAAAGCCTTTAAACTACTCATTGTCAGGAACGTATTTGCAAAAATTGCATTTGTACAGCTTCCAGTAACGTCTTCCGTAGAGCGAATTTGCCACTATTAGTTGAAGAGTGGAAATCATCCAATTTAGCAATTCTACACTTCATCTCTCGCAAATTAGAAATGTAAAACTTTTCCTTCGTTAATGTACACATCTTGTTCTTCACTTTCTTGACCTTAATATCTCTATTCGCTTGCAGCATCTTCTTTTTACAAGCCACCCGTACCACCATGGAGACATCATTATCTCGCATTTGTCTTCCTTCTCTCCTAGCTGGTGCTACTGCCCAACAACCAACCCTCCAAGTTGTCGAACTTGCGCAGATCAACTCTACCCGGACTTCAGCAACTCGGTACCATGTGTCAATCCCCAAAGGATTCCACCTTCATGAATTTATTGGGCTTTTATATGCCGTGGAAAGATAAATTGGAATGGTTCTGCATAGAAATTCAAGAGAGGCTGAAGATATTTTTTCTTTTTATGAAAGATATCTAGTTGTGAATATGAACTATATAGAATTTTAAAGCAATTTCAACCAAATGAAAATAGGTAGCAATCTGATGGATGATAGTACATACCCATAACCACCTTAAGGAGCTGGAGCCCTTTGTGCAGATTTTTGGACCATTGCTACACCTATCTTGTGACGTCCCATAACATAGTCTGTGGATACAAAATAAAATTACATAACTAGGAATTTAACAATTTTTGACAAAATAAATTGTAAAACATATGAGAATCTAATTCAGACAAGGTCTATAAAGAAAACCAACATCCCATTATAAAAGCCGCTTGCAGAATGTGCAGCAGATGGATCTTCATAACTCAAAACAACATCCCCTTTGTTGTTACCTGCATCATCTGTGTATATCTTAATGTTCCAAGGCCATAGGTCTTTATAACCACGCTTCTGCTTCATTCTTCCAACTTCTTGAAATTGGTTATTAAATGAACAATAAATAGTTAAAAAATGATCACAATGCAAGGAAATCATTATAAATATACAAAGAGTTCCTTGTGACATTTAATTTTGTTTTATGGGCAGATATGATCGATGTCTCAACAATATCAAGAATTACATGAAACCTCTACTCTTTGAGAGAAATTCACAATGTATGTTAATTGCGAAGATCATTCTATTATTATCTTAACACTAGAGTATATTGTCAATCACACACTTATGGCAAACAAAAATTTGCATGCTTGAAAGCAAAACATAATTTCATTATAATAAAATTTCATGTCTTTTTTAAAAACAATATTTTATCATTTCTATTTTTTTCCTCATTTTTTTAAAATTAAAAATATAAAATTGATATACTATAATAAATAAATAAATAAATAAAATAAAAATAAAAAATATTGAAAATTATAAAAATTACATATAAAGTAACTAACTAATATATAAAGTGGAGTTTTAGCATATAATGTAACTAACTAATATATAAAGTGGAGTTTTAGTTATGATTCGTTGATTATATGCTCCTTTATCAATACGTTTGTTTAGTGTTGTGATGCCTTAATTAACTTCATAACTTGGATTAATGCAATCCCATGTTGCATTTTATACTAGGTTCTTTTGTGCTAAAAGAATTAGCACAGAGAGATGGTTCGATTGTATTTTTTTTAGAATTCATCACTTTATTGTCTTGTTTCCTAGCCTGCCGCCCAAAGCAACTATCTAAATGGGTTCTGCCAATAATATTATTAAGTGGATCATACCGTGCATTGGTTGACTTCAAACTTGCAATACTCATATTTACAATGCCAGGTACAAGCATTATATAACATTATTAAATAGTTACACTTTCAAATCAGCATAATTTATAAATTAACAGAAATTTATCACTATTTTGAGGTATTAATGGACATAATATAGGCATTATTTTTATATTGTAATCAACTTAGTATATTGTAATCAGTATACTGTAATATATTGTAATCATAGTATTTAAAGTCAAATACATTTTTGGCAATCAGTATAGTGTAATATATTGTAATCATATTTATACTATTGTAATCCTATTTTTAAACTCAAATACCGTTTTCGCAGGAATTTTTTATATCTTATTTTAATACCATTTTTTTTTTTTTTCTGATTCACATTGCACTGAAATTAACAGGGACTACACCTACGCAGTTGCCCTTGTTTCGAAAAGAAATATGCCATGCTTTGTAATTATCATGATCATTGTACACTGAAGGTGTCTAATGGTATCATGATATCGCAAATAATTGAAAAGTTTGTTGATTTTCGGTGGCGACCTCTCGTATTCCCTATCATCCACATTATCATCTTTCCTTATTTATGTGGTACTATCCCACTTCACATTTTGCAGAGCCTCATGGAACCATACGAGAATATCATATCGTTGGGGTTATTTGTTGAGCTCCTGTTGCAAGCTATGCAGAGGGCATTACAGAAACTTATGAGGAGGAGAAGAAGATTAATAAGGAAAAGAAGAGCACTAAGAAGAAGACGACTAAGGAAAAGATCCAAGAAAAGGAGGAGGAGGTTAATAAGACCAGGAAAGAGAAGGAGGAGGAGGTTAATAAGACCAGGAAAGAGAAGGAAAAGGAAAAGAAAAAGAAGAAAAAAAAACCGAGAATAAAAGAAAGAGCAACTGGATAGAAGAATACCGGAGGAAAATGTAAAAGACATATGAAACAAGAAAGAGAAAGAATAAAGAAAGGAAGTCTTATTTCTTTCACCAACCCAATGTAACAGATGTAGCAGTTGTCTTTCCTACATTCATTTGCTATATTGTTTTAATGAAAATTTATTCATTTGGTTTCCAATGTTACATGGCCGTTTTGTTTTTTTTCCTAAACTAGTTTAGATTTTAAAATATTTTGAAATTTAATTTAATTTAGAAAAACAATATCAAATTTTTTTGGCTGTAGTTTAAGTGGTAATTTGAGATATGTGAAATCTTTTGAGTTAATTGGTAATCCAGAGATTTACTAGTAGTTACGTATAAGGCTGATTGCTCTAAAGTTTCTCTGGGTCACAAAAAAAAAAAACCATATCAAATCCTGATTAACTTGACTCTATCTATCAAAAGTTTGGAAAATTTGAAGAAAATTTGGACTTAATGATGACTTGGAATTTGGAAATAGTAATGACTTTTTTTTAATTAATTAATATACCTATAATAAATTAAATAATCGAGTTCATAAATAAACGAGTCCAGAGGGTCTGAGATAGATAATACTCTTTAATGTGAAGTCATCGTTCAATTCGTAAAGTCACTGGTTCGATTCTCACCCATCCTAATCAAAACAATATATTAAATATGGTGAATATATATATTCATTCCAAACTTAATATATATACATATATATTAAAAGAACAATATCAAATAAAAATTAATTAACCTGACTGTATCCATCTAAACTTTAGAAATTTTGGAGATAACGATGACTCCAGGTAATGAATTTTATTTTTCTTTCAGCATCATTAAAAATAAATTGCGTTTCAAACTTATATTGTTTTTATAAAAATAAGATTTTACATTTTTCTTTTTTATTACATATTAATAGTTTTGTGGATATATCTCTGCAAAGAACGTGTATGGTGCTCTCTCTCTGCAATTTGTGTGGCTTTCTATCACTAGGTTCCATGATCAGGCCACTCTCGTTTTTACAGGCTTTGCTCTGTGTCATCGAAAAATTTGGAAAGGCCAACAAAATATTTGAAAGGTCTTTCGTTGAATCAAAACTGGTAGTAGTTGGAGTTTTATGTTTTTTTTAAATGAAGTTTATGTAGTTTTTTTTTCAAAACAGCAAAACAATTTTTTATTAAATTGCAGAGAAAGTACATAGATTTGTGAGAAGAACTATTTTCGATCATTATACGATGAAACCTACAGACCAAAAATCCAGACCATTTCAAAACATATTGACACTTACATTTGACCTTCCACTTGGGAGAATGCATCTTAGAGAGAATGCATCTTAGAAAATCAGAAGACTTGAATAAAAAAAATGAATTGGAAAAAAGAGGATTTGAATAAAATAAATTGCATAGAGCGCAATCGAACCAGCGGCTAGAAGTATTTAGATCACAAATTGACTCGTACTATGCAAAATGTTATGATCAAAAGACTGGAAGAAGATCCAATCAGGTCCATTTTTTTCTGTTTATTTGTTTCACCATTTTTAGTTCCGAGAAATATGAGATATAGATATGAAGTTGAACTTTGTGGATTCAATGGTTAAGAACATGTGTTTCCTCCTAAGAGGTCACAGGTTCTAAATTAGAAGGAGTAGTGTATGTATGTCTTGCTAGACTTAGAAGTCAAATCCCTACTTGGAGGTGGGTCCCTTGTCCTATAAACAAGGGGGTCTCATACATCAATTTGGCAGTCAAATGGCTGGGTGGAGGTGGGTCCCTTGTCCCACAAACATGGGGGTCTCATACAACAATTTGGTGTCTGGTTTGGCGGTGACCTTAAAATTGCATCATTATCATCATCTTTGTTTTGAGTTTCCAAGTAGCTAAACCCAGAGAATTTTTTGGGTTAGTACTATTGTTGTCTGTGTTAGATGACTAATAATCAACTAGTTTTTGTTTTTGGATTCTCTTGGCATTTTAAGTCAGTTAAGCTTATTTGGGTTCTTGGTTTTGTGTCTTTGCCCCTCTTTTTTGGGACAGTTGTTGCCCTGCATTGCATGGTTTTCCCTGTTCTTGGGTTTTATGTTTTGATCCTTTGTGGGTTTTTTGTGGGCCTGCTTGGTTGGTTTATATTGACTTTATTTCAACCATTGTGCAGATGTATGTACCTACAAGATTTGGGTTATACATTGTGAGACTAATTCTCAATATTTTGATCATTGGAGTTTTTACTCTAAACCATATGCTATATGCATGATTATGTAAACACCTTTTCATCTAATAAAAAATTATTGTTTTTTTCTTCTGTTATTTATATTTTCTTGTTATATAATCTATTTTAACTTAAAAAAGTTTTTTTTAATTGCCATTAGTCTAATTTAAATTAGATAGAGTCATAAGAAAAGACTATAATGTGTTTCCACCTATAATTTAACAATAAAATGTTAAAAAAAGAAAACCACTCTTCAATTTTAAAGGTGGGAAGGGACTACAATCTGCTTTGATCTGAAATTTATGGATAGAATGTTTAAAAAATAAAATTTAAAAAAAAAAAACCTCACTATTTAATTTTAAACGTATTTCTAAAGACGCGTTTCTAAAATAAAAGAATGAAGGAAATTTGAATGGCTAAATTTTACAGAGGCTTCATTATTATGATTGTTTCGTAAAAGTTAAAACTATTTTCCTTATGCGATTTACTTGTTATTGTATTTGTTAATTATGAATTTTAGTTATTTTTATTTTAATGGTTAGATAAAATATTTTGAAAATTTACTAATTGAAATTAACAATTTAAATTTAATTTTGTTTATATCTATTAACTGTTTGAAATATTCCAAAACCTACCACTACTCATGTATTTATTAATGTTTAAAATGTTAATGTAACATGAATTTGTGTAGAATTTTAATGGGAATGTATGAATGTGAAGCAGCTCTGTTGCTAAATCATACGGAAAGCTTTGTGAATGCAAACTCACGAATCACAAAAAAAATTATTCATGAAGAAGAGATTCTGATGGGTAATGTAGGAACATCTCTTCAAAGTTAACAAGGTCTAGATCGGTATTATCAAGATTACTAAATTCAATTTGATGAAAGATAGGAACTTTCTTAATGTAATAGGTATTGATTGGAGAAATGAGTTATTTTCTCATGAACATGTAATGCACTATCTAAAAGGGAGGGATATGGATGGATAGGGAGGGAGTTGTTGGAGGAGTTTGAAAATTTGAGTTTAAATTTGATATTTTTTTTTATTGGTGATATGATTTATTAGTAGTGAATCTCAACAAACCCATTCATATTATATATAATAAATTTATATAAATGAGTAAGGTAGAGAAAACAAAGTCAGTAGAAGAGTGTGAGAAGAGGTTCAGAGACCAAGGGAGAAGGGAGTGTGACATTATGGTCAAATTAGGTTAATTCTCTCTTTTTCTTAAATATTTAGTTTTACTGAATTTCTTCATTGAAATCAGTGTAGGGTAATTGTGCGTGTAATCCACTAATGTGTGAAGTAGATCGAGCTTGTTTAATTCTTGTTATTTATACAATACACAGTGGTGAGAGGAGTAGTTTTGGTTTTGTTATGAATTTAGAGTCATTGAATGTAGATCTAATACAATGAAAGATTATTTTGTTACTTTCCATAAGTGAGAGGAGTCGCAAGACGATTAAGCTAGATTAGCTCAATCTGGTACGTAGAGAAATATGTGGCAATTATTTTAATAAGTTGCAAAGAATAAAATCCTTTTAAAGAGGAAACATCGTATTGACTTGAACTAGTCAAGGTTCTAGTTTTAGAGTTAAGCTATGGTTTATCTATTTACCAAATGATATGGAGTTTTTTATTACTTGCAATTAAGTTATCATGAGGAGTCAAGGTTTCAACTCAAGTCTATTGGTTTTCAATGAAGTTCTTTGTATCTAGAAGTCTTGATATATATGGAAAATTTTAGGGGCTAATATTTGCAGGTGGGCTAATTTTTCATGATTTTGTCAAAAAAACAAAATCGCCAATTTCTATTTTTTTATAAAAAATAATTCACCCAAATTTTACAATATAAAATTATTTTATCTTAAAAATCACCAACATTATATAGATACTATATATAAAATCATTATAAATTTGAATAGTTTTACAAGTATATCAATAAACATTTTATAGTTTTCATATTAGGGACAAGTGAGATTCACCAATGTTTTTTGAATTCAAGATAATTTTCCATCCTTCAAATTTTCCCCGCTAATATATAGGTAAAACATGGGTGTAATTGAAATCTTTTGACTAGAATGAAGTTGA
The DNA here is from genome assembly GCA_034641835.2 of Pinus albicaulis. Lineage (NCBI taxonomy): Eukaryota > Viridiplantae > Streptophyta > Pinopsida > Pinales > Pinaceae > Pinus > Pinus albicaulis. The sequence continues at coordinate 847,919,622 of CM076573.1, read as the reverse complement.
GCCAAATTAGATCAACAAATTCAATTAAGAAATATATTTACGTGTAGACATAAGTAGGCCATCAATTGAATATCTAGATCAATACACTAGTGGACAATAAATTGAACAAGGGAGTATCTAGGGTGGACCCTGTTAGAAATATGTAATTTTAGCAGATTGGTGAGACTAGAACTGCAGAAGCAACATCGTTTCAACAAACTTTGGGATTCTAGGATCTAGCCCTCCTGAATCCGGAGAGGGATCTCTCCAATAAGTGCAAATATGGATTTGTCTTTGAAGTTTGGGATTATTGATATTAGGCTAGTTATGAAGGCCAAGGGTTTTGTTTTTTTTTCGATGGTTGAGCATGATTACTGTTTGAGGTGGAAAGTCCTAAATGCAAAAAGTTTCAAAGGTGTGAAGTTGCAAGCAATGAGAGTAAGCTTCAACCAAAAATATAGATAATTGCAGGTTTTAGTCCATTGGGCTATGGAGTCATAATAGGTTTTAATTGGGACAGCAAGAGGAAAGAGTGGTCCATGGGGCAAGTCATCTATGTCTAAGGATCTCTTTGAAGTTTGATTTATGGAATGAAATGATACGATAAGAAGGGGAAATAATAGATGCAGAACAAGGAGTAGCCCAGGATCTGGTAACTACTTCTAAACTAGCCAGCCTTTGACATAGAATCAAGAAAAACATAAAAGCAAACTAGGATCTGGTAAGTACTTTTAAACTAGCCAGCCTTTGATACACTTTCAATAGAAAAAATTTTAAAACAAAGGGAAACTTGAAGGCCACTATTGGAGTAGAAACTAGCGGGCCGGGCTCACCACAAATCTTCTCCTAGCTCTGCTTTACTTGGTTACTTTCAAGACAAACACAAAGATAACACATAATGGCGTAAGATCTGGTAAGTACTTTTAAACTAGCCATCTTTTAACACATTCGAAGGGAAACATTCAAACAGTTGTGGGGATAAAAATGGGACCGGGACTCACCATATCTTCCTCAGTTCATCTTCACAAAACATATACTAAAAATAACATTTAAGAATAACATTCAGCTAAGGCAATAAGATGAGGGAATGCCAGCATTCCTATGCTTAAATTGAATTAAATCATTCCTAAATAACACAAACTGGAAGAAAACATATATATAAAGATTTTCAGTCAGAGAAGGTTACTGTTGTATAGTAGGTCCTAACTCTATGCATGTTGTTCTTTATAAGAGAATATGAAACAAAGTGAAAACAGAAACAAAATAACAAGTTACAATTAGAGAAACATCACCGTCAACATAGACCAGGATCCCATAAATCAACTTGTATTGAAGCTCCAAATAGGTTACATCTTTAAGTCCAGTGCTTTAGTTTAGCAACCATCTACACACCTCAGCCTAACCTATCTATCACAAGCAGAGCTCCTAGAGCCAGTGAACACTATTTACAATCAGAAAATTAAGCTCAAGTGTATATCAAATTTCTTCAACCAACCCCTCACTCATCTTTTGCAGAAGTATATATAGAAGAATGAGGAGGTGAGATCTGATAAAAGATCTCCAATTACAATTAATATAGATTTAATGGCTTCTGGGCCTTTGAGGGGCTCAATGAAGAAACTTACATGGGTGCACTTTGTATTAAATGTTTTACATAAAGTTTAAGCTCGGTGGGAGCTTTTGTTGACCTTGGAGGCTCTGTGTGGCGTCAAAGTAACTCTGCAGAAGTTTTTAATTAATTTCCTTTACAGAGTTTCCTCTTTGGCTGCGTTTTGAGACAAATATCTGATCCTGATCAATAACTTCAACCTCTAATTGAATGCTTTGAGGCACAGGTGGCATCGTGGTAGCTAGAGGGATCAATTTTCCTCAGATGTGGCAGTGGAAGCACTCCTGTTGATAAAACCCTTAAGATCTTCTTTAAATTGTGTTTTAAATCGGGGATTAGGCTTTTGATAAACATTCTTAGCCGTAATCCCTACAAAATCTGTCTTTAATCCTCTGTTCTGATAAATTTTGGTCTTCATCACTGATACTCTCTGACTGTGCCCGATTCATGGTTTTTTGCTGGTATGCAGGGCTGCACAAGGTTATGTGGCATCAATGCTTCATGAATGATTGATGAAAACGTTGATTTAACCCCTGTGAATGATTTCCCCCAGTGAATCGAAGATAGGAGGATCGTCACCATCTTCTTTCGAATTTTCTTCAAAAATGGCGAGAAAATCATTGAAACCCTGCAAAATACAAACAAATATTAAAAAATCATGCATATATAGGTTTATTTGCTGCAGAGGACATGTGGGGGAAGTGTGGCCATTGGATGGCATCATCCAACGGTCGATATTGATTGGGAGAAGGCGGAAGAAAAATTTAAATCAGAGCCGTTGATCGCGTAGAGATTGACGGTCGGGAGCGGAAACGGGAAGTCAAAGCGGAAAACATTGACTAGGCGATAGAATCAGGGCGATGGAATATGGGCCATCGATCTGTAGATCAGATCGTCAGCGGAGATTAATTGGATGCCGCGACGTAGCCCGGTTAACTGTCGGGCATCTTCAGTGAGCGATAGTCATTGGATGGCCCGCCCCAGATCGGACGGTGTACAGCGATATCGCACGAGGTCCACGTCTGAACGTTAATGCGCGATGGACAGTGGTTTTATGAACAGTGCCCAGGACGCGTGCCAACCGATGAGTGGAATCGCTGGCGATCAGGAAAAAACCACCTTCGCCCAAAGGCGGTGCGATGAATATCGCGCGGTTTTTGGGCAGGTGAGTGGAATGCGGGGACCACCGGGGAGACGGACTCCGCACCATCGATCTGCAGATTAGATCGATGGTGCGGAACAACTGAAAATTGGACCGGTGGAAGAAATCATAAAATAATATAAAATCAAAAAATTAACATAACCAAAGGTTTATATTATTTTACGATGCGGCTTGGCGCCCGATTGCGAGGCCGTGGGGCACATGGGAAATAATGTGACCGGGGTTTTTAAGAGGAAGGGGCTTAAGACTTAGCCCGAGGGGGCTTCAGTCCCCACCACAAAAAATGTAATTTTTATGGTTTTTGAATGATTTTCAAAGGGTTAGAGGGGTTCCGATAAGGCAAAGAAGGAGTCTTTAAACCTGAGTAAAATGATTTCAAGGAAGGGGAATAAAAAAACATGGAAAATGAGGCATTTTCATGGGAATGAGGGAGGAATGAGGTTACTAAAAGGGGAAAGGGGAAAAGGCCATAAAAGAGTATTCCATCTTGGGAGTCAGCAGATTCGAAAGGGGAATAGGGCACGTAGTGAAAGATTCGAGGATAGAGGCGGTGAGGCCTTCAAGAGTCTTCAGAGCCAACACTTTTCTTTAGTAATAAAAATTTGTTCCTTGAAGGCTCAAAAAAGTTTTTAGCTAGCATTTGGTATAATAAATTTTTATAGTCACAATAGTGGTCGCATCGGATGGTGCCTCTTGAAGGCATCACAAGAACTTCGACCTACATTCTCTCGAGGCCGTACTGTGCCTCGATCCATTTATGTTCTTCCGGGAGGCTGATCAGTTGCCTCATCCATTGGGCTGCCTTTCTTCGTGGACATGTTCGAAACATATTAACATCCATAAGAACAATGGACCTTCATGAAACCAATGGACCTTCACTAATACAAACTTTCTACCTACCCAATCCTACTGATCTAACATTTTTTCTTCAGTCTAGAGTACTGATTGGAAATATTAATACAACATTTTATCTTTGAAAGCATAAAACTAATCTAATTCTACTCCTTATTTCTCCCCGAACTCAAAATTAAACGAATATTAAGATGCTTCTCTATCTATTCTACTATCTGGGATTAAACTGTCACGCATTTTATTCTCTAAATTCTACAATGAAATTGAAAAGAACTGTCGTGATGTCGCCCAACTGATGTCAGTCCATGGCATAAAGACAAGCTGCACATAGACATTTATTTTGCAGAAAATTAAATCAAAATGAAAGGATTGAGATCGGAAATTTGAAAGCACTTCCTTCATATTTTTAACAACTCTGTTTTGACTTTTGTTTGAGCTGTTCCTCCTTTGTTCTCTGGTTCAGATTTTGAGTTAATTAGAACTAGATTTACATGTTTTTTGACTCAGAAAATGAAACAGATTTGAGTCATCTCTTTTGGAAACTTAGGTTCAGATTTTGATCATGTTTGAACCTTTAATTTCTATCCTAAACTATCTACTGATAAGTCAAGATTAAACAGTTTGGAAAATCGATTTCACTATCCTATCAGTAGAAAATTTAAAGCTAATTAGTCAATATTAGACAGTTTGACTAACTAGAAGTGTGTTATTCAGGAGTGGCATTTGAGCTTGCACACTTTAAGATTTGTTTCTCTTTTTTGGTATGGGGCTATACCTTTCTTGTTTTCACAATCTGCCCTCTTTTCTTTCTTTTCATTGTTTTTGTATTTTTGATTTTTACAACTTTGAATGAAATGGTGGATGAAATATTTATAGTGGAAAAAAGATAAAAAGGCTTTTGGAACATAGCATGGATTAAGAGAAGTAATGCTTAAGCATCCTGCCATTGACAGGACCCCCAAACAGTTCTGCTCCATTCAACTCCTGCAAGAAAAATGCATTGTTACTAGCAGTTGAATGAATAGAGTAAGGGCCAAGCCATAAGTTGTCAAATTTTCCATGCTTTCCCTTCTCCTCCATCCTTGAGTCCCACTTTAAAACTTGGTCCCCAATTTTGAAATTGCTGGCCTTTGTTCTTCTGTCAAAAAGCTTTTTAATGCTGATCTGTTTTTGCATTGCTTTGTTATAAACTTCCTCTCTAGTTTGCTGAAGATGGATGGTCTGATTTATTCTTTTGATCATGTCATTATCCTCAGTTTGCAACTCTTGAATCAACTTCATTACTGGTACAACAAGGCTGTTTGGAAAAATTTCATCAGTACCATACACCAGCTGAAAAGGTGACATGCCAATGGATTTCTTCAGAGTAAATCTGTCAGCCCACAGTGCATGACCTAGCTTTGTGTGCCAAAACTTTTTGTTGTCTTCCAACAGTTTTTGGATTATGTTCACTAAAATTTTGTTTGAGGATTATGCAAGTCCTTTACCTTGAGGGTAATAGGCCGTGGAATTCCCCAATGTTATCTGATATCCGTGACAGAAATCAACCATCTTGTTTGATCCAAATGCTGCTGCATTATCAGTGATAATCTTGGTAGGACAACTAAACCTAGAGAGAATGTTAGTCTCCATAAATTTTATGATAACTGAATCATTGGCCTATCTACAAGGTATGGCTTCTATCCACTTAGTGAAATAGTTTGTGGCAGTGAGAATCCATCTATGCTGGGTAGAATATGGGGATGGATTTCTCCTATGAAGTCAAGTCCCCACTGTTGAAATGGGGCTTCAACAATGATTGGATGCAGAGGCAGGGGTAGCAGTTTTCTTTTGCCTTCAAAAAGTTGACATTTATGACAGGCTAGGATCATCTTGTGCACATCATGAAAAAGAGTAGGCCAATAGAAACCAGCCCTCAAAATTTTGTTGGCTATTGTCTTCCAGTACAAATGACCTCCACACTCTCCTTCATGGAACTGGTATTTAACCTTCTCTGCATCAAACTTAGGCAAACATTTAAGCAGTACACCACTTGCATTTTTCCAGTAAAGACATATATCAATAATGCAATAGTTTACAACTTTCAATTTGAGGAATATTGCTTTTGGTTTTGTCAAACCAGGAGGTGTATTCAATTTAAGAAAAACATAAATAATATCAACATACCAAGGAGAATTCATAAAATGATCTTCAACAATAGGAGTTGAGAATTCTTCTTGGTCATCCAAAGAATTAATCATATTAATATCAAGAACTTCAAAATTTGATTCGGCCATTAATATAGCTAGAACTTGGCCTTTGATGAGTTTAGTGGGTTTTATCTCTAAATCATATTCAAGGATAACAACGATCCACTTACCTCTCTTACCATCTGGGTCCTGTGTTAGAATGTCTTTAACAACTGAGTTTAGGACAAAGGCAATGATGTGTGAGTGAAGAATGTATACTTTGAAGTATTTCAAAGCTTTAACCAAAGCAAAAGCTTGCTTTTCCATAATATTATACTTCAAAGGGGCATCCCTCAATGCCTTACTAAAGAATGCAATAGGTCAGCCTTTTGCCTCGTGGATTTTTCTCGCAAAAAGGACACGCAGGTATGTCTTCCGATGCAAATGAAGAAATATAAAAATCTTTTGAAAAACCAAGACCAGAGAACCTGCAGAGTCTTTGGTTAACGCTTGTTTCACCAAAGACAAAGGATTTCTTTACTTCCAAAGTCCATTTTACCCCCGCTTCCTTTTAACATGTTTACATTCCTAAGAGATCACCAAGTAGGGGATGAACCCTTCTCAAACAGTTAATCTTTCCAATGAAATATTGTAACCTCAGATGTTTCGAGGATGAGAGATTGCAATATGGCCTCAATCCTCTTTGGATCTATCTTTATGCCCTCTTCGGAAATGATGTGCCCAAGAAGTTTACCTTCTTGGAGACCAAATAGTGTCTTCTTAGGGTTTAAATATATTCCAAACTTTCTGCATTTCTTGAAAACCTTTCTTAAATGTTCTAAGTGCTCTTCATCTGTTTTTTAAAACACAGTGACATCATCAATGTATATAATGATGAAGAAGCCCAGTTCCTCTGAGAATTATATGTCCCTGGCTCTTTGAAAAGTTTATCCAACATTAATTAGACCAAAGGGCATCTTCAAATACATGAAAGTGCCCCATAGTGTAGTAAAGGTTGTCTTTAATTGATCAGCAGGGTGAACTAAGATCTGATTGTACCCTGAATAGCCATCCAGCAAAAAAATTCTTGTAGACCCTACCACCCTTTGTAAAATGTGATCCATATTTGGTAAAGGGTATTTGTATTTTAATGAAGCTTTGTTTAAGTCTCTAAAGTCTATAAAAAGCATGATTTCTCCAGTTTTATTCCTAACAGACACCATATTAGATACCCACTCAGAATATCTAATACGGACAATAATACCAGCATCATACATTTTCATGATCTCGTTCTGAACCAAAGGCAGCTGAACAGAGTTTATTCTGCACAGTTTCTGTTTGAATGGTTTTTGGTTTTCTTTGAGGGGAATTTTGTACTGTATTATTTCAGTTTCATAGGATTTAAGATCTTCGTAACTCCATGCAAAAACATCAGAAAACTCTTTAAACAGCTCTATGTATTTAAGTTTAATGTGAGATGGTAAAGTTTTAGAAAGTTTAATTATCATAGGTTTAAGTTCACTGCCTATATTTCACTCTTCTACTTCAGCCTCTACAGGTTCTAGTTTTGGCTTTTTGGCCACATCGTTAACATCAAACAACTCTTCTAAAGGCACTAGACCGCTTGGAAAACTTTCATCTTTAGAGTGCAGAGTTTCTAACTCATATATTTCGAACTCTGCATCTAATTCCGTTTTTTTTTTTAGTTTGTTTGACAATAGGTTAATATTAACAGGTTCAGGAGATGGTTCTTCTTCACCAAGGAAATTTTCTTCACTCCAGTCTGTATCATAATTTTAGTCCGAACTGTGTAGTTCAAATTCATTTCTGAATTGCATGAAGTATTCTATTTTTTTATCATTGTCAAACACCTGCCAATAATTTTCATTATTAGGTACAGCTGGTCTAAATTTTATCTCAGTTGTGCAATCTTTGGTTTCATATGGCGTTAAGCACGTCCTAGCTGCAAAGGCTAAATTGTGGGCCGCAATATTTCTTTTTCTTGGGACAAAAAATAGTTTGGACTCCTCAAAGGTTTTCAAAAGGTCCATGACATTGTTTCAGTAGGCTCTAAGTCTGGGATGATTTGTGTTATATTCCCCATTGACTTGCCTAATGACTAAATCTGAATCCCCATACACATTAATTCTTCTGGCTCCTAACTTTTTCAATAAATGTAAGCCTAAGAGAAGGGATTCATACTCTGCTATGTTATTGGAACACTGAGAATTTAATCTACAGGAAATGCTTTCTGTGTGGTTATTTTCAGTGTTGGAAATCTAGACACCTGCACCAGCATTAGTTCTAGTGCAAGATCCATCAAAATACATACTCCACAGAGGATTAGTTTCAATTTCATATGTTTGGTGAACATCCTCTTCAACTACTGTGCTTTCCAATTGTTCTTGAGTATCAGCACTCAGTTGAATTTGTTTCAATTCCTCAGATATATTATTGGGTTGAGGACCTCTTTCTTGACTCTCAATGTTTAAAAGTAAAGGATGCATGACTTGTAGTTTAAGACCTTTGTTTAGTTTGATGATGCTTAACGGTTCAACAAATTGTTTTGACATTTCTGTGGTGTTCGCCTCATCCTCCCTATCGGCCATTAATCCTGTTAAAGTGACTTATTCACCAAGTGTTTCCTCATTAAACATGATAAAATAATCAAGGCCTATATTTATAGAATACATAGGAGAGTTTTGTGGTATGCCTTGACTTGTAACTGTGTATTGCATATGGGACTCCCTGTAAAGTTTTCTATTCTGATTGAAAACAGGGATAGTCACATAGGTCATGTCCATTTGCATAGTCTCCTGTGACTTAGCCCCCCAAGATCTTGATAGTAGCATTCCATACTTTGGGGGCACATCAGCCACAGCAATATCCATGACTAAACATTTGGCTGGAATTTGGGCTAAGTTAACACAGAGGTCTTTGATTAATACAAAAATTTTACTCTGCTGGAATCAAAGGAGTAAAGGTCTTTATAAGGTCTGGTGATTTCTAAACCCAGGATCTCCATTACAGCTTTTGGCATTCAATTACGAGAAGCCCCAGAATCATGCATAACATTGTGCAAAATTTTGTCATGAACGTTTAAACTTACATAAAAGGGAGGAACGGGTTCCTCTTGATATATACCTTCAATATTAGGACCAAAAATCAGCTATGTTTGGTTATCATTAAGATTGATCGTGTCCTCATTTTCTTCAATGTTTAAAGCCTTCAAAATTTGGTTTCTATATACATGTTTGGCAACTAACTCAATCAAGGAAACAAAGATTTTGATCTTTGAAATTTCTTGCTCCAGGCTGAAAGGAATTTGACTTTTTAAAGTGTTGGTTTCAGCCTTATTAGCTGTCATTCTATCAGCAACATCAACTTGCTGATTTGTTTTATTTACACTTGAAAAAATTGTTTTCACAGGAGTACTAGCTGAAGTGTTAGTACTGCTAATGTCTACACTCTGTTTTTCTTTGTTTTGAGTGCCTTTCTCTTTATCATTTCCAGAATTTACAACCACTATTTTTTCCTTTTGTTTGACAACTCTAGGCTTGGTTGAAGTGCTGTTTTGTGAAGATTTATCAGAAGTTTTGTTGTTGGGAGTTTGTTGACTGGTTTTTCTTCTAAGGTCATATTCTTTTTGAGATTCTATGATGACATTTTTCATGTCTTGATAATAATTTTCATCATCATCTCTTTTGTCATCACAATGTGTGTATAGATCTTGTTTTCTATCATAATGAATCTTAAAGTCATCATTACCTACCCCCATCATGTTGATACCATCTTCCTCTGCTATTTTATCTGTTTCCTCAACCTCACTTACATAGTTTTGCTGAAAAGGAGGAGTGATTTGTTTATCATCTTCCCTAGGTCTGTTTTGAGGTTGGTTTCTTCTAAAATTCTGGTTTTGGTTCTGATTTCTATTTTGAGGAGCATTTTGGTTTTGGTTTGCTTGTGCTCTCTTAATTATTCTCATTTCTTTCATAATTTCTTCCATCATTTTCTCCATTTTTGAGTTGGAAGTAGAAGGTGTGGATTCCTCTCTAAAGGAAACTATCTTTTCATTTTTCATTCTTACTCTCTTTTCCATTAAGTTGACTTCCATAGAAGGAGCACCTCTTTGCATATCTTCAAGAGTTGCAAAGTATCTCTCTCTCAGTTGATAGGCCATCTCAGGGTCAAACCCTTCAGGAAACTTGTTTAAAGCTGAGCCCTGTGGAGGTTTTAGTTCCGAGGAAGTGCATTATACACACTATTGAATCTGGCGCAACAATCTTGCACACTTTCCCTAGTGTTTCTATGGAGGTTATTGTAGTCATAAAGGACTTGGAGAGGGTTTTTCTTCACTTCCCATTTGTTTAAGAATGTTTGATGGAAGGCTTGGAGATCATTAATACTATGGGGGGCTAAACCTTTGAACCATTTTGTTACTTCACCCCCTAAGCTCTGAGAAAATAACCTAAGCTTGACAGAATCATCATCAATTTCATTTCTGTCAAATTAGTCATTCATCTTATCCACATGTTGTGATGCAGTTGTAGCATTGCTAGCATCATATAGTGGAATTTTGGACTGATATTCCTATGGAAGATTGACTAATGGTGCATGAAGGACTAAGGGAGCATACCATGTTGCCATGATATGTGGTGGAGGTGGACGACAAGAGGTGGATTAACAAAAGGGAAAGTGGGATGAAGTGGAAGTGGTTTGAAAAATGGATGTAGGTGAAATAAGTGGATGGACTAGGAATAGATTGGCTAGCCGATCTTGGATGAGAGACACTTAAATTGTAAAGGGAAATCAACCGGAGGTGTTGTTTCTTTGTTGCTGATGTTTACTTGTTTTAGGAGATGAAAGTGAAGACTCAGAATCTAACTGATCTAAATCACCAAGAGACCTAGTTCTAAAGGGATTTACTAAATCAACTTGTGATTGTTGTAGAGCTGAAAGATTTTCAGGGACTGAACTAGCTCTCAAGGGTAATCTGAAAATAGTTGATAATTTAATCCTAGGAGACTTCCGAAGGATACTTTCTGGGTTATCAACTAATTCATGTGGGTCAGGGTCAGGATAGGCTCTAGTGTGAATATTTCTAGGAGCCACTATGCCGTGTTATTACACCCAAATAAACAAGAAAAGTTCAACCAGGTTTGACAATCTTTGAGAGGTTAACTAATCTGTTTACATGAATCTTAATCCTGCAGTCCTCTAACTGAGTTTGAATGATGTTATAATGATGAGGGTTCTTCCCAATGGAGTCTTAAGGTCTGATATGGATTGTGGAGTCGCCAAGTGGAAGTTTTTAGCTCCTAAGGAGGTAAAAGGTTTTATGGTCCACCACCATGTTTATTCGATACGAATCCGAAATATTTTTTAGGTTTTTCTAAGTTATTTTTCAGTTGTATGGTTTTTTAAGAATATCCTAACTTTGTTTCAAAACTTAGCTATGGTTATGAGACAAAGACAGTTTACTCTTATGGCTAAGCCAGCTAATCTTTCAAGGTTAGATAAAGTCTTAAGAGAATCCTAGGTTTTACCTAGCTTGTCACTGATTCAAACAAGTTTTACCATGATTACCACTCTTTGGTAGTGCTTGAAAAGGCTTCTTTTAACTCACAAGGTTTTATAAAAATAAAATATGATTCTGGGTTTAGTTCCCCAGCGGAGTTGCCCGAAATGTTAGATATCGGTAATTTTATCAGATTGGTAAGACTAAAACTGTAGAAGCAACATCGTTTCAACCAACTTTGGGATTCTAGGATCTAGCCCTCCTGAATCCGGAGAGGGATCTCTCCAATAAGTGCAAAGATGGATTTTTCTTTGAAGTTTGGGGTTATGATATTAGGCTAGTTATGAAGGCCAAGGGTTTTGTTTGTTTTTTGGATGGTTGAGCATGAATACTGTTTGAGGTGGAAAGTCCTAAATGCAAAGAGTTTCAAAGGTGAGAAGTTGCAAGCAATGAGAGTAAGCTTCGGCCAAAAAGATAGATAATTGCAGGTTTTAGTCCATTGGGCTATGGAGTCATAATAGGGTTTAATTGGAATAGCAAGAGGCAAGAGTGGTCCATGGGGCAAGTCATCTATGTCTAAGGATCTCTTTGAAGTTTGATTTATGGAATGAAATGGTACAATAAGAAGGAGAATTAAACAGATGAGGAACAAAGAGCAGCCCAGGATCTGGTAAGTACTTCTAAACTAGCCAGCCTTTGACATAGACTCAAGAAAAACATAAAAGTAAACTAGGATCTCGTAAGTACTTTTAAACTAGCCAGCCTTTGATACACTTTCAATAGAAAACATTTTAAAACAAAGGGAAACTTGAAGGCAACCTTTGGAGTAGAAACAAGCGGGCCGGGCTCACCACAAATCCACTCCTCGCTCTGCTTTACTTGGTTATTTTAAAGACAAACACAAAGATAACACAGAATGGCCTAAGATCTGGTAAGTACTTCTAAACTAGCCAGCTTTTAACACATTCCAAGGGAAACATTCAGACAGTAGTGGAGATAAAACTGGGACCAGGGCTCACCATATCTTCCTCAGTTCATCTTCACAAAACATATATTGAAAATAGCATTTAAGAATAACATTAAGCTAAGACAATAAGACGAGGGAATGCCAACATTCCTATGCTTGAACTGAATTAAATCATTCCTAAACAACACAGATTGGAAGGAAACATATATATAAATATTTTTAGTCAGAGAAGGTTACTGATGTACAGTAGGTCCTAACTCTATGCATGATGTTCTTTATAAGAGAATATGAAACACAATGAAAACAAAAACAAAAATAACAAGTTACAATTAGAGAAACATCACCGTCAAGATAGACTAGGATCCCATAAATCAAATTGTATTGATGCTCCAAACCAGTTACAGCTTTAAGTCCAGTGCTTTAGTTTAGCATCCATCTACACATCTCAGCCTAACCTATCTATCACAAGCAGAGCTCCAAGAGCCAGTGAACACTATTTACAATCAGAAAATTAAGCTCAAGTGTATATCAAAGTTCTGCAACCAACCCCTCTCTCATCTTCTGCAGAAGTATATATAGAAGAATGAGGAGGTGAGATCTGATAAAAGATCTCCAATTACAATTAATATAGATTTAATGGCTTCTTGGCCTTTGAGGGGCTCAATGAAGAAACTTTACATGGGTGCACTCTGTATTAAATGTTTTGCATAAAGTTTAAGCTTAGTGGGAGCTTTTGTTGACCTTTGAGGCTCTGTGTGGCATCAAAGTAACTCTGCAGATGTTTGCCATTAATTTCCTTGGCAGAGTTTCCTCTTTGGTTGTGTTTTGAGACAAATATCTGATCCCGATCAATAAATTCGGCCTCTAATTGAATACTTTGAGGCACAGGTGGCATCGTGGTAGCTAGAGGGATCAATTTGCCTCAGATGTGGTGGTGGAAGCGCTCCTGTTGATAAAACCCTTAAGATCTGCTTTAAACTGTGTTTTAAATCGGGGATTAGGATTTTGATAAACATTCTTAGCCGTAATCCTCGCAAAATCTGTCTTTAATCCTCTGTTCTGATAAATTTTGGTTTTCGTCCCTGATACTCTCTGACTGTGCCCGATTCATGGTTTTTTGTTGGTATGCAGGGCTATGCAGGGTTATGTGGCATTAATGCTTCATGAATGATTGATGGAAAGATGGATTTAACCCCTGTGAATGATTTCCCCTGGTGAATCGAAGACAGGAGGATCGTCACCCTCTTCTTTCGAATTTTCTTCAAAAATAGCGAGAAAATCATTGAAACCCTGCAAAATACAAACAAATATTAAAAAATCCTGCATATATAGGTTTATTTGCTGCAGAGGACGTGTGGGGGAAGAGTGGTTGTTGGATGGCATCATCCAACGGTCGGGATTGATTGGGAGAAGGCGTAGCGAAGGCGGAAGAAAATTTTAAATCAGAGTCGTCGATCGCGCAGAGATCAATGATCGGGAGCGGAAACAGGAAGTCAAAGTGGAAAACGTTAACTGGGCGATCGAATCAGGGTGATGGAATATGGGCCGTCGATCTACAGATCAGATCGACGGCGAAGATTAATTGGATGTCACGCCGTAGCCCGGTTAACTATCGGGCATCTTCGGTGAGCGATAGCCGTTGGATGGCTCACCCCAGATCGGACGGTGTACAATGATATCGCGCGGGGTCCATGTCTGAACGTTAACGCGTGATGGACGACGATTTTATGAACAGTGCCCAGGACGCGTGTCAACCGATGAGTGGAATCGCTGGCAATCGGGAAAAAACCGCCTTTGCCCAAAGGCGGTGCGATGAATACCGCGCAGTTTTTGGGCATGTGAGTGGAATGCGGGGACCACCGGGGAGACGGACTCTACACCGTCGATCTGCAGATCAGATTGACAGTGTAGAATGACTGAAAATTGGACCGGTGGAAAAAATCATAAAATAATATAAAATCGAGAAATTAACATAACCAAAGGTTTATATTATTTTATGATGCGGATTGGCGCCCGATTGCGGGGCTGTGGGGCACATGGGAAATAATGTGACCAGGGTTTTTAAGAGGAAGGGGCTTAAGACTTAGCCCGAGGGGGCTTATGTCCCCACCACAAAAAATGTAATTTTAATGATTTTTGAATGATTTTCAAAGGGTTAGAGGGGTTTCGATAAGGCAAAGAAGGAGTCTTTAAACCTTATAAAAGTGATTTTGATGAAGGGGGAATGGGAAAAACAAGAAAATGAGGGATTTTCATGGGAAATAGAGGGATAGAAAATGAGGTTAGCTTTGGAAAAGGGGAAAAGGGGGAAAAGGGTATTGTAACAGTATTCTTTCTTGGGAATCAACAAGATTCTGAAAGGGGAATTGGCATAGTAGTGAAGATTCGAGGATAGAGGCAGGAGGCCTTCAAGAGTCTTAAAAAACCAACACTTTTTAGTAATAAAATTTGTTCCTTGAAGGCTCAAAAAAATTTTTTTAGCCAGCATTTGGTATAATAAATTTTATAGTTGGCTAACAGACCCCATCATAGGTTGCATAGATATCTGGATTGAGAGTAGTATATCTAGACCAATTTATATCTAGATGAAAGAAGCATATTTGGAATTTATAAAAAATGGATATCCTAAGAAAAAGGTTTTAATACATTTGTTCACTAATAATTTTTGTAAGAATTCCAAAAGTATGTAGGTCGCTAGGCAACACTTCAAAAATGACAAGGAAGAATGGATGAAGAGGACCATGTTGCGGACACGGATGAGGACACACTAATGAATGATGTTGCGATGAAAGAAAGTTCCTAAAGTGGTCTAATGTTGCCTAATATGATACTTGGAAGGGTGTGAACACCAATGAATACTTTCATTTAAGAGGCGGGAGGTGGGGGGTATTGTAAGGTCCTCAACACATGACACTTGCTGATATTTGTAAATGTAACTAATTATGGTATTGATCCTTACTTGGGCATGTAAATGTAAATGGATAGAAAAACTCAAAAATAATCGTAATTAAATCTAATACTAGCTGATGAGAGGTGAATCTTTGATACGAACTATGAAAATCCATGAGAAGAGGGAAGCCAACAAAGATAGGTTTAAACAAAGTAAACTATCAAACATGTACGAAATTGAGTTCTCACTTTTTAGAGGTAGCAAAAAATGATCCGATTTTGAAAAACGATGATTCAAAATACACCTTTTTTTTGGAGCATATTTTTTAGACTTTAAATTTTCTAATGTATTAAGTATGCATATTTTTTTTAAATATTAGTGACTTTCATCCCAATTTGAAAAAATACTAATTCAAAATACACCTTTTTTTGGAGCATATTTTTTAGACTTCAAATTTTCTTATATATTAAGTATGCACACTTTTTTTTTTTTTTTTTTTTTAAATTTAAGTGATTTTCATGCTAATTTGAAAAGTGTTGATGCAACATCAACCCTACCTTTTCTTTGTCTTATTTTAACACTTTAAATCTTTTGATATCGTAAGTATGGATAATTTTTTTTAAATGTTGGTGATTTTCAAGCACTTCGAAAAATATCAACCTCTTTTTTTGGGCATATTTTGGACACTTTAAATTTTCTCATATCCTAAGAACATGCAATAATAAAAGTAAGTTTTAAGAAAATAATAAAAGTAATATTTTAAGGTTAGAATTTTTTATATATTTATATATCGTTAATTAATATTTCAATACACAAAATAATTGCCGATAAAAAATAATAATTTTGCATTTTACATAAATATATAACTAAAAAAAACGTATTTCAGCACTTTTTCACTAACAATAACATGTTAAAAAACATTATGAACAAATTGAATTTTTTTTTTGGAAAATAACACAGTTATGAAATTTTGTGAATTTTGTATAAAAAATAATGTCATTCGAATTTTCTTTTAGAAAAAATGATTCACAAGTAAAATAAAAATAATAATAATAATAAAACATACAATTTAAAAAAATATATAAAAATAAAAATCTTTAAAAAAAATCATAAACATTAAAAACAAAAAACTTTAAAAAGAATTAAAAAAACACATTAAAAAAATAAATACTCAAATTCAAATAAAATAAAAGTTTGAAAAAGCTGAAAAAACACATTAAATAAAATTTAAATAAAAAACTATAAAAAAAAAGAAGAAAAGAAAAGAACCCTCGCCCATGACACCTTAGGCTGCTGGGTAGAGGTTGGTTTCTCTAATTTCTAATTTTTCTTTTATTATTTTAAAAAAATTGTAGTTTTTATTTTTTATTTTTTAATGTTTTTTATTTTAATTTATTTCATTAATTTTTTATTTTAATTTTTTTTAATATATATATATATATATCTTTCCAATTATTTTTTTAATTTCAATTTTATTGTAATGTTTTATTTATTTATTTTAATTTTTTTTTTTGTGTTTGTTTTTATTTAAATTATCTAATTTGGTTTTATTTATTTTTTTTATTGCTTTTTTGTGTTAATTTATTAAACATTTTTCTTGAAATATTTCTTTTTTTTTCATTTTATAAATATTTTTTTATTTTATTTTTACGCTGTAAAGCGTCTTTATATGAGAACAACTTCCCTGGTGTTACTGTGGCAATGTGATGACCATGCGATCTTTGTGTTAGACGATTAAATTATTTCTAGTCGTTGGTTGCCCTGAAACACCATTCTGCATACACCTGTCTCACACTGAAATAAGAGAAATACGGTTCTCATTCTTTTGTTTCTTGGGTTCACATGAGAACTGAAAAATAGGTTCTCCGTCGTGGGTGATGTTAGTTATGGATAAAACTGAATGTTTGTTTGACTGCAAATGGCTATATTTTGCTTCATCACATTCCGTATTCTCGAATTCATCCACAGATCAGAGGTTGTCTGTGTTTCAGTAATTACTTGACTCAATCCATCGCAGGGATACCAGCAAACAATGATGCCATAATCTCTGTTGCAACCCTCGTCTGCAACATTGTGTACGCCAGCATAGAGAAGGAAATATACAAATTATGAATACTGAAAATTGTGGCGTAGTTCATGTGAAAATTGTTTGTTGCGAAAATGCATCAGTAAAGTCTTTCGTGGTAGCAAGAAACAAGGTGTACAGTCTTTCATGGTAGAAAGAGACAAGGTGTACAGTGCCCACAAGGATGAGAAGATTCGAGTATGGCAGCGTCCGCGAAGGCTTCATTTGTCTTTGAAACTATCGACCATAATTCCAACCATGAGTGGGACGTCAACATCTAATATCAACTTCTCAATTTCAGAAGAGAAATCTCGGGAAATTATATCTTGTGGTTGAAATTTTTTTTTTGACGTTGACGTGCATTTGTTTTAATTGATTCATTGTCTACACCATGATTTTAGTTCATATATACATGTGATTTTTTATCAGGGATATATACATATGGAATTAAATCAAAATCAGGGGATTTCGCTATACATAATAAATATACAAGCTGGTGGCACATATATAGGCTATCCTTATGGTTAATTTTTTTTTCTTTCTTCATGCTTGTGTCCATAGATGCTTGAATTTGTTACAATTAATGACAGACACCTATATTAATTGATTCGTTGGTTACATTAATAGTTTTATTTAATATTTAATAATTATGTGTATGCTGAAGCAAAAAAAAACTTGAACGATCTTCAAATATAAGGAATTAAATTCGTATATCTGCAATATCGCGTACTCTCATGTGTAGAGTTCTTGAATTGTCATTGTTTTCCTATCCTAGAGAACCATACAAGTAACAATTTTATCAATGGTGGTTACAGACTTATTATCTAGCCGAATAGAGAGTTTAAATGAACGATTCACTAAAAAAATTTAGCAATTCAACAATGAAATCAGAATTTGTTTAGAATGGCCACTATACACGCAACATGTATATATGGCCATAAGATTCATTCTGGATTTATTTTTTCTATACATCCATTTTAGATTGATTTATTTTACACGTCAAGAAGCGATTTAGAATAATTTATTTTTTTCTAAGTCATCCAACTCAGCACATAGTGGTCACTTTCTGAAAATAGATAATGCACTATTAAAGAGAGGAATCACCATTTCTCAGCAGATGACATTAGGTTTTATTGGTGGAATTTGGATTTCTTTTTAATTTCATATCATTTTTTATTTTTTTTTGCTTTTTAGACTTATTATTCAGAAAAATTATGTTTCAAATTTTGTTAGGTGTTATCATAATAAATTAATTTTTTCCAAAAAAAACATTTGTTTAAAAAATTATCTTTCCATAACATAACTATGTTAAAAAATCACATGGAAAGAATCAAAATGACCATGACTTTTTAAATCTTAAATTTTAGTTTAAAATTTTATATGATAATTTTCTTTTTAAATTACTAAAGTTTTACATAAACCAAACATTACAATTATTTGCTTTAATCTATTGAAGTATAATAAGATTGAAATTATTAAAAAAACATAAGTTTCATATTTTAAATTTAAAAAATAAAAAAATACTAAAAACGTGGATAACTAATCTAATTTCAACAAGGACATTTTTAAAACAATAAGTAATTTAAATTTAAATAATTAGTTAATTATAATAATTTTTTAAAATTATAGTAAAAAAAAAATATTATAGTTAATAATAATAAATCATAATTTTTTAATTAAAAAAAATTATTATAATCAATAATAATTTATCATAATTTTTATTGAAATAAATTATCATCTTACATAATCATATAAATTATAAATTGTCATCTAACATAATCATATAAATAACTATATGCCACTTAATATTATTTTCCACTCGTTAATGTTTTTAAATAACCATATAAATTACCATATGTCAATTAATACTATTTTCCACTTGTTAATGCTTTTAAAAGAAAGGGTTTGGATTTTGATTGTTGATGGATTTTCTTACAAATAAGGAGGTTGATGGGCCATACACATTATTATTCGAATCTTTCTAATCTTATATTAAATTTTATTCAAAAATTTTGTATATTTTAGCATAAAAATTTATTTTCTTGATTTCCTTAAACTAAATATTCCATTACCTTAACAATGAAAAAAAATATATCATAACACAGTTTTTTCATACCATTCATAACTTAGACTTTGTTTTCAACAATAAGCTTATACTCCTTTCCTTAATTAATATGTCTATAATTATTTTTATAAAATATAGCTTTTTTTTTGTTCCCTTGAATATTTAGAATTCCTATATATTTCAGTCAAATTCAACTTCTCTTAAGAATCTAAGATATATTTTTATATTTTAACATAGAAAATCATATTTTGATTTCCTTAACCTCAATATTCCATTACCTTAATATAACAATCCATGGAAAAAAAATTAATGTATCATAATATAGTTTTTTCAAACCATTCATGACTTAGAATTTGTTTTCAACACTAATCCCATACTTATTATGTTATTTATTTTTTACTGACCCCAAATTTGGGATTATTTAGCTTAGCTTGCCTTCACTTAAATGAACATTTGTGGTTTTTTGGGTGGAATTTTGCAGTGTTGGAATTGTTTTTCCCGATGTGCGAGTAAGTCTCAAGGATGTGGTCTAATGGTTAATCCAATATTGGACAAGGCTATTTATAGTCCTGTAAGATATTCCAACTCAGTTCGACGTTAGGGGTATCGAATTCGAGACCCGAAAACAGTTGATGGAGAGGCTTCTCAAAGTTGCAGATGAAGATAATGAATGCTTTCTTCATAGGCTTCGAAAGAGGATCAACAGGTTTGATCAGAATCTTATTATGTTATTTTTTACTAAACCCATATCCAAGATTATTTAGCTTAGCTTTCCTTTGCTTAAATGAACATTTGTAGATTTTTTGGGTGGAATTTTGCAGTGTTGGCATTGTTTTGCCCGAGATCAGTTATAGAAATATTGCCCACTTATGAGCAGTTAAGAACTCTAATTCTTGAAAATGTGAATGAAAAAAAAATTGTTGATCTTGATCAAGTCGAAGTCAGGGGTATCGAACTCAAGACTGATAGAAGTTGATGGAGAGGCTTTTCAAAGTTGGAGACAAAGATAATGAATGCTTTCTCCACAAGCTTCAAAAGAGGATCGACATGTTTGATCAAAAGCTTATTATGTTATTTTTTACTGAACCCAGTTTTGGGATTTATCTTTTTCCTCTATACTATTCTTCCCTATGTTACTGGTTTATTGCATTTCCTTTGCAACATATGGTGCAATTGCTAGTTATTTTTATTTATTTATTTATTTATTATTATTATTTTGTCTGTGATCCTCCAAGCTTGACCTGTGGCTTAAGAAGCCACAACCCAGGGGCATCTAAGCCATCAAAGTCACCCGGGGATCACACCCGGCCTGGGCCACACCAGCCCTTATACTGACTTAAGTTTATGCATGTCTCCTCCCCCTAGCACAGGGGATAACCACCCCCCCCATGAGGTTTGATCCTGGGTTGCCTTGTTGGCGAGGCCCATCCTCAACCAGTTGTGCTAGCAAGACTTGACTCTTATTATTATTATTATTATTATGTTTGATATTTTTTTTCTTTTTTTAATATATTTTTTTATATTTGATTTTTTTTCTATTTTTTTTATTTAATTATTATTTTTTTAACTCTTTTTTTTTACTTGTTATTTTTTTTAACTCTTTTTTTTTTTTAGTTTTAATTTTTTTTTCAATATTTTACTTTTTGATTTTTTTTATCTTTCATTTTAATTTATTAATATATTTATATTTTGTTTTGTTTAATTTTAATTTTTTGTTCATGTCGATCCTCGACTAGCAACCCGACACCATTATGTCAATTTGATAGTTGGTTTTACATTTTTTGTTATAATGGATCGAGTCCATCCAACAATGAGTCAAATACATGGCTGATTTTTAAGTTGTCGTTGCAGTGGGTCGAGTTTTCCTACACTGTGTGTCAATTTAATGGTTGTTTTTTAAATTTTTGTTGCAATGTGTCAAGTTTTCTTAGGCTAAGATTTTAAAATAGCTATACTTTTAGCATTTAAAAAAGAAATTACTCTTGGTATAATGACTCTTTCATTCAAGGGTTCATTTTTAAAGGTTTTTTAGCTATATAATTTTTCCATAATTCCCTGGTTGAAATATGTTCAAAAATTAACATTTTTTGTAGTCATCATCTTTGGTTTTAATTCCATGGTTGAAAAATAATCAAAGTTTTAAGGTTTTCCTATGTCATGATATTTTATCTTTAATGTTATGGTTGAAAATAATTATAGGTATTTTATCTTCAACACTATGGTTGAAAATGGTTGGAATTTTAAGGTTTTTCAGAGACGTGGTATTTTATCTTTAATTTGAAGGCTGAAAATCGTTGGAATTTTAAGTTTTTTGGAGTCGTGATATTCTATCTTTAATGTCATTGTTAGAAAAACTTTATAATTTATATAAAAAAAAAATTATTCTAGCATCAACACTTTTCGTTTCCAAGGTACATTTTGCAGAAAAATATTGGTTTTTATTGGATTTTACTGCCTCTTTTAAAAATTGTTGAAATTTTACTTGAAAAAAAAAGAAGAAGAAGAAAGAAAGATTCTAGCATCAAAAATTTTAATTTTTAGGGTGTTATTTTGCACTTTTTTGGCTATTATTGTGTTTTATTTTTGTTTTTAAAAAATGTTAAAAATTTACCCTGAAAAAGAAAATGACATTATTCTAGCATCAACACTTTTCATTTTCAAGCTGTTTTTTCATTTTTTTTTTGGGTTTTTTTGCTAGAGTTCTTGTTTCGAGTTTAGATTTCCTGTTTAAAAATTTACTTTGATTTTATGGATTTAATATAGACAATGAATTATTAAATGCTCAACAAAATATTTGGTGGAAGTTGTAGAAATAACTTCCTTATTTATGGAAGTAGTGGGGGTTGTACCCCAACTACCTTATCCAATATATGAGAGATATACCATAAGCTTCTCATTTGACCTGATGGATGTCTCTAACAAAAATATGTTAAAGAAGATGACTTGTGAAAGAGGAGAAAATATAGAGAGAAACATGTACAAGATGAGAAGGGGAAACATTCTCTGTTACGATGAAAGCATCCCCTGGGAGAGAGGAAGCACTCATGGGAGGGGTGAGTAGATAAAGTAGAAGCACACATGCACATGAATGAGTAGTTGGGAAGAATGAGTATTGAAGAAGCGAGGGGACCAAAGTGTGAGAAACAGTGGAAACTAGGATATTGCGTGTGGGGGGTGGGGGTGAATCAATGGTGTTACCAAATTATACAACTCTTAAAAATTTACACTTTTAAATCACTTTAGAAACCAATAATGTAATCAAAATCATAACTAAATCATATAAAACATAAAATCATAATCATTTTCATACACATGTGCAACATATATATAAGACATTAATATTCTTTTTATTTCTTTTGAAAAAGAAAGCTTCAACTTTCTATTACATTATTTCCCCACAAGCTTCCACTTGTAGGTTTATTAGTTGTTATTGAAAGGAAATTCTATCCCTCCTTGCTTATCATCTATTGCTAAAAGATGATATGAAATGAGGGAAAACTTGTTAATGTTATGCAAGTTGCCTCATCCATATAAGAAATGTGTTTTTTATGTGCATGGTTTTATATGCAATGAGTAGGTTTCTTCCAGGATTTAAATGTTAAAATGTCTTAAAAATAACATGCCAACATCAACAGTTGAAAAAACATATACATCAAACCATAAAACAAAAATTTTGATGAAGGAGTTCACCCCGCCTAGGCTATATCTCCTTGGCCTGTCAACATGACTAGACCACTCTTCAATTTGGTGAATAAAGGTACAATCAGTGTATTGCCTTACTATGTGGCAATCACCCCTTCAAGATGATGTACTCCTACAAATAACTCTCACATATAACAACAATACAACTATCTCCTACAGATATGATCTATACCTCACCAATGAGTGCTAGAAAGCCCTCACAAATACACTCCAATTCCACACTGAAGCATACATAAAATATCTTCACAAACTCAATGTATGAAGAAATAAAACTAGAAATGAACCATGCTATCCATAGCTACCACAAAAAAAATTTTGTAACTGAGAACAACCCCTACAAGGTCTCCTCCTTGATCCAAAAATACCAAAACTGCTTCAAATCGTTGATTGATCCATACACCCTTCTTGTAAAAATTGCAAAATTACCTTAAATATGTGTTCAAATCAGAAAACAGAAGCTACCATTGGATTAATAACATCATTAAACCCCTGAGTAGCCTCTTCTGCTTCTCCAATTGTACTTCAAGTTCTCTAGACATGGCCTCCTCTCCTGGTGGCCTTGGGCATAAAAAATATTCAAGTGGGAAAAAATCCATCAAGAAGTCATCCTTTGCCTCTGAAACCTATTCCAATGGATTCCTAACATGACAAAATTTTAAGAATGAATTTTACTGAGCTCAATTTGGTCAAATATTTCCTAGGATAGGCCTCATTTACTCCAGGCCTAGTAAACTGCCACTAAATTTGGTGGACTGCCAATTAAGTCCACTAAGAGTGGAACTCTGCCAAATCTGGCGTGCTCCTCTAAAACTCTACCAACTTAACTCCGGGCTTAATTAACGCAAAGCGCGTTTTATGGGCGGATAAGTGCGTGTTTAAGGAGATAAGCGTGTTTAGTGCTAAATGCGACTTATCATGGGTTAACCACGTTTTGAACGTTAATTAAACGTCATTAAAAAAAATATGTTGATTCATTGGTTTGGCCCTCAGTTCTGCGACTACGGTCACATGGGGAGGAAGTTGGCCTACAGGGCTGGCCCCCTCCAACCCCTAACGGTTGGGCCAATTGAAATCAAATATGTGCAACAAACATATAGGGTAGGAACTACCTGGTAGGAGAAACAATAGAGTCATGCGTCAATAGGCATGAGGCCAGGGGTTCGACCCCACTCCGCGACATAAATTTTGCACCAAGTTATAATAAATTCTTCGCTAACTTGTTGATGCCACCATTCTAGAACTCCTCCATACTTGGTTAGTGTATCCTCCAGAGTTGGTGATATCCGCCGAAAGGTGGGTTTGAAAATATATATATATATATATATATATATATATATATATATATATGTGTGTGTGTGTGTGGAATTATGAATTACATATAAATCATTCTTCCCTAGATAGGTGCTAATCTAGAACAACAGGTCAAAGACTTTATGACTATCTTTCCTAACTATAAACACACACACAGAATGAAATAAGAATTTTACTTGGCGTCCAAGCGCTTCCAAAGTCTCCTTCTGTTGCTTTTGTTGTAGCTTCAAATTCTAGCTGGCTGTGCAAAATATTTTTTGCAAGAATGAACACTAAACAACAAGAGATAGAAATAATACAGATGTCTATTCAGGTTATTTAGCTAAATCAATAAAGCATCCATATACATCAAATAAGAAGTCATGATATGGAAAATAAAATCTTATATAGATGCATATAGGGAAAAACAAGCAGTAATCTTTATTGAAGATAAAAGGGGAGGTTACAACCTAGTGATTGATTTAGTGTCACCATCTCCAGCAGCATCCCAACCTCATCACAATGCAGATATCTCCAGTAATATGTCACTCAAATCAACTCCTCAATTGAAATTCCACCAGCATTTTTCTACTCCAATTATTCCTTATCAAACACGAAGATCTGTGTTCAATTTATAGAGGAGATGAAGGTAGTTTTACAATAAATGAATTTCTATTAATAGGCAAGACATGTTCCCAATCTTGTAGATGTAAAATGGACACATGGATTTGAATTTTGACACATGTGAACTCTTCTAGAAGGCACTGGCCAAGTGGAGATTCCGAAACAATGAGAATTTCACTCCCAATGTGACCAACACACCCTTGGATGTTGGGAAGTGCTTTGCAGAGTAGCCTTGCATGGGGATACCTGCATATGCAACACACTTAGTCCCTTTAGAGACATCGTTGATGAGCTCTCATATGATATATTATAAACTTCAAATCTTGGAAACCTTTGCAGATGAAAGTATTTAAATGATTTGTATTGTTCTTTGTCTTAGGGCATATAATAACTGAAATGATAGGGGATGATATACCCTATTCATTGGTCTTGGAGATGATGCCCAGTTAACCAGGTCATTGGGAATGATGCCCAAATTGACCTATAACAATTGCCCCCTAAAGCATGAAGTTAGAATAATAATAACAATATTTTGATTGAGATGCTTTACATTGTGATGGGTTGGAGATGAAGCGGAGTGGTGACTTGCATCAATCTTACAATACATTACATCATGATATATCCTCTTGATCATAATTGCTGAGGTAGGAATTCCCATGTTCAGCACATAATCAATCTAATAACATGTACATAATTCAGAAATTCATCTACATTGGAATGTTGTCCAATACAGACATGCCTATAGATATAGGCCCATGTTCGGATGACGATCTATATGTAAGGTCATTGTACAGATGATGTGTACAACAATCCTGAAATCGCGGCCCGGATGGTTGAAACTAGATCTGGGGTCTTCTTATCTCGTTCACTCGATCATTCGGGTACAAGTCTAGCCATGCGAATATATGATTTGTGTCGAACATGGAAAGAAATCATTTGATTACCAGCCAATGATGTGATTTGTTAACAAACGCGAGAGAACCACAATTGATGTCAACGTCCCTCAAGGTACTGCAGTACATTTCACAAGGTGTGAATAGATGATTTGATGTCGAACACTAAAAAAATCTTTCGGTAAAATGTTCGGAAGCGAGGATCTTGTAGATGTTGTAACAAGCCTCATGGTACTGGAATCGGATGTTTCTAGGTGAACTTCCTGGATAATGATTTGTCGTCAACAGGAAGTCACCTTATTGCTAAATGGAAGCTATTGATTTCAGAGACAAAGGTATGACTTGATATAGCAATTTTCAGGGATGACGGTCATGAGAATGAAGGTTTATGAGTATTGCAGAAGGATGAGTATTCACTGGATGACTTCTCTTGAACATATCGGCGACATTGAGATGAGTTGGCAGCATTGACCAAAAACCAAAGTGAAGGTATGATGAACCATAGGTATGAATGAACCATCAAGAATATTACCCAACCCAAATAGTCACGGACATGGAGTGAAGTGTCATGTTCAAGAGTGACTTGCTACCGTAAAGAATTCTGCTCACTTTTCCCAAATTTTCCTCAGTCATTTTTCGACCAATACCTCTTTATTTTTTAACAAGATTGAGGAGGATAACATTTGATTGATCTATAATTCAACCCTTCGGGTGAATAAAGTATCTCTATTTAATAATTTAACCAGTCTAGTGATGAGTGAAACTCGATTCTTGCCATGATCGACAAGCCCGTCACTATTTTATGTTTTAACGAGCTTAACAACAATGATAGCCAGATCATTTTTCATATTTAGAGAGCTTGAGAAAGAGGACGAAAGAAAACTCCATAAGTATTTTTTCGTAAAGTTGTCGCTCAGATCTGAAAAAGTGTAAAATAATATCTGAGAGAACCTCTTTAGTCATGTTCGACCAAGGTATTCTTTTTTCGTAAATAATCTATCTAGGTCCAGAAAAGGGTTAATCTTATACTGAGTAGATATAAATTCATTTACTTTTACGAGCTCAAGAAGACAAGTGCTCGGAAATATTTTCACATTATCGAAGTTTGAAAAGAGCTGAAAGAAGAATCCAGGGGTTCCTTTTTCGCTGTTATCGAAGCTCAAAAAAGAGATAAAAGTGTGCTTCAAATCCTTTTTCGTTTTTAACAAATCTCAAAAAATAAGGAGAAAAAGTATGCTTTGTGGTCAAATCATTCTTGAAATAAATATGCACAACTAATCTGTTCATTAGTTGCAAGACCTGTTCAGAACAACATCAAATGGATTAAAAATACCCGTTCATGATAAAAACATAATAAAACTATAGTCATAGCAAGAAATGTAATTTTCAAATAATTAAATGACTATTAAAAGTAGTTTTACTATTCATTTTTACCATTCCATAGTTACCATTTGCATTTTGGAGCTCTGAACCTGATTTTTCCCCTGAACTTCAGTTGCTGATTGTGATCATTTCTGTGGACGGATTTCATTTCCGTTTGATCCAGGTTAGTGATATGAACCTCCTCTTTCCTTCAGTAATCATTTCATTTCCAATTTCTACAAATTTTCAGGGTTTTAAGGTCCCTAGGGTAAATTCTTCCCAAAAAGAGGGCAACGCACCCTTGGATGTCGAAACCTGCATTACATAGCAAGTAAATTGAAGGCTACTTTCATACACAACACACTATATCTTGTTAGGGAGTGCGTTGGGTGCAATCTAGAATTTTGTTTTTTCATTATGCCCAAAATCTGCCTTATTTTTCACAATGAATGGAATCTAATGGTTATTATGGTTACATTTAAGGTTTCCATGGGATTACAATGATGATTACGTGGAGGGAAAGAGAACAGGTTGAACATGATATGATTGCCCTAAATGATTCGGGTACAGTAAGAGCCCTAAGAGAGTGTGGACTGATAAAGTACTTCGGGTTGTTAGGGATGAGGCAACAAATAGAACTATTGGAGTTCTTAGTTCGAGCATGGGATCCAGCTATCGAGGCATTTCATATTAAGAACCAAGTGGTTCCCATAACAGTCGAGCATGTATACTTTCTTACAGGTTTGTCAAGGAGAGGCTTGCCTATTTCTCTCTCAGGGTCTGTTGTAGGAGGAGAGACAGTGGGAGATTATGTTTTGTAAGATTTTTATCTAGAGGCAGAGCCAAGAAAATATGGAAGATAAACATATAGGATGTTAGAGATTTGCCTTTGAGAACTATCCTTTTCATGATCGCAAAACTTACCAGCACCGTTACATTACATGTAGCTAATAGATCATATATGAACTATGTGCTAGAGTGTATGGAGCCAACAATATTCAATTGGTCTGATGTTGTACTTTCTCATATAAAGGAACCACTGAAAAAAGCAAAGGGAGGAAGGAAGAAGAATTTTAGTTATGTTTCGATCCTTATATCCTTCGCCTTGGAACGAATTCCACTGATGTAGCCACAACATGTGACATTGAATGTGTCTAATCCTAGAGATCCGAGTATGCAGAGATGGGTAGAACTCATGGGTAGGCATGCAGGCCAATCTACCATTGTGTTCTTGACTGCGTTCTTCTTCTGGTTCCGATGAAATATTGTCGCCATTGATGAGTATGCATACATAGGCATTGATTTCCGAGGAGATTCAGATTTAGCATTACCAGAAGGGGTTCAGTGGGGTGCAATGGGTGAGAATTGTTTGACCATGTTTCTTGATTTTCCTAAGGTTTATACAATGTTGTTGTATTTTTTATGTTTTCCCAAGACTAAAATAATTGTTTGATGTAATGCAGATTTTGGTCATGTTCAACTAGTAGAGGAACCAGAGCGTGAAGCATATGTGCTAGCAGAGAGGGATGTCAGGAGAGTAGTCTTTTAGGATCTTTATATGGCTGAGACTCTGGCTGAGCTTCGGCAACACATAGAGGGTTTAACCTTTGGAATTCCAAATTTCCAGATCAAAGAGCTACCCATGCGACTGCAGCAACACACTATTTGGGTTCCTACTCACTAGATGCGGTTACTACGTAGGCTAGCTAGATCTATAGAATGTTACCACGAGCACCACTAGTTTACTTGTGACATTTTGCATACATTTTGAGGTCAGATGACCAATGTGTCTTGGGAAATTTTTTTGTAAAGTCCTATAACTATCTATCTATATGATTTCAGCATTTTCCTATGTTTATTGTGCAATCCTATTCAATGATGTGAATTTTTTCTTTACATGTTTTGAAAATGTCTGTTTAAAACTTGATTAGCTAAAGAATCAGTCAATGTGTTAAAATTTTTGGAAATGTGTTGATATTGAATAAAATCAAAGTGTCTTTCCAAAAGTCGAACTCTTAAGAACAATCTATGCAGTGTTGGATTTCTAACAGTATAAACACTAGTAAGTTGTAGTACCACAAGTTGTGAGTCTAACCTTATTATGATACGGTTAATACCAAATGAAATGGAATCAGATAAAATTTCGATCAACGCGTTATACTCAGTGATATTGTTCGTCGATCTACCAATACAAATCCCTTGAAAACTCACTAACTCTTCGTTCAGAGCGAATTTAATGGCCCACGCTGCAAAGGATAGATTTTGCATACTACAACTAGCACCATCAGCATATCCAACAAAGGGTTCCGAAGATTCAAACATCTGCGATGAAATGTAAAGTGGATTACTAACATCAAGAAAACTCTAAAAAAAAATTAAGATAGTGAATGCAAATCAAAAACATATATATACAATATAATACAAAAAATTACTATGCTCATGAATAAGCATAGTAACGTTTCAAAGACAACCCATTTCTAGGTTGTGCCAATGGAATTCCATCATAATCAACCAACTCATAGGTGCCCTTAGCAAGAACTCTTTTCAAAATAAAGGGGCCATGCCATAATGGCTCAAAATTTCCTGTGCCTATTACATCAGCTTCTTGATCGTAAAGAAGGACCAAGTCACCCTATGAGAAAATGCGAGGCTGGAAATTTTTGTCGTATTGCACCTTTATGCGTCTCTTATGCTCTTCATTGGCCAATTTGGCTTCACGACGTGTTTCATCAAGATGGATGATGTTAAGGAGATGCGCTTCTTATTTTTAGGTGTCAGGTAACAAGTCGATTGCAAGTTTTAACAACAGTATTTCACATTGGATTGGTAAGATAACTTCCAGACCATACACCAATTGGAAAGGAGTAAAGCTAGTTGTGTTTCTCACCGAAGTTCGATATGCCCACAAGGTAGAGTACAAGATCAAATTCCAATTTATTTTACGAACTCCTATCATTCGTTGAAGCATATGTTTAAGAATCTTGTTGATAGCTTCAACTTTTCCATTTGATTGTGGATAATAAGGAGTAGAATTATCATGTGACAATACTAACTTGGCAGTCAATTCAGTCATCATGTGATTGTGAAAATGCTTCCCATGATCTGTAACTATAGCTTGTGGGACCCCAAACCTTGCAATAACATGATTAAATAAAAACAATGTAGCTATTTGTCCTATGTTGTTGAATGTAGGCATCGTTTCGGCCCATTTCGTAAAATAGTCAACTGCAACAATAATATAACCATGCCCCCCAGACGAATGAGGGTTACAGGTCATGAAGTCAATAACCCATTTCAAAAATGGTCCCATAGAGACAACAGGATGCAGTGGCGTTGGTGGTTTGTGGATTTTACGATAAAAAATATGGCACGCATGACAACTTCTAACCACGAGGATGCAGTCTCAAAAAATTGTAGGCCAAAAGTAACCAGCACGGAGTATCTTCTGCGGGATATCGTATCTAGATAAATGTCCACCACAAGCTCCAACATGACAATCATTTAAAACCTTTTCGACCTCCTCATGAGTGAGGCACCTCCTTAAAATGGTATCGACACCACGACGATAAAGTGTATCGCCGACGATCAGATAATCTTTGGCTTGGTATCGAATACGTCACTGTTGAGAGTGAGAGGTATCAGGTCAAAAAGTTTGAGTTTGGAGATAAATGATGAAATCCCCATACCAAGGATCAGATGATCCAATCAGAAACAAAGAATCGTTAGGAATTGATGGTTCCGACGTAGTTGCATTACTATCATAGGGAAGGTCACAGAGAAGCTCAGCCAAAACTAAAGATTTATTTAACTTGGATTTGATGAATTCCAAATAAAATTCCTGTAAAATGACAATCCATTTTGAATATTTCCCCCCTAGCAATTGACGTGATAAGATATAAGTCATGGGGTTGCAATCTGAAACAACAGTGGTTTTTCGGAGCAAGATGTAGTGGTGAAATCTTTAGACAACTTGAACAACTACCAAGGCAAGATTTTCTACATATGAGTACTTAACTTCCATATCATTGAGATTATGACTCAAATAATAGATTTGATGTTCAATTCCAT
This sequence comes from Pinus albicaulis, assembly GCA_034641835.2. Classification (NCBI taxonomy): domain Eukaryota; kingdom Viridiplantae; phylum Streptophyta; class Pinopsida; order Pinales; family Pinaceae; genus Pinus; species Pinus albicaulis. Next base: position 847,888,408 of record CM076573.1, on the reverse strand, counting down.
CTTCTACTTGGACCAAAATCATAGCAATGGTCGTTTCAGCCGCAACGATATATAGGAAATAATCTTTTTGATAATTATGGGGATGCATTAATGACGCGTGGACAAGAGTATCCTTGACAACATCAAAAGAAGCTTGCGCAACTTGGTCCCAATGGAAGGGAACCCCATTTTTCAAGAGTCGAGTAAATACTTTAGCCATTTTGGCGTAGTTTGGAATGAACCTTCTTAGGAAGTTAGCCTTTCCTTGAAGTTCCTATATCTGAAGTAAATTTGATGGCGTAAGCAAATCAAGAACAGCCTGAACCTTCAATGGGTCGATTCAAATTCCTTCTTTTGAGACTATGAATCCAAGAAAACAACCAGAACCAACACAAAACACACATTTATGTGGATTGAGGTGTATTTTGTAGTGTCGCCAGTGTAAGAAAATGGGTCTCAAGTGCATCGGGTGATCAGTCCGATTTCGTGAATGCGTTGGTAAATCATCTAGATAAGGTTGAACAATGTGCTTGATGTCATTGAAAGCATAATCCATTTCTCTCTGAAAAGTTTCCCCAACATTATTTAAACCCAACGGTAGTTTCCTATAAGTGAATGTGCCCTAGGGACATATGAATGTTGTCTTATGTTGATCCTCTGGGTGGATATTGATTTGATCGTAGCCGGAAAATCCATCCATGAACGAAAATATTTTTCATCCAGCACAATCGTTAATAATCTGGTCGATAAAGAGAGTAGGATAGTTGTATTTTAGACAAGAAAGATTGACATCCTGATAATCGACGCACACTCTAATGGTTCCTTGCTTTTTCATGATAGGAACGATGTTGGAAACCCACTCAATAAGAAGAATAGGGTTAATAAAACTAGCACGCAAAATTTTTTCAACTTATGTTTTGATGGCAACGGATTTCTTCGGATGAATAGGACGAAGTCGTTGACATACCGATTTGACATTAGCATACATATTAATAGTGTGTTCAACAATACTAGTATCTATGCTCGAAATTTCCTCGTAAGAACAAACAAACACATCACAAAATTCACGAAATAGAGAGCGATATGTTTTGAGTTATGATGGAGAACAAGATACACCAACATGAATATTTCCTACAACACCAGGTTTGGTCGAAATATTGATAGAAATGGTTTATGAAATATTTGACATATTTCTCTTAGAATCGATTGCATTAATAGGTAAAGAATTCGAAAAGAAATTTTTGATTGATGGGTGATATAGTTCACTAAGATATTTTTCTTCATAATCAGGAAGATGGGAACAATGATGATAATATTCCCATGGTTCTCCTTCTGACATCATGGCTTCCAAAATATTCTCATTTGTCAAGAATGTTGAGGAAAAAGGATCAAAGGGAGTATCAAAATATAAGGAACGATCAACCCAAACACTCGGCGGCGCTAATTTCGGATTTGCCGCCTAAGCCAGATTGATTGATTGTTATGCCAAATCAATAGGGTTGGACAATAGAAACTCATCTAGCATAGTAATTTCAAAATCAAATGTACTCTCCCTTAAGCCAGATAGAGTGGAAGAGATCATGTAGCAGGTCTCTATACTTGCAATTTATGTCGACGTCGCGAGCGGTGGTAATCCAAAGGTTCCCATGAGACTGGAATCCTTTAAGAGTCCTACACTAATGTTATAAAGTTCTAGTTGGGGTATGTGAACGAACAGAATGCTTCCAGTTAGCTGCGAAGCGGAGGCAAAGAAGGATAGTTGATTAATGACTGTGATAGAACCTTTATATGGAAAGGCGATGATTCTAAAATATGTAGAAACAATTGCAGTCATTTCATATACCCATGGCCTTCCAAGTAGAATATTATATTCAAGGGGTCCATCAACAACCTCGACATCAACATTCATTTTTTTCCCCCCTATTTCAATATGTAGGTTATTAATAATACCACAAGGTTTATATGTACATCGATCAAAAGCCTTCAATGTCGTTGATGATTGTGATAAGCACGGCGAGCCAAGTGACTTCCAACAATTTAGAGACATAATGCATGTAGAGTCTCCCTCATCAATAATAGTGCAATGAAAAAGGTGATTGAGAACATTTACTTGTATGGAGAATACCAATTATGCTGGTAGTTGCAGCACATAGCCCGTATGGTTAAAGACTACAAGATTAGAATAAACCAGATCAATTCCCCCAATAGTGGACAATAAAGCATATTTTTGGGAGGGAAAATTTTATAATACCTCAAGAGCAGACAAAGCTGAAGTGGATTTAGCAAAATATTCAACTATATTATAATTTTGTGCAGCTCTTGCTCGAGGATTATATGTCGATTTGTGAATTACTCCCTTTGGTGGCTTGATTGTTAATTCAGGAATAGCAGTAGGCGGTACTGATTCTGTAGATGGATTCATTGTTGAGGTAGTAGGTTAATCAGTGACCTGAATACCATAATATTTATGACGTGTTGACACCAAAATATCTGTTGAAGGTTTTGTGACAGATAACATTAACACTTGGGAACTAGGAGCTGGATCTGTAGCACCATGTTTATGTCTGGATTTGGAAATGGGTCTATCAATACAAATATCACATGATAAGTCTTGATGATTTTTGAGACTTCAATGCAGTGAGGAAAATCCCTAACAAAGTGTTACTCACTATAGATTATGCATGGATAACAAGTTTTCCTAGGTCCAGACAATTGATCAGATGATCTTTCCTGTGGGTTAGAAGTTTTCTTTTTCTTAGATTTCCCCTTTTTCTTACTTCTGGGTTGCTTGTCACTTTTTCCCTTGTCAAATTACATGGAATTAATTTCGGAAGAAGGTGCATGATCAGATGTAGTAGTGTGATGTGTGCTTGCAATTCCAATCAAGCCGTCTCTAGCATGAGAGTCCTTTAATTGAGGAGGAACTGTAAATTAGACCTCGATGCATTAGGAATTTTTTCATAGAGAGTGCCAAACTGAGTGTAAATCAAGTCTAAATATTGGTCATGAGAAATAAATTTCTCTTCTGTGATGATGCCACCATGGAAAATTTTAGGGGCTAATATTCGTAGGTGGGCTAATTTTCCATGATTTTTCCAAAAAGGAGATTCGCCAATTTGCATTTTTTTGTAAAAATGATTCGCCCAAATTTTACAGTATAAAATTATTTTACCTTAAAATAGCCAACATTATATAGAGACTATATATAAATCATTATAAATTTGGATAATTTTACAAACATATCAATAAAATTTTATAGTTAACATATTAGAGACCAGTGAAATTCACCAACGTTTTAAACTTCAAGACAATTTTCCATCCTTAGAATCATCCCTGGATGCCACCCTTTGCCACATCCTCAGTTATAGATGGTAACAGGGACTTAATGAACCATTCAGCAAGGATCTGATCCAGAACAAATGTCTTAACCATTCTACGACGACGATGCCACTCATGAATATGATCAGAAATATGAGTAGCATTAGTCTGTTTGAAATTGGTCAAGAGTTTCATTCTAGTTTCATATCTGATGGGTAACTATAAATGAGTCAAAAAAACAGTAGATAGGGCAGTGAAATTATCAAAAGAAGCTCTAGGTAACTTAATGTACCATTTTTCAGCTAGACCTGTGAGCGTACGCTAGAAAATACATAGTCGAACAGAATAATCATTCAGGGAGTTTGATGAACACCATAAATGATAAGTCATAACATGTGTTGATGGATCTTCTCCAGGGTTTCCATTGAACTTAGGAATATCCGAGGGTAATTTGTGAGGTATCAACGACCACCAAGGAGCATATTTAATTGGATCATTAGTTAGCTGATTTAAATATGGTAACTATAAAGTTGCAACAAAGGGCAACTGTATATTAAAGTCAGGTTGAGCATAGCCAGGGTAAGATAGAATTTCTTGAGAAAGAGGCCTTTGAGCACCATCATAAGGAATCAGCTACTGGTAACGCAAATAGGGGTTGTTTTGAAAAGAAAACACTTGAGGATTCTATTGAACAAAACCTGGATATGATACTTGTTGAAATGAAGTTTGAGGCATTTTCACTTGAGGCTGCCAAGGGGTCTGTCCACCAATGTTATAACCCAAATTAGGATAATTTGGATTCAGTTAATAGGTATAACCAAGTTGTGGCTGTGACATCCCATGAAATGGTAAACCAACCTGCTAATAAATTATTCCAGATATAGGTTGTTGTAAATTAACTAAAGGATTTGGAGTCCGTGGACCCAACATTTGATGGTATTGAGTTGAAGGAACCACCTGATAAGGTTGTTGTACAAAATTTTGATTTTGTAATAGGGGTAAAGATGTATTAACAAGTGGAAATGATGTGGGTGTAATAGGTTGAACTATTTGATACAAGTGTACAACCATTTGTGGTTGGATAGGCAAAGTGGGCTGCCATTAACAAACTTGCATTTTGACATTAGGTTGACCAAAAAGTGACAGAGTACTATCATATTGGGTGACCAAAGGTTTCCCCCCAACATGAGGAGGATAATAAGATAGATAATATTGTTCTCCAAATATTGGGAGTCTAGTTGATATGGTACTTAAAGGAATAGACCCAGAAGGACCGGCTTGATATTGCCCTGAAGATGTGTATAAAGAATCAAGTCGTTCAGTACTCACTATAGGATTACCAGTTAAAATACTGGATGATGACATTGGTAAAGTCCATGGATTTGAAGATGCACCAGAGAAAATTCCAGATAATGATTTGTAACCTGATGGGACCATATGGCCACCATGAAAATATTACTCTGGTGAAGTTATAAACATTGACGGGGTAGCGAGGATAGGAGCTGACATAATTGGAATAGATGGTCCAACTGAAGATGTTGGATCAGACATGGTTACTTGACCAAATGTATACCCTTTTGAATCGACAGGAGTTTGAATAGGAATAGGATCAACAAAAGTAGATGGTGTCACTTGAGGAAAAGACTCATACAAGTAAAGGTCCTCCCCAAAAATGGGTTGGAGTTAAAGGTGTCTTGTCTTGTGGGATTTATTCAATCACAATTAAACCAGGTGGAAGTATTTCACCATCAGGCCCAAAGTATATTTTAGGTGGTTGACTGTGTGATATGGGAGACTCAATAGCTACAGATATTTTTGGGATGACCAAGGTAGGAACAACTTATGGTTGTTCGACTTCAGGATTCAAATGCTCTGACAAAGAAGAGATAGGATTTGGATCAATTTCTTGTTGAAAAACGTTGGGTCCAGGAGGTATGGTCTCACTAATTGGATGGATCGTGACCACAGGTAGCTATGAAGACTCCGTTTTGACAACAGTAGATGAACCAGGATGTGTACAAACAACTTGAGATAACTCTGGTTTATGGGAAGATGATGTTTCACCAGAGGTACGAATTATACTTGATTCGGCAGATCGTGATCACCTTTGCCTACCAAAAGTAACTTCTGGTGGTAAAGGTGGTTTTAATGTTGGTCTACATGAATGACAGGGGAAATGATTTTGTTCTTTCACGATTACTAATTTATTTTAACCAAAAACACTTAAAAAAAATAACAGGGTAATGCTAGCCAAAAGGGTTTACCAAGAAACTGTGAACTGTAGAATACCTCCTGGTGAACCAAGAAGTACGGGCAGGAAATATCCCTGAATGTTGTGTTCGGTGTATCACAATTTTCAAGGCAGCTGACTAGGTTCACTATGGATTGATAGCACCTAAAATTTGTCCTCCCAAATATACCCAAAGGTACGTGGAGGCCCAAGTCCGTATAAGTGCTGTCTGATGCAAAACCGCACAGTGAGAGCACCCCTTTATACTTATCGTACTGTAACACCACCCGATATACCTGAAAGTACGTGGACGAACTACAATATACTTATGTACGTGGAGTGAGGTATCACACTCAGAATGTATCGCAGACAAGTTAACGACAACTGCTATGTTTTATGATGCCGGAACACGTCTCTAGCCTAGACCTTCTAAACGTTATCGTTATGTTTCCAATGCTTTGCTAGGTAAATTGAGATAAATTTTATGTTGATCTTGTTTAACAATTTTCCTTTCAAAGGTTCATCGTGATGATGTATTAGAAATTCCTAAAATGAAAACTAAGAATGATAAGCAATATTTCAATTTTAGTTTTTTAAATGAAAATCCTAGCTACTAGAGGGAAAGAGAAATCAATTTGAGAGCAAACAAATTAATGAGCACAAACTAAATGCAGATTTCCTAATTGTTCCTTTTGAAAAACACACAAACCACTACATGAAAATGCAAGTTTTTCTTTTCCTTTCCTTTAATGTTATGATGTATTAAAGAAACTAAGTGCACTAAATCAACAAAAACAAATGCCTTTTACTTTTGAGAAATGAGGAATACAAACAACAATTTATCTTTTGAAGGAAAAATGAGGAATTAAAAAACAATTTTTCCTATCAGGAAACAAAGAATTTATGACAATTCCCTTTTTCAAAAGAAAATGGATCTAATGCGACAATGAAAATGCTTTGAAATAAATTCATCAATGATAAAGAAAAACTCTTTAAACAAACATTAAACAAATTTTTCTTTCAAAGGAGGAAGATGTAGATAAGTTCACTGGTCAATATGAGGCTCAGGCTTTTCAAAACACAACAAAGAAAAAATTGAAACAAATTACAATGAAAAATTCAAAGGAATTTGGATGGTTTTAGGAGGCAAAGCAATCTCTAAAGAGAGACAATGCTTTGCAACACAGGCCTGAAAGGGAGACAGTGCCATGAAAAGCACTGTGTCCTATCCAAGGGTGCATTGGGCCCAATGTATAATGAAAAACACAGATGTCTAACACACTTCTAATGAAAATTTGGATTTTAAAAAGCATAATATTTGTGAGTAACAACTACTGGGTGAATAAACATAGAAAATCAGAGGCTAAAACACATAAGATAAAGAGTAATATCCCCAGTGGATTCGCCAATTTGTTATGTGGAATTATGAATTATAGATAAACGATTCTTCCCTAAATAGGTGCTAATATAGAACAACAAGTCAAAGGCTTTACGACTATATTTCCTAACTGTAAACAGACACACAGAATGAAATAAGAATCTTACTTGGAGTCCAAGCGCTTCCAAAGTCTCCTTCTGTCGTTTTTGCTGTAGCTTCAAATTCCAGCCGGTTGTGAAAAATATTTCCTGCAAGAATGAACACTAAACAACAAGAGATAGAAATAATATAGATGTCTATTCAAGTTATTTAGCTAAATCAATAAAGCATAAACCATATACATCAAATAAGAAGTCATGATATGGAAAATCAAAGCTTATATAGATGCATATCGGGAAAAAAAAGAAGTAATATTTATTGATCATAGGAGAGGTTACAACCCAGTGATTGATTTAGTGTCACCATCTCTAGAAGCATCCCAGCCTCATCACAATGCAGATATCTCCAGTAATATGCCACTCAAATCAACTCCTCAATTTAAATTCCACCAGCATTTCTCTACTCCAATTCTTCTTTATCAAACACTAAGATCTGTGCTCAATTTATAGAGGAGATGAAGGTATTCTTACAATCAATGACATTCCAATAATAAGCAAGACATGTTCCCAATATTGTAGATGTCAAATGGACACATGGATTCGAAGTTTGACACATGTGAACTCTTCTAGAAGGCACTGGCCAAGTGGAGATTCCAGAAGAATGAGAATTTCGCTCCCAATGTGACCAACGCACCCTTTGATATCGGGAAGTGATTTGCAGAGAAACCTTGCATGGGGCTATTTGCATATGCAATGCACTTAGTCCCTTTAGAGGCAGCATTGATGAGCTCTCATATGATATATTATAAACTTCAAATCTTGGAAAACTTTGAAGGTGAAAGTCTTTGAATGATTTGTATTGTTCTTTGTCTTAGGGCATATAACAACTGAAATGATAGGGGATGATATACCTTATTCATTGGTCCTAGAGATGATTCTCATTTAACCAATTCATTGGGAATGATGCCCAAATTGACCTATAACACACACACACACACACACACACACACACATAATACCGCCATAACCCAATGTCAAACATTCATAAAATTTGAAATTCGACCCCATAGTTTAGGAGATGGCCCACCAGAGAGGACACGTGGCACCCTCTGGTTGGGTTATACTCCAACCCTTAAAAAAAATTCAAAATTCCAACTTAGGAAGAATTGGAGGTCATTGAACAATTTCTTTCTTCACTTAACCCATCTAGCGAATCTGAAGACAACACTTGTCATAGTGTCACTGGCCACAATCTAGAGAATATTCCCTGCAATGCTGAATGTACTTGCCACATCATTACTGCACCTTTTCTTCTCATTTTTTCCCTATTTTGGAAAAAAAACAGCAGACGATAACTCGGTCATACAAACTTGGATTTTGATGAAATGAGTTACGCTGGAATCCTGGCAACGAAGTCTATCTGGTCATTTAGTTTCAAAGAAATTTTGAGCAATTTGAAATTTTAGCTAATTTTAGGCCCTGATCCAAATTATGATCACACCTTCCCATTGACGAGCATCTGTACCCACAAAAGATGATAATTATCTTCTTGAGCTTTAACACTCTTTTGCTTTCATGTTATATCAACTGATTTTACTTGACAAGTCTTACTTGACAATTATCTTGACATGCCTTGCATCACAACTCGCTATGTCTCTCAACCACTGCTCTCTAGCTGTTGCTGACCCACTTCAACATTGTTGACTGTTATTGGCTGATACATACCCTGCTGTACCAAATCGATCTCTATGTTCATGGAAAATTGTTAGCCTTCCCACTAAGAATGAAGTCCCTCTTGCAACAAAGGCATACAAGCTTCTTCTTGAAATCCTCTTATCTAAATTAAATTTGCAATATGAGTGAAATCTTGGTTTCAACACAAGAAACTAGCTTTTTCTGCAATGGCTGCAAAAAAATTTGCATTTTGTCCACTTCTCACTGAAAGGACATCAAAATTCCTATGACATCTTGTCACAATAACACACAATCAATCTTGAAAAGAAAACATTATTCAAGAATTGAAATGATGACCACCTCGTTTTTTCTCCTTCAAAGCAATGAATGTCACCTCATGTAACATCAAGTACATGGTGATATTCTTGCACATTGGTGTATCCAATATCGACTCACAATCAACAAACACCATCGACTAAAACATAATTCGATCAACATAGTCGAAAAAAATCATGCGACATCAACAACACAAGTCAGCATGAAGTATGCAACACAATCAACATAAATCAATATGAAATGTGTGCGACACAATCGACACAAGTCAATAAACATATGATACATATTGAAAATACTCATGCATGTATCTATTTACAATTAACCTATCAAAAGTTCTCTATTTATACATACAAAATATCATGCATATGTACACTATTCAAATCTCTCTTTCAAGTACACTATTCCTTGAGATACTTATAGGATTTTCTCCTTGAAGTATGTTCTCTGAAGTCTCAACATTTTCCAAAGATGAAAATTGAGGTGGGGCTAGTAGCAACCCTAGCCTCCTTCTCTTTTTTCATAGTTGGGAAGTCATACCAACAAGCGCTCCTTCTCCTCTTCATAGCTTCAGCCTGGTAAGCATTTTCCTCTTAACAAACAACCCTCTTTGCACAAAGAAACAACAAAACTTATGCTCTGATACCAACTTGATCTGAAATGAGGGAAAACTTGTTAATGATATGCAAGCTCCCTCATCCATATAAGAAATGTGTTTCTTATGTGCATGGTTTTATATGTAATAAGAAAGTTTCTTCCAGGATTTAAATGTTAAAATGTATTAAAAATTACATGCCAAGATCAACAGCTAAAAAAAACATATACATCAAACCATAAGACAAAAATTTTGATGGAGGAGTTCACCCTGCCTTGGCTACATCTCCTTGGCTTGTCTACATGACTAGACCACTCTTCAATTTGGTGAATAAAGGTAAAATCAGTATACTGCCTTACTATGTGGCTATTACCCCTTCAAGATGATGTACTCCTGCAAATAACTCTCACATATAACATCAATACAACTATCTCCTACATAGATGATTTATACCTCACCAATGAGTGCTAGAAAGCCCTCACAAATACACTACAATTCCACACTAAAGCATACATAAAATATCTTCACAAAATCAATATATGAAGAAATAAAACCAGAACTAAACCATGTTGGCCATAGCTGTTGCAACAACAGTTCTGTAAATGAGAACAACCCCTACAAGCTCTCCTCCTTGATCCACAACTACCAAAACTGCTTCAAATGGCTAATTGATCCATACACCCTTCTTGTCAAAATTCAAAAATGACCTTAAATATGTGTTAAAATCAGAAAATAGAAGTTACCATTGGATTCATAACATCATTAAACCTCTGAGTAGCCTCTTCTACTTCTCTAATTAGACTTCAGGTTCTCTAGACATGGCCTCCTCTCCTAGTGGCCCTAGGCATAAAAAATATTAAAGCGGGAAAAAATCCATCAAGAAGTCACCCTATACCTCTGAAACCTATTCCAATGGATTCCTAGCATGCCAAAATGCTATGAATGAATTTTATTGAGCTCAATTTGGTCGAATATTTCCCAGGATAGGCCTCATTTACTCTAGGCCTAGTAAATTGCCACTAAATTTGGTGGACTGCTAGTTAAGTCCACTAAAAGTGGAACTCCGCTGAATCTGGCGTGTTACTCTAAAAATCTGCCAACTTAACTCCAGGCTTAATTGACACTAAGCATGTTTTATGGGCGGATAAGTGCGTGTTTAAGGAGATAAGCACATTTAGTGCTAAATGTGGTGTATCATGGGTTAACCATGTTTTAAAATTTAATTAAACGTCATTAAAAAAATCCGTTGATTCATTTGGTTTGGCCCCAAGTCCCAGGACTGCGGCCACATGGGGAGGGGACTGGCCCCCTCCAACCCCCAACAGTCAGGCCAATTGAATTCAAATATGCGCGGTGAATGTGTAGGGTAAGAACTACCTAGTAGGAGAAACAATAGAGGCATGCGGTAGTAGGCATGAGGTCAAGGGTTCGACCCCCACTCTGCCACATTTTCACCAAGTTATAATAACTCCTCTACTAAATTGTCGATGCCGCCATTCTAGAACTCATACATACTTGGTTAGTGTATCCTCCTAAGTTGGTGATATCCACCAAAAGGTGGGTTTGAAAAATTATATCATTATATATATATATATATATATATATATATATATATATATATATAACTCAATGTCCAAAATTCATAAAATTTGACATTCAACCCCATAGTTTAGGAGATGGCCCACCAAAGAGGACATGTGGTGCCCTCTAGTTGGGTTATACTCCAACCCTTAAAGATATTTCAAAATTACAACTTAGGAAGAATTGGAGGTCATTGGACAATTTCTTTCATCACTTAACCCATATCGCGAATATTAAGATGACACTTGTTACAGTGTCACTGGCTACAATCTGGAGTATATTCCTTGCAATGCTGACTGTACCTGCCACATCATCATTATACCTATTTTGCTCCATTTTTGCCTTTTTTGGAAAATTAACAACAAACAATAACTCAGTCATATGAACTCGGATCTTGATGAAACGAGTTGTGTTGGAATCCTGGCGACAAAATCTATCCGTTCGTTCAGGTTTGAAGAAATTTTGAGCAATTTGAAATTTTAGCTAATTTTAAGCCTTGATCCAAATTTTGATCACCCTACTTGTTCATCAACTACTATTGGAAGGGACTATTACTCGTTCTCACTTATCAACCACTGCAAAAAAGTACTATTTCCCCTGCTCGTTTATCAGTTTTCACTGAAAGGGACTATTTCCCCTCAAATGCAAGCTACCACTTGTTAGACACATTGATCCATCTCTCATCCATTTTCAAGCTTAGGTCAATAGGCCAGCTTATTTCATAAAAATCAAATTTCCCACCTAAACCATTCACCAAAAACACTATAAAATCACCTTTAGCAATATCTGATTACTAAAAAAACCATCAAACACACCAACAACATGAATCCTTAGCAATTACTAATTTCACCATAAAAATATCTTTGCTGAACACATCAAAACACCATTCACCAATTCATTATGTGCCTTCTCAAACACCTTTCAGACACCAAAAATGATCTCTGATTCACCCCTGATGCATACTAACATTATGCATCTTATTTCTTCAACAACCTATCACACCAACAAACTCACAAATTCGATTCTTTTTATAAAGGAATTTGGATTGATATTTTGGAACTTTCAGCTTTAGTTATATTCATCTCTTTATCATGCATAAACCTTTATTTTTTTCCCTTTTCCCTACTTCAATTAATTCTTATAAACATTCTCTCCAGGTCTTCTAAATTTTATTTGTTGTCTCTCTAAGAAAAAATGATTTAAACTGTTGTTTTCCTCCATTCTAGTAAGTTACATGTTTTATCTTAGTTTTTCTAAATATTGTTGACTACCAAATTTAGCCAATTTTCCAAATTTATCTCTAGTTCTTTCCATTTCATTATTTGCGTTGCAACCTCTTCAAGGGAAATAGCCTTTTTAAGGAGGACAACCCTTTATTGGAACCTATCCAACGGTTGTAAGACAACATATTCCTAGAAATTATCAAAATTATGTTCCAATACCTCAAACTAGTTATGGTCAACCCTATGCATCGTAGCCCTCAAAATGAACTCTTATCCAGGGATAAACACTATGTGGAACCCTTTTTTTACTCAACAGTCTTTTCAACCTAACCTGCAAATACCTTATAACCAACCTACTCAACCGCTTGGACAATTTGGTTACACCCAAGTCCAACAACCTGTTCAAGGTGCAATCCAAATTACCCCTAAGGTATCTGAGCCAAGTAGTCAGCAAGTTGGTCCATGTACTCCTAGTACTCCTATCCAATATTCTGTGGCAACTTTCATTCAAAAACCAAGTACACCTATCCTAGGAGTTTCCCAAGTCTCTATTGCTATGACCCTTAAAATGGAAATGCAAACTGTTACAGAGGCTATCCTTTAGACTACTACTCATCAAACTGGACCTACAGTCTATTTTATTCCTCAAGCATCTGTGGGACAACCTATTATGGTAACTACACAAACAAGTCAACCTTTTATATGTCAATATATTCAAGGACAACCTTTTGTAGGTCAAAATATTCAGGGACAACCCTTGGTAGGTCAACATTTTCAAGGCCAACATGTTCAAAGTCATCCATTTCAAGGGAAATTACAATATGGAAAATTGGGACAAAATCCAGCTTTCTAGAGCCAACCATACCTTGTTTATACATACCAGATACCAGCTCAACCTAAATTCAGTATGGCTACTCCTAGATACCTTAGAGGTGTGCCGATTCCAACTGCTCAAGCTATCCCATATTTTCCTGGATATCCTCCTCCATGTATCGGTATCATCCCTCAGGGTTATCAATTCACTCAGAAATACCCTAATAGGAGGTTACCTTTCATAGAAACTTAATATTTTCCAGATTTGTCTCAGCTAACGAATGACCTAATTTAATATATTTTGTTTTGGTGGGCCATGCCTACTAAGTTTCCCAATGAATTTCTGAAGTTTGAAGGAAATCTAGGAGAGGACTCCTCGAACCATGTTATGGCTTATCATCTGTGGTGTGCATCCAACTCTTTGATCGATGATTCAATCTGTTTAAGAATTTTTTAAATAATTTTCATTGGTTTAGCCGCAAAGTGGTACATTGAGTTACCACGAGGCTCTTTCAACAATTTCAATGCCTTAGCAACTACTTTCCTTACTCGTTTTCAGTTACCAGTTCTTCATGATAATGGCACATAACTTTTAACTTCACTTAAACAAATTACATCTACATACATTTTAGATCACATCCACGAATGGCGACGTAGACACCGTTTAGTCAAATTTTTAATTCCAGATCAAATTCTGGCTAAATGGTTCATTAAATAATTACTCCCTAAGATTATTAAATATGTAGCTAAAGGAGGTGTTGTAACAGAAGAGAAAATTTTCGCTCAAGCCCAATATCTAGACCTTGTTTACACATAGTCTGGTACGTTGTATGAAAAAATTCTTGATTTACCTCGTCCAGGTCAACTTACTACAACTCCTTCTAGTTCTCATGCCATAGACGATGTAATCGGTACATTTAATACATCAAAGAGTAATAAGAAACAATCTAAATCTACTACTCCGATCACAACTTTACCCGATTCACCCAAAGGAGACTCTTCTCTAGAAAATTATGCCGAAATACATGTCATAGATTCATCTACTACCAAAACTAAATCATTCAGAAATAAGAAGAAAGGGAAGGGTAAAACTAAAAAAAATAATTCTCCAAAATATAAAGCAGAAAAAACCAAACCATCTCATGAAAAAAGGAAACCTCGTTATCCCTGTCTTATCTCTGACGAGGATCACTACACGAAAGAGTGCCCTCATCGGGCCAAGGTATCTAAATTTATCAAAGTTTCACCAACACCCATTGTTCTTAATGATCCTTCCCCATCACAAGGCAAAAAAATGATTAGATATTCTTCTAATTCATCAAGATATATACTGATGATGTCCCAGGTCATGGTTGCAATGCGATCTCAGTACTATGGATCTAAGAGTCCTATAACTGGAAATGGAATCGAATCATCCAATCAACCTTCAGTATCAACTCCTCATATTTCTGAACCATTACAAATTGAGAAACCTAGTCTTGATTTAGTTATTAAACCACCTGGAAAAGGTGTACTTTGAAAATCGGCTTGAAATCCACATGCAAGAGCCGCTCAGAATTACAATATTGTTGAAGACCTTCAGCAATGTCGGCCCTCAAAGTGCTGCAATCTTGCCTAACTCAGAGGAAGTTACTATTGTCAGCAATTGGAGGGATTTGATCCTCAATATTCTAATCTTATTGTCTTTGATCTTGAGAAATTTGTACCTGGAAACCCACACCAAATGGCTTTCCAAATACCTGTTTTAGTCAAATCTAAGTGATTTTTTCGCACAATGATTGACGAGGGAGAATATATGTGCATTATGTATTTAGACTGTTGGAAAAATCTTAGTTCTCCACCAATCAATTAGTCACCCACGATCCTTAAATCCTTTTATGGAAGAGTTTTTTGTCCATTCAGAATACTTCAGGATTTACATATAGAGGTACAAGGAAAAACTATTATGCTTGATGTAGAAGTTGTTGATTCTCCTATTGACTACAACCTTCTGCTAGGTAAAAGTTGATCTTATGCTATGATAGTTGTAGTTTCATCAGTATTTCGATTAATCATGTTTCCTCATAAAGGAAATATTGTTAAAATTGATCAATTATATTACTACACTTCAGATCCTGCCTCTATGGATAGTATCCAACATGTTGGAAAGACAATTATCCATTATGAAGATGTTGGGGTGGGACTAGTTAAGGATTCCGCTCTCATGGGAACTTTTGCTATACCTCCTCCTAACGTACCTCAAAATATTTTCAATATCAACATGATTACATCAAGCACAATGCCATTTATGACCCATGGAATTTTCCTTCAGAATATGATTGGACTACTATGGCAATGAAATGCCTTTAACTCCATATGAATCGACATATCTAGCGGTACAATTTCTTTCTGGCATTTCATCAACTAATACTAATCAAATGAATGTGGTCAATAATGAGTCTTTTTCTCTACCAAGTTCAACCACGACATATTTTTTTGATCCTTTTCAACATATGTTTTCAAATGATGAAAATATTCGGGAAATTTTGTTTTTGGATGAATTACCTTGGGACGATCTTCATCATCGGTCCTCTTTTTTACCAAACCTTGATAGAGTATAAAATGAATTTTCATCCATCTTTTAGATTGATTATGTTAAGGAACTTCAAAATCCTATGTCAATCCTTCATTCAGATTTTGAAAAAAATTTAGGAAATATTTCCACGACGATTCCAATCGACATATTGATCAAACTAGGAATAACTGAAAACATTCATATAGTGCGTCATGCTCAATTGACGAAATAACCATGCACAAAGCCCTATTTCAGGAATTCCGAGACATTTTTGCCTGTTCCTATGAAGAAATGAGAGGAATGGTTCCTAATATTTTGATTCATGGAATTAATACATACCCAGATGCTAAACCTGTTAGACACAAAATAACGTCCAATACATATGCGAAAATATGCTACTATTAAAGATGAAGTTGAAAAACTACTTTGTGCATGATTTATTTATCCTATTCCATTAACGGATTGGGTATCTAACATAGTTCCAATGACCAAAAAACTAGGAACTATCAGAGTATGTGTCGATTACAGGGATATTAATAAAGGTTGTTCCAAAGACAATTATCCCACCCCTTACATCGACCAAATTGTTGACGATTGTGCCAGAAACAATTTTTTTTCATTTATGGATGTATTTTATGCTTATAATCAAATAAACATACTCCCTTCCGTTCAGCCCAAGAAAACATTTATATGTCCATGGGGGACATTTTCATACTATAAATTACCTTTTGGACTTAAAAACGTTGGCACAAATTTTGAAAGAGCTATGTCTTACGCATTTCACGATATCAAACGCATTGTACAACCCTACTTGGATGAATTACCTACTCATTCTTTGCACAAACAATATCATCCTACACATTTATGTGTTATCTTTATGCGATGTAGGAGTTACAAAATTCGTTTGAATCCTCAAAAATGTGTATTTTGTGTATAATCAGGACGATTGATCGGTTTCATTGTTTCTAAAGAAGGCATTAGTGTTGACCCTTTGAGGGTTGAGGCCATTGTGAATCTACCTCCTCCTTCTACTCTTCTCCAACTCTAGAGTTTTCAAGGGAAAGAGAATTGTTTACATCGCTTCATCCCTAACTATGTAGAGTTAACTAAAGTTTTCACTTGGTTATTAAAACAGGATGTTACCTTTATTTGGGATGAGTGATCCAACTTGGATTCTGAAGTTTTGTATCGAAATTAAAAAATGACCAAGATGGTCATTTACAAGTAATTAGTCATCGATTTTGTAATAAACAGGTTGAGTCTAAATTGTATCGACCAAGATGGTCTTATGAGAAATGGTTCATCGACTCAATTTGTCAAGCAGAATCTTATCAAAACTAGTAAGCGACCAAGATGTTCACATTCAACATTCTTGCTATGAGAAAGAAATACAATTTTGTCGTCAACTTCAACATCAGCATCAGTGACTTCGACAACATTCATCAATGTTGTTCTCTTATTGAATTCAAACTGTCGTCATAAGAAAAAAAGTCGTCATAGAGAATTATGTCGACCTATGACATTGAAATAGTAAAGAGCATTAGTCATGATTGTAAAGTGCTAAGTCCATGTAAATAATTAAGGAAAAACAATACTAAGTCTAAGCATTAGCACAATAAGTCTAAGTTAGCTAAAGTGTTAAGGTTAGGAAAACATGTTAGTCTTAAAAACATTTGTTAAAGACTAAAATCCTAAAAATTCATGAGTGACTATGGTCTTGATGTTATGGCGCAATGAATATGTAAATGTTAATGCCTAGGTCTAAGTCCTAATTGTAAACCTAAGTTTAAATCCTAAGGTGAAAGGACTAATCATAAAACCTAGCACTAAAGTCTTAGTTCTAACCTAAGTCTAGGTGCATGGTATTAAAACTATGTAATAAACCCACTTTCAGGCTTAGGACTACAACCTAATGTAAAACCCTCGACAAATAATGTAAAAAAATTACAAATCAAATGTAATGTTTAAACAGTCGATTAAACCATATCGGAGAAACAAAACCGTGGCAATAGAACTGTTGTCATGTGTTCAAAGGTTAACCACAATGGAGTTATGTTGAGTTTGAAAGCTTTGAAATCCCATAGTTTTAATATAATTCTAACTGCATCAAGAAGACCACGTCGGAGTTCCAAAAACCATGTGAAGAAGCGAACAATCGTCGGGAATCATGTGAGCAGAGTTGGAAATTCGTCAGCCCAAAATTTCATATGGTGACTGTTGGAAAACCATGTGAACGAAGTTAACCACCGCAGAAAATGCTACCGCAATGGTATCCACCAGCTCAAGCTGACTGTCAAGGAGTTGCATGTGAACAAGGCAGAGGTTAAGGGATAAGTTGCAACTTTACGTCTGTTAGTAATCAATATTTTTCACTATCTTTGGATGAATATAAATTTATGGCAGCCTTCTGAAAACAATGTTTATTGAAGCATTATGTGTTTTCAGAAATCTCACTGCTTTCATTATCCTTGTAAACCTATTTTCACTATTCCTTAGTTGGTCTTCTCAAGGTCACCTTGTTGCTCTTAAAAGACTCATTATGGGCTTATACCTCTCATTTTCATCCTTCTTTCCTATCTAAAACCTCATTTCTCCATTCTCCCTCCAAGATCATATTGCTGACTGATTCTCATGCCTCTTTGAGCATACCTATGACAATGCTCTATTTTCACTTGAAAATCTTTAAGTTAAAATCTCATTCAAAATCAGGTCAAAAGCATTCTCACTAGGTCATTAAGGTTTTTAATTTATCAAGGTCTTATCCTTTCATTCCAATGAGGTCAGCACACATATGAGAGGGAATTATTATGATCATCATGTTGTCAAAGCCATTTTTTCAAAGCCTCAGTGAGCAAAAGAAAAGCCAGCCAGCTCCATGACTTCAACAACCAGCAAAGCAAAAAGTGTTAAAGAGTATCAGTGAGAAAAGGAAGAAGACTTCAAAAAATTAGAAAGTGGGTTTTTCAAAGCCAACTCATAGTTCCACATTACAACACATCAAATGTCAAAGGGAGTTGTATTGTTCCAAGGGTGCCCAAGTCATCATTGTTCACAAGCACTAAACCCTAATTTCCTTTCCCACTGAGCTAGGGTTTTCTATAGAATTAGATACATAAGAGAAGAGAAGGCATTAGGGAGGTCATTTCAGCAAGTATGAAGTCATACCCACTCATTTAAATCATGCCTCTCTAATTTTCCAAGAAATAATTCTAAGGGACAAATCATTTACCACACACAAGGCTAGTTTCTCTTAAAATTGTGTTTCTGAAAAAACAAGGATGAATTTGACAAAAGTGAGAGAGGTTTTTGTTAATAATAGGCCAGGAAAGAAAAAACTCCTTTATATTTTACAAAGGTATCATTTTTTTGGATAAATGTTAAATTTACAGGTGCTACAAGAGGTTTGCTGCACTTCTGGAGTGACCTTGGAAAAATCACGTTTTCTCATAGCTGGAGTGTCTAAATGACTTTATTTATGAGTCCAATGACCACTAGACTAGGGGAACTTTTCAATGAGCTATCATGAGCTCAATTCAGAGTTGAGGAAGGCCTCCAAAATTTTCCTTCACCAGCACTCTATATTTCTAAACCCTCATTCAACACTTTTTGACTAGTCTTAGGAGAATCAACTTTTGACAGGTCAAATAAACTCCAATAAGAAAAGAAAATATATATTTGGAAATATTACTTCAATATATTTACAACGAGCTATCTTGGGCACAATTTGGACACTATGAATACCTCCAAAAGTGGTTTGAAAAATAGTGCTGCGTTTTTTCATCCTAGCATTGTGCGTTCAACACTTGGCGCTGCGCGTTTGCATTGGCACTACGCGTCAATACCTTGGTGTTGTGCCCTTGACAAAGAGTTGCTGAAGGTTCTATCAATTCAAATCACATAAAATCTTCTCCAAAATCTTTCCAAAGTCCTGTAAGCACTCTTAAGTGGTAAGTACATGACAGAAGCCATTTGTTTAAGTCATTTGGTGATTCTTAATTGGATAGAAATGAAACCCTAAAGGAAAACCATAATACAAGATTATGATCACTGGTTTTAACCTTGTTCCATCCTCATAAAAGAAATATCAGTAAAAAACAAGGTAATTTCATTTATTTAGGGTTTACATTCATCTATTTTGTCCCTTCACACATTCCTTTTCACTCATTCCCTTCACTCACACTCATTCCCTTCATCTTTCAAGCTAGTCATTTCATTCATTTCCCCTCATTTCATTTCACTTCCACCCTAGGGTTTCTGAATTAGAATTTTAAGATGTCAGAGGAAGAATACAGTGGCATTGTTGGTGAGGCACAAATGCTCAATAAGACCTTCATCATAAGCAAGAGAGAGAGTTTGACTTGGTGGACTTGGATGACCTAGATGACCATGACAACTCAAGAATGATCATCCAAGAGAAAGATGCCAAGATCAGGTAGTTGAAGAAAAAATTGAAGGAAACCCTATTCAATAAAAATGAGAAGGGGAATTTGAACATCTCTAGGCCTCCCAACCTTGATCAGCAAAGCAAATTCCAATTTTGGCACACTTTTTGCACATTTCAAATTTTTGACAGTTTGACTTGCAGAAATACTTTTCTGGGGCACTAAAATGTAAAATTATCTTCATATTCATGATCATAATGGCAATTACATCAACCTAAGAACGTTTTAGAATATTTGGAGCAAAATTAGTCCCTCAAAAAGGCCAAAAACTACCAAAAAATCACCTTTCTGCCCTCTTTTTGACACTAGCGTTGCGCGTTTATCGGTCTTGGGAGAGGTGATTTTGTCCCATATTGCCTTAGCTGTATTCAGCTGCATGAATTTGAAAAATTCTGATTCAGTTAGACTTCCCAATAGAGCATTGATCGCCTTTGCATTTGTTTCATAATTCTTTCTTTTCGTCAGATCTGTTGGTACTGCAGCTGGATATTGATATCCTCCTTCAACAATTGCCCATACCTCTGCTCCCAGAGACTAAAGATAGGATCTCATCCTTTTTTTCCAGAAGATTAAATTGTTTCTGTTAAAGAGCGGAGGCCTGATAGATGATGTTCCATCTTGATTGCTCATCTTCCTTGATCTTCCTTCTAGTGACTAAGCTTTTTCAGAAGGACCTGCTCTGAAACCAATTGTTGGGAAAAATACTGAGAGGGGGGGTGAATCAGTATTTAGAGCTGACTGACAATTTTTAGTTTTCCTTTCTCTTAAAAACATATGTTACATTACTACATCCAACTTGTATGTCCAGAGATCTTATTATGTCTTTACTTAGATCATTGCATCATTTATTCATCAGATAAGCAGTAAGCATGAACAAAAATAACAGAACAAACCATCAAACATAAGCAACACATATGAACACCAACATTTAAGGTGGAAACCCAATTCGGGAGAAAACCATCGCTGTTATTATCTCAGTCTTCAATATTTATTATAAAGAAAACTTTTTACAATTTTATGCTGGTGCAAACTCATACCAGCACACAGGCACCCACCTGCAGAAGGCTACAACCTTCTCTCGTTTACCAGCCTCTCCTGGAAGGGAGCTGCTACCCCCTCACTGAAGGCTTTGACCCTCAGCATCACTGCAGACCATGTTTCATCAACTTTCATACTGGATCCACTAGTTTCCACACAACATACCTTGCAGGCCACCATATTTATTCATTCAGTACACTCACACCAGTCCTTCATGATTTCGTCCGTCGTTCAAATCAGAGATTCATCATCGTCAGATCATTATATCCATGGGTGCATCATAGTTTCAAATTTATCAGTTAAGAACAGAGTTCGCCCATATAGATATTCCTTAGAGAAATTTATTCATTCACGACCCTTACGATGCACACCTCATACTATCATCCTCTTTGCCTTATATAGTTTAACCTTTATCAATACCATGAGTAAAAAACCATTCAACCGCTAATGGTATTCCTTTGACAGTATTTCCTTTAGTTTACCCTACGTGCCTCTTTGATTTCTTTTTAATTTATTTATCAATTTGAAGAAATTGATAAATAAATATTTTTACAACTTTGAACTGAACTTTAGGATTAAATTCACACCCCTTCGAACTTTTGAGAAATATCCAAAAAATTTTAAACAATTTAACCTTATGATAAACCTTTGACCCCGGGCCCACATATATAGTCAATATCCAATCAAATACGCGCATGGTACCATAGGTAAACTTCACGCAAGTCCAGCGTCCGATCACCGTTTGATAGAAAGCTTCCAGATCAACGGCATATATGCATATCGCTCGACCTCCGATGCCGAACGTTAACGTGCGATGGCCCGCCGTACTTTGGTTATTCTTCATGCACCTTCCTCATACGACCACCGTCCGATGGCTTCCCTCCAAATCAACGGCGCACAACAATATCGCTGGGCGTCCTGGGTCGAACTATAACGCGCGATGGCGCACAGTGACAAGCGGTTTTCCGTGGGTCTCCTTGCCACGTGTCGAATGATTTATGGAATCGCTCCCAACTCCTCAAATACCGCTTACTCCACATAGGTGGTGCGATGAAAACCATAAACCATTTTTACTGTTCACTCGGTCATGGTTCCGTTCTTCCACGTAGGGTTCCATCGTACTTCCTTTTGCTACGTTTTACCTCTTTTATTCCAGGTTCCGTTCATGAATCCAAAGGGTTAGTCTAGGTTTGCACTATAACTCTGGTCTATCTTAGGCAGGATTTCCAATAATCAACGAAAAAATGTCGTTCTCTTCCGACGGGATTTCCTTACAAACATTAACTCGAAACAATTCATTGTCATTCTGTCTACTATAATATATCAACCTTCCATTGCATGTTCGAAGTTTTATCCTGTCACAGTTCCGCTTCTAACTGTATATTCAAGTTCTTGATTCTGCAAGAAAAAACATCATATCTTCGCAACCATTAAGAAAAAACCATCATATTAATTCCTTCAATGGATTTCTTACTTATCACGGATTACCATTTACTAGAGCATTCACTTATTCTTTCCTATTCGATGGCCTTTTTCTCTTACTCTGTCTCTGGACAATTCTGCTTCAATTATGAACTCTACTTCTATTCACTGTCTCTACATTGTCTGCTGCCTCAGTTCCTTATCTGCCTTGCTTCCTCTCTGCTTCTTTGCTCTTTCTGCTGGTCTCTTTGCTACTTCTGCTATCTCCCTGTTACTATCTCTGCTTCTTGTCTAATCCTACTCTGTGCTTCTCTCTTTGCCTTGTTGCTGTTCGGATGCTCCTTCTTTGCCACATCCGTTGCCATCAATGAAAACATTTCCAACAATCTCCCCCTTTGGCATTGATGACAATAATCTTCCTCTGTTTGTCTTAAAGAAGCCCTTTGTTTCTTTTCCTCCCCCTTTGACATCAATGGCAAAGAGTTGATCAATATCCTTTGAACTGAAAATATCATGCTCCCCCTGAGATCATGCTGCATCTTCAAACATAATGCATCCTTTTCATATGACCAATGCTCCCCCTTAGCTTGTGCATTCAGAGATTCCTAACAACACCTCACAACCAATTTAATCTTCTGTATTTAAGTAGATCTGATCCTCTGCATGGCAGAGACTACTCCCAATTTCTGTCTGAGATATTCAAACGCTTCCCTGGGTAGAGGTTTGGTAAATATATCAGCAACTTGTTCTTTGGAGGGAACATACTCCAATTTCACCTTTTGTTCAAGCACTTGTTCACGTAAGAAGTGATATTTGATGGGAATGTGCTTGGTCTTGGAATGCATAACAGGATTCTTTGAGATACGGATGGCACTTGTATTGTCACACATAATGGAGATAGCAGGTGAACATTTAATTTAAAAGTCTTGTAAGGTTTGCATCATCCAGAGAAGTTGAATGCAACATGATGCTGCAGCCACATATTCTGCTTCTGCTGTAGATAAGGCAATAGAGATTTGCTTCTTTCTAAACCAAGATACTAACCGGGGCCCCATATAGAATGCACTACCACTAGTGCTTTTCCGATCATCAACACTTCCATCCCAATCTGCATCAGTGTATGCATGAAGAGTAAGATCATCATTCTTTGGATACCATAGTCCAAAGTCTTGAGTTCCTTGTAGATACTTGAATATTCTTTTCACAGCCTAAAGGTGAGACTCTTTTGGATTAGCTTGGAATCGTCCAACAATCCCAACTGCATGCATAATGTCTGGTCTTGTCTCAGTGAGATGAAGTATACTTCCTATCATAGATCTATATTCTGGTTGATTCACTGTGGGGGAATCATCACTAGAAATGAGATTACATCTGGTTATCATTGGTGTACTTACAGGTTTGCGATCTTCCATGCCATACTTCTTCAGGATTTGCTTGAGGTATTTTTCTTGTGATAAGAAAATGCCATCTGTTGCTTGTTGCACTTGCAAGCCAAGAAAGAATGTTAGTTCCCCAAGTAAATAAATTTCAAATTCTTGCTACATATCAGAAGCAAATTTCTAACTCATAGACTCTTCATTACTTCCAAAAATGATATCATCAACATATACAACCACAATCAACAATGTTTCATTTTCAGTTTTTGTGTATAAGTTGCTATCAGCAGACCCCTTTGAAAATCCTTGTTGATGAAGATATTTGTCAAGACGATAGTACCATGCCCTTGGAGCTTGTTTGAGACCATATAGAGCCTTTTTAATTTTACAAACAAGTTTTTCATCATTTCCCAAAATGAATCCTTCTGGTTGTTCTATATAAACTTCTTCTTCTAGATCACCATTGAGAAAAGAAAATTTAACATCCATTTGATAAAATTTGATTTGTTGGAAGCTTGAAAAAGCAAGAAACATTCTTATGGATTCAAGTCTGGCTACAGGAGCAAAGGTTTCTTCAAAGTCTACACCTTCTTGTTGAGCACACCCCTTGCAAACAAGTCTAGCTTTATTTCTTATAACATACCCATTCTCATTTAACTTGTTTTTGAATATCCATTTAGTGCCAATGACATTTTTTTCATGAGGTCTTGGTACTAATTCCCAAGCGTGATTCTTTTCAATTTGATCAAGCTCTTCATTCATGGCTTGAATCCAACATTCATCTTTGCTAGCTTGACTGACATTGTGAGGTTCAATAGTGGACAGAAATGCCAGATTGCTAGAAGATCCCACAAGAGTCCTTCTTGTTTGTACACCTGATCCTTTTTCTCCCAAAATTTGAGATTCTGGATGATTCTTTTGAACATATCTGGATGGAGCCTTTTCAGACAAATCATCTTCGGGTTCTTCACTGGGTTCACTGTTTGTATCATTACTATTTGATGTAGAAGGATATATGTCATCATCATCGTCTTCATTTGTTGTTTGTTTTTCTTCTTTTGGAGCTGCAGGAGACTCATCAATAACAACATCTATACATTCAAAAATCTTTCGAAGTCTTTTATTGTAACATTTATATGCCCTACTCCTAGAGGAGTAACCAAGAAATATTCCTTCATCTGCTCTGGGTTCAAACTTGCCAAGTTTTTCATCATTATTTTTGATAAAACATTTGCTTCCAAAAATTCTAAAATGCTTTACAGTGGGAGAATTACCATACTAGAGTTCATATGGAGTTTTATCACTATTTACACGAGCATGTGCCTTGTTAAGAATATTTACTACTATATGTGCTGCTTCTCCCCAAAATGTGTCAGGTGTTCCGGAATCATCAAGAATAGCTCTAGCCATTTGTTGAACTGTTCTATTCATTTTTTCTGCAACACCATTTTTTTGTAGTGTGCCAGCTACAGAAAACTGTCTTTTTATGCCATGTTGTTCACAAAATTCAAGGAATTCATCTGATGTATATTCTCCTCCTTGATCAGATCCGAGACACTTGATTTTTAGATCTAATTCATTCTCAACTAGTGCTTTGAAGATCTGAAATTTCTCAAATGCTTCATCTTTGTGTTTAAGCAGCCCAATCCAACACATTCTAGAGAAATCATCAATGAATAAGATATAGTATTCTTCACCACGTGGTGATTTTTTCCTCATAGGTCCACATATGTCAGTATGAATGAGTTCAAGAGGCTTACTTGATGATCCTTCCTTGGCATTAAATTGTACTCTGGTTTGCTTACCGAATTGGCAAGATTTACATATGATATTTTCAGGTAGAGTAATATTGGGGATATCACGAACAACTTTAAGTCTGCTTGATTTGTTGATTTGAGAGAAGCTCAGATGCCCCAACCTTCTATGCCATAGCCAGTTTTCTGAAGATTTACTCAAGTAGCATTGTTCTTTACAATTCTTTAATACATACAGGTTTCTTGGAGTTCTTTTTCCTTTTATAATTGTTTTACCTGTATCAAGATCGCGTACCACACATTCTTTTGAACTAAAGACAAGCTTTGGTTCCTTGATCACACATTTGAATTACACTTAACAAGTTATGCTTTAATCCATCCACATACATGACCTCATTAGCTTTCACCTTTTCTTTTAGAAAAAAAGACCCTTTTCCCTTAATGACCGCAGGAGTATCATTTCCAAATGTAACATTCTTTTCCTTTTCTAGAGCATTATATTCAATAAGTTTGTTTTTGTCACCTGTCATGTGTCTTGAGCATCCACTATCAATGTACCATTGGTTTTCTTCATCTTCTACAAATAACACTATGCCACAATTTTCAACCTGTAATTCCTTCTTTTTCCATACTTTGGAGCTTGAAGGAACATTTTCTTTTGGCTGAACTTTGCTCCTACATTCAGATTCTTCATGGCCAAAGTTATTGCAATAAGCACATTCAACTTCATTTTGAAGAGGAGAAAATTTGTTATAAGTATTCTTCTTTGTTTCAATATCAATCCTTTTCTTTCTTGCTTCTCTTGTTATGATGGTTTTATATGCAACACATTGAACAACTTTATGACCAAAATTGTGACATGAGAAACATTGTCCATTGAAGAAGAAATTTCTTCGATCATAAAATCTTCTACTTGAATTTACCTATTGATTGGTGTTTCTTTGAAATACATTCCTGTTATTGTTCTTTGAATTGAGATGATCATTCTTTACCTGTAAAGATTCTTTATTCCCTTGTAGAGTGGTAGCATGTTGTAAACTAGCTGTAACAGCTTTTAGATAATTTGGTGCTGAAGCCTGAGAAGATTCTCCAATATATCCAAGACTTGTCTTTATAAGAGGAGAACGTTGTACCTTGATAATCTCATATAAGGTTTCAGATCCTTTAGCAAATCTAAGATTCAGAGTCTTTACTTTCTCAAGTTCTTTTCTTAGACTCACTACTTCACACTCTAATTTCTCATTGTGTTTCTCTTTTTCTTCAAGCTGATTTTTCAGAGTTTCCATGGTTATTTTACTCTCTTCTAAGCAAATTTCGAGTTTATTGTTTTCATCAATAAAATAACTGTCTTCTAGAGCATCCACAAAAGTATCCTTTTCTTCTCTAGATTCTTTTTCAAATGCCATGAGAAGTCTAAGATCTTGTTCACATTCTTCCTCACTATAAGATAACCCATCACTGTCTTCATGAGTATAGTAACTCTTTCTAGTGTTAAAACGATTCTTATTCCTTCTTGCTACTTTCTTCCCCTTCTTATGTGTTTCTTTATAAGGACACTTAGCAGCATAATGACCAACTCTTCCACAATCAAAACATTTGAAAGGAAGCTTACCTCTAAACCGTCCTGTGCCAAGTTGAAGTTTCTTTACAAAGTTTATCTCATCTTCTTCTGAGATATATCTTGATCCTTATGTTTTTTGTACTTCCTTCCCTTTTGTAGAAGTTATAAAGACTGCTTCTTTGACTTCATATGGTCCTCCTCTTCTCATTTCATATGCAGTTAGTATGCCATGAATTTGCACCACAGTAAGATTTTGAAGATCCTACTTTTCTTCAAGAGCAGAAACTTTTGACTCAAATTTTGTTGTTAGCGATCTTAAGAATTTCTCAACCAAAGTACATTCGGTTATTGTTTCCCCCAGATTTCTCATATGATTTACAATATCATCAAGACGTAAAAATAAATTGGCAATGCTCTCCTCATTATCCATTTTTAGATTCTCATATTGAATTCTAAGAGTTTGGAGTTTAGCACTTTTTACCTTTGCATCACCTTCATAACTTAGAATGATTTTTTCCCATATTGCCTTAGCTGTATTCAGCTGCATGACTTTGACAAATTATAATTCAGTTAGACTTCCCAATAGAGCATTGAACGCCTTTTCATTTGTTTCATAATTCTTTCTTTCCATCGGATCTGTTGGTACTGCAGCTGGATATTGATATCCTCCTTCAACAATTTCCCATACCTCTGCTCCCAAAGACTGAAGATAGGATCTCATCCTTGTTTTCTAGAAGATTAAATTGTTTCCGTTAAAGAGCGGAGGCCTGATAGATGCTGTTCCATCTTGATTGCTCATCTTGCTTGATCTTCCTTCTAGCGACTAAGCTTTTTTAGAAGGACCTGCTCTGAAACCAATTGTTGGGAAAAATACTGAGAGGGGGGGTGAATCAGTATTTAGAGCTGACTGACAATTTTTAGTTTTCCTTTCTCTTAAAAACATATGTTACATTACTGCATCCAACTTGTATGTCCAGAGATCTTATTATGTCTTTACTTAGATCATTGTATCATTTGTTCATCAGATAAGAAGTAAGCATGAACAGAAATAACAAAACAAACCATCAAACATAAGCAACACATATGAACACCAGGATTTAAGGTGGAAACCCAATTCGGGAGAAAACCGCCGCTGCTTTTATCTCAATCTTCAATATTTATTATAAAGAAAACTTCTTACAATTTTATGCTGGTGCCGACTCATACCAGCACACAGGCACCCACTTGCAGAATGCTACAACCTTCTCTCATTTACCAGCCTCTCCTAGAAGGGAGATACTACCCCCTCACTGAAGGCTTCGACCCTCAGCATCACTGCAGACCACATTTCATCAATTTTCATACTGGATCCACCAGTTTCCACACGACATACCTTGCAGGCCACCAGATTTATTCATTCAGTACACTCACACCAGTCCTTCATGATTTCGTCCGTCATTCAAATCAGAGATTCATCATCGTCAGATCATTATATCCATGGGTGCATCGTAGTTTCAGATTTATCAGTTAAGAACAAAGTTCGCCCATACATATATTCCTTAGATAAATTTATTCATTCACGACCCTTACGATGCACACCTCATACTATCATCCTCTTTGCCTTATATAGTTTAAACTTTATCAATACCATGAGTAAAAAATCATTCAACCGCTAATGGTATTCCTTTGACAGTATCTCCTTTAGTTTACCCTACGTGCCTCTTTGATTTCTTTTTAATTTATTTATCAATTTGAAGAAATTGATAAATAAATATTTTTACAACTTTGAACTGAACTTTAGGATTAAAATCACACCCCTTCGAAATTTAGAGAAATATCCAACGCTTTTTAAACAATTTAACCTTATGATAAACCTTTGACCCCGGGCCCACATATATAGTCAATATCCAATCAAATACGCGCATGGTACCATAGGTAAACTTCACGCAAGTCCAGCGTCCGATCACCGTTCGATAGCAAGCTTCCAGATCAACGACATATATGCATATCGCTTCACCTCCGATGCCGAATGTTAACATGTGATGGCCCGTCGTACTTTGGTTATTCTTCGTGCACCTTCCTCATACGACCACCGTTCGATGGCTTCCCTCCAGATCAACGACGCACAACAATATCGTTGGGTGTCCTGGATCGAACTATAATGCGCGATGGCGCATAGTGACAAGCGGTTTTCCATGGGTCTCCTTACCACATGTCAAATGATTTATGGAATCGCTCCCAACTCCTCAAATACCGCTTACTCTGCATAGGTGGTGTGATGAAAACCATAAACCATTTTTACTGTTCACTCGGTCATGGTTCCGTTCTTCCACGTAGGGTTCCGTCGTACTTCCTTTTGTTACGTTTTACCTCTTTTCTTCCAGGTTCCGTTCATGAATCCAAAGGGTTAGTATAGGTTTGTGCTATAACTCTGGTCTATCTTAGGCAGGATTTCCAATAATCAAGGAAAAAATGTCGTTCTCTTCCGACGGGATTTCCTTACAAACATTAACTCGAAATAATTCAATGTCATTCTGTCTACTATAATATATCAACCTTCCATTGCATGTTCGGATTTTTATCCTGTCACAGTTCTGCTTCTAACTGTACATTCAAGTTCTTGATTCTGCAAGCAAAAACATCATATCTTTGCAACCATTAAGAAAAAACCATCATACTAATTCCTTCAATGGATTTCTTACTTATCATGGATTACCATTTACTAGAGCATTCACTTATTCTTTCCTATTTGATGGCCTTTTTCTCTTACTCTGTCTCTGGACATTTCTGCTTCAATTATGAACTCTACTTCTATTCACTGTCTCTGCGTTGTCTGCTGCCTCAGTTCCTTATCTGCCTTGCTTCCTCTCTGCTTCTTTTCTCTTTCTGCTGGTCTCTTTGTTTCTTCTGATATCTCCCTGTTACTATCTCTGCTTCTTGTGTAATGCTACTCCGTGCTTCTCTCTTTGCCTTTTTGTTGTTCAAATGCTCCTTCTTTGCCACTTCCATTGCCATCAATGACAACATTTCCAAAAGCAAGGTCTGATTGGAGAATTCTTAATTGCTTTCTGATTCCACCTATTTGATTGTCTTGAAAATTATTTAATAAGAGTCAAACCAAAGAAGTTTATGGTATTCCCTGTCCTTTGGTGTAGCTTGAAACATAGTTTTTAAGGCATTTCTTTGAAATTTTCTTACTAGGTTTTAGGCTAAAGACTTTTATGGTTTTCCCTGTCCTTTGGTCTATCTTGAAAATTAATTTTAAAGGTATTTGAAGTATGATTGAAGAATTTAGGAGTTCCCTGCTCTTTAATCATCACTTATATGTCATCTTGAATGTTTTCTTTTTCTAAAGGTAAATAGCTAGAGAATTTAGGAGTTCTATTAGAACGGGGTCTCCTAACAAGCTACGAAACTGATCCATTTTGGTTATTTTTATTATATTTAGTATAGCGCAGGGGATTTGGGGTGGGTCAAAGCCCCAAAAAGCATTGTACTGGGGTTAAAGGTTAAACTAGGGTCCGAAAACCATGGGTTGCGGACCATAGGAATGTTAAAGTTAGATTGTTATAAATAGAGAGGCATTTCGGATTGTAAGAGGTAAGGATTTGATGAGATATTGATGAAATCTGTTGTGTAAGTGATCTACTGGGGTTTTTGGGGAACAGACTCTTGCTGGCTGTGTGCGCGGAGATCCTAGTCCAGCTATGTGTGGACCCTGCTGCTGTGTGCGTAGGTTGGGAAGGGAATTGTAAGGGTAATGAATGAATGAATATGAAAGATTATTGGATCTGAATCTGTGAGTACTATTGAATGGATTGCTGATAATTACTGTGTTATGCATTTCTCTATCTTTGTGCTGCGAAGGTCTGTATATTGAATGATTGGATCTATTCTGCTTTGGTTATATCTTGTTGCGAAAGTCTCTGTATTGAAGTAAATCTATATCTGTTCTGTTTGGGTATGTAATGATGTGTTAAGGTTACGAAAAGCATAGAATTGTAGATCTAGTGCACGTGGATGAAATTGGACATATACTTGACCCTGTGCAGAGATAATCTGAACAGAACATAGCCCTTCTTGCCTTACCCTTCCTTTCTCAAGGTACGGAAACCTGGTTCCAGTACCCACCCATACTACTTCGGGTGAGACTGTGACCTGCGCAAGTAGGTCACTACCGAAAGGGCCAGTAGTATAGGGGTTTGTTGGAAAACCTTGCACACTGAACCTGGGTCAGGACCCCTCAAGCCAAAAAATGGTTCCATTGCTGAGACCCGAAGAGATCTGAGAAAGGGATCAAGTAATGAAAATAGAATACTGGAAGCCTGAAAGAAAAGAGATTGAGGACTGGTTTGAAAGGCAGATCCAGGAGTTTACAGAAAACCGAAGTGAAAAATTAACAGTGGAAAGGTGGAAGAATAGGTACGTTCTTACAGAAAGCTACAAAATATTCTTTGTAACCTTTGCAATTGAGCTTTAGGAGTGGCTGGCCAAGATGGTATAATTCCAGAAGTGCTGGAAGGACGAGTGAGTCACTCAGTGGACTCCTGATCTGCTTGAACAGCTGGAGAGAACCGATAACACTATTACACGCACGGTGGATCACTAGGTGGATAGTGTGCTAGGAGGCTTTGTGACAGAGTTTTCCATTGATCAATTTGTATCATACTCTAAGGTTGAGCGAAGATTCTTCGAAGGATTCCGGGGTAAGTTTCTGAGGACGTTACCATTACTGATCAAGAATTTGCTGTGCGAAAAGAGCATTCTGTGTAGCCATACAAACTAAATGACCTCGGATCCAGACGGGAGTGTGACACGCAGTGGTAAGTATTATCAGACCAACCTTGATGGAGGAAGGGCCTCCTATAGCCCAGTTAAGGAACCGGCCACATCGCCACCTAGGGCACGCAAGGGTAAGAACTCACCTATAACGTCGTCCCTGGATAGTGATATGGTTGCGCATCTAAAACTACCTACCTTCGAGGGGGTAGTAGATGAGGACATGGATCCATTTTGGTTCATTGTAGACTCTGTTTAGACTACGCAGAATGTGGCAAGCGATACAATCAAAAGGGCTCAGCTGTCTTTAGCATTCGAAGAAAGAGCTCTAGACTAGTATATGTGATATGTTGCCCAAAATGGAACCGATTCCATTCAGGATATTAAGAATGCTCTGAAGCAACAATTCCAAAAACCAAAGTCCTATTCCCAGTTAGTGGTGGACGTAAAAGACTTCAAACAAGGTGCATCTGAATCAGTGTAGGAGGCAGATCAACTGTTGAAGAAGGCAATTAGGGACGGAGGGTTTGAGTATGATGATAGACAACATACAGAATGGTTCATCACCATGTTGTTACCTCACCTATGCACACCAATGAATCAGTAGACCTTTAAATCACAGGAGAAAGTTGTAGAAGCCGCTATGAAGTTAGAAGCTTCTCCCTAGGAGGATACTTCGGCAGGAGTCCAAAAAATCCAGGAACAACTTGGAGCTATGCACCTGGAGATACAGAACCTACGAAAAGAGTGAGGAAAAGACATCTACGAAGATCTCTGGTGTATACGTTTCCGAGTGCTAGGTCACACAAAGGATCAGTGCCTCTATTGACTGATTATATCCAAGCTGGAGGACCTAGCCCGCTGTGCCCAAGGGTAAGTAGGAAACTTGCCCTGTTGTGACCAGGACTGAGTGGATCTGTGCTATGGTGTGATGATTTTCGAGTAGCAGGCCTCCACGATATGAACCATTGCCCTTGGCTGGGTGCGTATGCCCCAGAGCTAAAACAAAAATGGTGTTGATTTTGTCGGTCCATAGGACATGAAGAGTAGAATTGTTGAACGTATGACTTGATGATAGATCATGGGAACTTATATCGAGTGCAATCAGACCCTGTGTCGCCTAGACTGACTGTGCACCTTAGAGGATCATCGGCCCGAGGCAGAGGAGGTCGGGGAGGAAGTGCAGGCCGAGGACAAGGTCAACTGATTTGTTATAATTGTGGAGAAATAGGGTACTTTGCCAGAGAATGCCTTAATCCCACCCAACCATCGTATAAATACTGCAAACAGCTGGACCATGAGGTAGCAGACTGCCCTATATTGCTAGCCAGAATGCAGGAAAAGCAACCTACCCCTACGCAGAACGTACAGAGGGTTAAAACTAAGATAAGAGAAGCAGATCCAAGCGTAAATGTCATAACACATAGTGGGCTGGACACCAAGGGAAGAAAAGAGGTACCCTGCGAAGAACAAGCACTACCAGCAGCCCCTGCGCAGTCTCAAAGCGAGGAAGAAATTGAGACCTTTTTGAAGGCATGTCTGAAATTACTCCAGAACCCGCAGGCCATAAGAAACCTCCTGGCTTTAATGAAAACCTACGCAGCTCGGCCCACCTTAATCCCTGAGACCAGGGATGTGCACAAACTATACAGCTCTAAGAAATGCACAGGGAAAGAAATGAGGCTAACTTCACAAATTGGGGACTATTAAATGGATCAGGTTATCTTGGATCTTGGGTCTAATGCCAATGTTTTACCTAAGAAAACTTGGCAACGAATGGGGAAGCCCAAATTGGAATGGTCCACTATCCAATTGTGCATGGAAAGCCAACAGAAAATCATTCCCTTGGGTAGGTTACCAAAGGTTATGGTTGACATTGCGGGGGCAAGGGTCCTAGCTAACTTTGAAGTAATTGAGATAGTTGAAGATGCAGACCCCTACCCTGCGCTCCTCAGACTAGATTGGGAAATGGACATGGGAGGAATTATTAACCTAAAGAAATGAAGCATGGTGTTTGAAAGTGGAAGTACGCATATCATAGTACCCCTGAATCTCGCGGAAGGTGCCCGGTATACCGAGCCTATCCACACGAAGGAAGAAGTAGATCATATCTACAAGATCACTGTGTAATATGAAGATCGGATTAACCCCATGGATGAAGGGCTGCTCTATTGGGAAAAAGATACTGAATGCTTCTCTAACTCTGATGAGGAGCTGGAGAATTGGCAGAACTGATTGCATGAGGTTTCGGCACTTCGCAGCCTTCAGACTGTCAGAAGCTTCTGTCACATCTCTACCATGGAACGACCCTTGCCTGGCCAAGAGGCCACAGATGACACTCTGAAGCCTGCAAAGCCTAAAGTGTCCACAGAATGTAGGTCCGAGGCACTACCACTAACCTGGTATGAAGCACCTATGCAGGGACCTGTCTCCCCTACCCGGAGGAAGTACTGGAGTAGGGTA
Organism: Pinus albicaulis; assembly: GCA_034641835.2. NCBI lineage: Eukaryota > Viridiplantae > Streptophyta > Pinopsida > Pinales > Pinaceae > Pinus > Pinus albicaulis. Next base: position 847,853,818 of record CM076573.1, on the reverse strand, counting down.
ATCCTACTTATAGAAACCCCCTTAGCTATATGGGCCCCAAAATCGGTCGACCCATGTGATGACCTGCTTACGCACAACACTCAAGGGTGTGTTTGGCCCTTGTCCAACCAGGTTACGGACCTGTCTACAATCATGAGTATCCGGGAGAATTTGCAGATGACTGAAGAATTAAATCACCTACGGACGTATGATGCAGTTGTCCTACACAAAAAAGCTCCTTCCATGATTAACATAAATGCCTCGAAAAGATACCTGATCGATTTGAAGGCTCATCGTGTGTCAACCGTCCGTTGAAATATGAAAGGACCTCCAACGCGTTAGCCATGCCCTGACATCACAGGGACGTGACCTTGGATACAAAGGAAGAATATCAGTTCATCCCGAGTTAATGCGAAAAGACACTTACACACGTAGAAAAAGGGTGGTAGATTATCAATATCACCATTTATGATAAGCACGGTCGAGGGTACATGCCACATACGAGTTGCCTTGCCATTAAGTAGCTTCAATTAGGATGCGGATGGCTGGAAGATGATGGCTCAGGCTATTTATTCAAATGTAAAGCAGTATTGGCTACCTACATTATGGTTTTCTCTACTTATTTCTACGATTCATATCACTCGTCTCTCCGTTATGGATACCAACTCACAAGAGGAACTGATAAGAGGGCCGGGAGACACTGAGTGCAATAATAGGAGTGCACGTGGGCTACTGCCTGGAAGGATTAGCTGCGAACCAAGTTTGGGAGGAACTCTATGGTACCGAGACCTGCTACGACATCTCCGCCATTTCCAGGCCCCACCTGCTAGAAGCAACATATGTTTACTCCCCTGCACTGTCACTTCTTAACCGAGTCTTGGGGAAATTCAAGTCGACTTAGCATAGCTATCTACTATAGAGCTACGAAGACTATCTGCCAGTGTATTGCACGAAGGACACCGCCATGACCAAGAAAGGTGCAAGCAGTATGTCTTGACCCCAGAAGAACGCGCCCAGCAAATTGTCGTGGTCACTAATGCCACACGCATTATTTAGGAACAACTGGCGTAAGGAGCCCAATTTTTTGAAGAGGCTATGCAGCTATGGATGAAAGCACTGCACCACCCCACGCTTTAGCATGCCCAAAGGGAATTGAAATAGGAAGAAGATGCTCTAGATCGACTTCAGGCCTCCACACCTCCCCTCGATCACGCGCAATGCCTAGTCGCCATGCACCAGATTGAGGACCTTCGTCACTCCAAGAATATTGCGTACAAAAAGTTGAAACCATGGACTGATGCTGCACTCTAGCTTGCACATGATGTGTAGTCCACCATTGCACGCCTCCACCGGTTGCTGGAACGCATTGGTCTAGATCTCGATGTGCCTACTTCTCTGACAATGATCAATATTGTGCAACACGTGACGGCCCGAAGCAAGGAAGTAATTCCACCCCTCCTTCGCTCCTTGGCTACCTTACACATGCAGATTAAAGTTGCGCCACCTAAGTGACTCGGAACAAGTGACAAGATTGTGTTGGGGGAATGTTGGAACGGGGTCTCCTAACAAGCTATGAAACTAGTCCATTTTGGTTATTATTGTTATATTTAGTATAGCGTAGGGGCTTTGGGGTGGGTCAAAGCCCCGAAAAGCATTGTAATGGGGTTAAAGGGTAAACTAGGGTTTGAAAACCATGGGTTGCAAACCATAGGAATGTTAAAGATATATTTTTATATGTAGAAAGGCATTTCGGATTGTAAGAGGTAAGGATTTGATTAGATATTGATGCGATTTGTTGTGTAAGCGATTTGTTGGGGTTTTTGGGGAACAGACTCCTACTGGCTGTGTGCGCAGAGATCCTAGTCCAACTGTGTGTGGACCCTGCTGTTGTGTGCACAAGTTGGGAAGGGAATTGTAAGGGTAACGAAAGAATGAATATGCAAGATTATTGGATCTGAATCTATGAGTACTATTGAATGGATTGTTGATAATTATTGTGTTATGCATTTCTCTATCTTTGGGCTAAGAAGGTCTGTATATTGAATGATTGGATCTATTCTTCTTTGGTTATATCTTGCTGCAAAAGTCTGTGTATTGAAGTAAATCTAGATCTATTCTGTTCAGGTATGTAATGCTGTGTTAAGGTTATGAAAAACATAGAATTGTAGATCTAGTGCATGTGGATGAAATTATACATATACTTGATCCTGCGCAGAGATAATCTGAATAGAACGAAGCCCTGCTTGCCTTACCCTTCCTTTCTGAGGGTGTGGAAACCTGGTTCCATCACCCACCCATACTACTTCGGGTGAGGCTGTGACCTGCACAAGCAGGTCACTACTGAAAGGGCCAGTAGTATAGGGGTTTGTTGGCAAACCTCGCACACTGAACCTGGGTCAGGACCCCTCAAGCCAACAAGTTCCCTACTCTCTAGGGTTTGCTGGATTGTTGTCTCAAAGTTTACTTGATAAAGCTAGGCCAAAGAAGTTTATGGTGTGAATTATCCTTTGGTTCTTTCTTAAGCATAGTGATCTTAAAGACTCTTCTTGTTATATTATATGTTAAAGGATTCTTAATTTCTCTTTAAACCTACTAAATTCACAACTTAATGTTCATTTCACACCCACATAAGCTATTAAGATCCATTTGGCTTTGTTAACTTTCCCTATGAAAAACCCTTGATTTATTGTTGTACTTTTCAATCCTTTCATAGACCCCATAGCTCAATGTTTTGAATTTCTCTTACTCTATCTATTCTACTTAACAAGAAACCTAACAAAAAAAAACAAAACAAACAACCCTATCATTTTAACTAGCCTAAAATCAACATCCTAAATCAATCATGTTATATATTTTATACAAATATAGAGAGAGCCCTCTCTAAGTCCAGGAAGGCTAGGTCCTAGGACTCCAAAGTTGGTTTGATGTTACCCTTGTCTATTTTGTCTTGCCAATCTGACAAATTACAAGGACCTAACATAATTGCAACTCCATTGGGGACACTTATTGAAAATCTTAGTGTTATATAAAGAACTCAGAAAACCCAAAAAAATATCTCAATATTGGTATCCAATTGTTGATGGTGGACAATAGCTAGCCATAAGAAAGTTGAAAATCATCCACCTTGTGACTCCAATTTAGATCAGTTCTATGCAAATACTCCACTAGAGGAAGAACTTGAAAACATGACCAGTCCTCCTAGGAAGAGAGAGTATTCAAGCCCAAATCGGATTCAAGAAATTATTGTTTTTATATGTAACTATGTTCTATTCTACTTTAAGCCCTATCAATAGTACACTGATGAGGTATACATTGATCATTTAAAAGAGCTCAAAACTCAAAAATCTAAGCCTCAAATTGCAGACCATGAACATATTTATACACCTGTGCATATCCCAGATACATCCGTGGAAAACCCAGTCAAACATAAGCCTCATGCTACTTCTCCTACTCTTGCTGAAATCTCAAAAAATCATAAGCCTCCTTTTGCATTACGTATACCCACAAAGGTACCATAAAGATATAAGCCTATGGTTTTACCTTTTATCCTCCAGGCCCTCCCTGCAAATCTTGCAAATAATCTGCCCAGATTTGATGGGGAATATACAAAGATCACTGTTGAAAAAAAAATCAGAGTCTCGATGATTTCCTTGACCTGTTTGAGGTAGGAGAGGATGATGTGCATATTAGAATGTTTTCTTTATCATTACAAGGAAAGGTTAAGAGTTTTTTTAAATATCTTCCAGCTTCAAGCATTAGAAATTTTCATCAATTCACTCAAGTCTTCCTAGATAGGTGGATGGTCCTGGGAAATGTTTTTTTTCATCGTGGAAGAGTATAACCATATAAAAAGACAACCAGGGGAGACAGTACAACACTTTTCAGCCAGGTTCAATAAAGTATACCATGCAATACCTGCTAAGATAAAGCCACCCCCAGGGTGGGCTCTCTTGCACTACCTAGATTCCTTTGACCCAGAGATGGATTCTAGATAAGAGAAAGGGACCCTTCAACCCTGGAGGAAAAGAAAAGGATGGAAGTTGATGTGGAAGCCAACATGCTGAACAAGGAGGCAAAACTAAGAGAAATAAAGAAGGACAAAGTAGATAAAGAGCAACTGATATCTTCAGAGATAAATCTAGAGATGTCGACAAACACAGTTAACAAAGCAATGTATATGATTAGCAGGAGGAAATAGGAAGAGTAAAATGTTGAGGTTAGAGCTGACTATTCAAAACAACTAGTATTATTTTCTTGGGAAGAACAAGCTTGGTCATTACAATGCAAAGATAACAATCAAAATGTGCATGTTGAGAAAGATTGCAAAGAAGAAAATGCAAGAAGTTGTCAAGAAAGACTAAGTTCCCCTCCTACATCTTATGCTTCACTATTAAGAGAGCATTGCAAGCAAGTTGCAACTAGAAACAAGGAGGAATGCCTAAAAGGACCAGTCAGGGTAGAAATGGATGATACAAATCCTTTTTCAGATCCATAAGTTATCCCCTTAAGTCATCTTGAAATCACAAAACCACAAATAGAGGATGAGTCAGAACCTGTTGAGTCTCTACCCTTATGCTTTGATTTATTTCAGATTTCTAAAGAGAAGTTGAGTCACATTCTAATTGAAAATCAAAGGATAAGAGACCTCTCTTATCAATCAGATGAGAAAAATGTTTATTATAAAAAATTTGTCTCGGATCCAGATAATCAGCCTTGAATTCCTTTTTAATATCAAGTAGCAAATGAAATCTCAAATGATAAAACATACTATCAATCATCTTCTCTCTTGTATGAAGCTCAAGAAGACATCCAACCTTATGATCAGTCTTCACAAGAGAAAAAGAGAAACTGTGTTTCTATCAAAAGAAATCAGAGAATGCCTCCTCCTTTGATTGAAGATGAAATCCATCATATTTCAAGCATGCACCTAGCCTTTAAACTTTTATATGAAGAATTTATTTCAGTTTTTTCTTCTGTTGATTTATGTATTGTAGCCTTGCCTCATGAAGAAACAAAAGAATGGATTGATACTGGTGTTGTACTACCTTCTCAAGAAGACCTATTACTGAAGAAGGCTCCTACTCACCATAATCATGGCTTTTAGATAGAACTCAGCCCACTCAATCAGATCATATCAGGTTTGCTAGAGGACAACATTGCAATATATTATGAGGCTGCTAAATCAGATCATCATGAAGAAAAGATGGAGTGTCTTTCTCAAAAGAACTCTGAGCACACCAAAGTGGAACAAGGAGTAGTCCTCGATGAAGCCTATGGTTTAAATCCTCATAGTCAGGTATTATTCAGATATCCTTTTGCGGGTTTCTTAGGTACATTTAAAGAGGGAGTAAAATATGCCAGGAGCAGTTTTTTGCAAATTTTAAAGAAGATTTTGAGCACTTTTGTTCAAAAGCAGATAAGATGGGAGTGGCCTTTTTGTTTTTTCAGCATACCTAAAAGGCTGAATGAAAATCAATCATGTGGTCACTTACTTGATTGGTTGCATTGGAAAAGAGAGTTCACCTAATGTATATATCATATATAAGTTAGATTAGGATAGATAGGTAAAGATACGCTCAGTACTATGAGCATCTTTCCAGTTTTAGTTTTAGATTGTTTTGACAAAAGAAAGAAAAGAAGAAAAAAGGGCAGATAAAAAAAAAAAGGTAAAGCCCCATACCAAAAAAGAATGCTTCTGAAAGTGTGCAAGTCCAAGTGCCACTACTTTGAAAAAAGAAGTCTTGTTCAGTCATATAACCTAATCATGATTGAAAAAGTTTTAAATTTATGCTGATAAGTTAGAAAATGAGGATTTTCCAAACTGTTTAAACTTGTTTTATCAGTAGATTAAGCTAGGAAAAGATATTGGCTCCCAAAGTTCAAATCTGAACCAAAGAGAAAAGAGAGGGATGAATGAAAAATTCCAAATCAAAGCCCACAATTTTTAGTTTACTTTGTGCAAAAACAAAATCTGTGTGCAGCTTGTCCAAAATGCCACAACTCATGACAAATCAAACTACTTAACCTTGATTTGGGCATGTTTTAAATTTCTTGTTGATAGATTAGGGAATGAAAATCTGTCAAACTGTTCAATATTGACAAATAAGTAGCTTAGGTAGAGAATAAAAGAGATCATCAGTATAATCTAAGCCTTTGGATGATATAAGGGTAAAAGTATATAGTTTGTGCTTTCAAAGGAAAAAATGATGTCCAAGGTTTGCTAATCTAAATGTAACGAAATGAAGAAAAAATGCTAGGAAAAGTATGATGGGTAGGTAGAACTGAGTTGAAGCAAGCATGTTTTTCATATTTAAAGGTCACAGCTTCAAAGAACAACAACAGATCAACAATTGGAGAATGAGGAATTTTCCAAGTACAATCAAGGCATTGGTCCACAGTTTCCAGAGATTTGAACTATGAGGTTCTTGACACCTTCCAAGGGAGCTGCCCTCCCCAGCTGGAGCCATTATTAGTCATCAGTATTTTTCACTATATTTGGATGATTGTATATTTATGTCAGCCTTCTGAAAACAATATTTATTGAAACATTATGTGTTTTCATAAATCTCACTGCTTTCATTATCCTTATAAACCTATTTTCACTATTCCTCAGTTGGTCTTCTCAAGGTCACCTTGTTTATCTTAAAAGACTCATTATGGGCTTATACCTCTCATTTTCATCCTTCTTTCCTATATAAAACCTCATCTCTCTATTCTCCCTCCAAGATCATATTTTTGACTCATTCCCATGCCTCTTTGAGCATAATAACCTATGACAATGCTCTGTTTTCACTTGAAAATATTTAAGTCAAGATCTCATTCAAAATCAGGTTAAAAACATTCTCACTAGGTCATTAGGGTTTTGAATTTATCAAGGTATTATCCTTCCATTCTGATGAAGTCAGCACACATATGAGAAGGAGTGATTATGATCATCATGCTATAAAATCCCTTTTGTCAAAGCCTCAGTGAGAAAAAGAAAAGCCAGCTCCATGACTTCAACAAACTGCAAAGCAAAAAGTGTCAAAGAGTATCAGTGAGAAAAGGAAGAAGAATTAAAAACATTAGAAAGTGGGTTTTTCAAATCCAACTCAGAGTTCCACATGCCAACACATCAAATATCAAAGGGAGTTGTATTGTTCCAAGGGTGCCCAAGTCATCATTGTTCACAAGCACTAAACCCTAATTTCCTCTCCCACTGAGCTAGGGTTTGCTATGGAATTAGAGACATCAGAGAAGAGAAGTCATAAGGGAAGTCATTTCATCAAGTATGAAGTCATACCAACTCATAAAAATCATGCCTCTCTCATTTTCCAAGAAATCATTCTAAGGGACAAATCATTTGCCACACACAAGGCCAGTTTCACTTCAAATTGTGTTTCTAAGCAAAAAAATAAATTTGACAAAAGTGAGAGTTTTTTTGTCAATAATAGGTCAAGGAAGAAAAAATCCTTTATATTTTACATAGGTATCATGGTTTGGGAGAAATTTTAAATTTACAGGTGCCACAAGAGGTTTGCTGCACTTCTAGAGTGACCTTGGGAAAATCACGTTTTCTCATATATGGAGTGTCCAAATGACTTTCTCGATGAGTAAAATTCCAACTAGACTAGAATATATTTCCAATGAGCTATCAGGAGCTCAATTTGGAGTTGAAGAAGGCCTCCAAAAGTTTCCTGCACTGGCACTCTGCATTTCTGAACCCTCATTCAGCACTTTCTGACCATTCTTGGGAGAATCAACTTGTTACAGACCAAATAAACTAAAGTAATAAACAAAGGGTATATTTGGAAAGTATACTTCAAGATATTTCCAACGAGCTATCCTGGGCCCAATTTGGAGACCGGGAAGACTTCCAAAAGTGGTATGCAAAACAGTGTTGCGTTTTTTCATCCTGGTGCTGCGTGTTTGCACCGACGCTGCACCCTTGCCAGAGAAAGTTACTGAAGGTTATATCAACTCAAATCAAATAAAATATTCTCCAAAATATTTCCAAATCCCTACAAGCACTCTTAAGTGGTAATTACATGACATAATCCCTATGTTTAAGTCATTTGGTGATTCTTAATCAGATAGAAATGAAACCCTAAGGGAAAACCCTAATACAAGCTTGTGATCACTGGTTTTAACCATGTTCCTTCCTCATAAAATAAATATCAGTAAAAAAAAAGGTAATTACATTGATTTAGGGTTTACATTCATCTATTTTGTCCCTTCACACATTCCTTTTCACTCATTCCCTTCACTCACACTCATTCCCTTCATCTTTCAAGCTAGTCATTTCATTCCTTTCCCCTCATTTCATTTCACTTCCACCCTAGAGTTTCCAAATTAGAATTTGAAGATGTTAGAGGAAGAATTCAATGGAATTTTTTGTGAGGCACAAATTCTCAAGAAGGCCTTCATCATAAGCAAGAGAGAGAGTTTGACTTGGTGGACTTGGATGACCTAGATGACCATGACAACTCAAGATTGATCATCCAAGAGAAAGATGCCAAGATTAGGAAGTTGAAGAAAAAATTGAAGAAAGCCCTAGTAAAGAAAAAGGAGAAGGGGAATTTGAACATCTCTAGGCCTCCCAACATTTATCATCAAAGAAAATTCTAATTTTGGCACACTTTTTGCACATTTTGAACTTTTGACTGGCAGAAATTGGGCCAAACGCACAGCGCCACTGGAACTATGCTCTTTTTTACGACACTAAAATGAAAAATAGTCTGTATATTCATGTTTATAATGGAAATTACATCAACCTCATAAATTTTCAAAAGGTTTGGAGCAAAATGGGTCCCTCAAAAATGTCAAAAACTACCAAAAATCACCTTTCTGCCCTCTTTTTGGCACTAGCACTGCACGTTTATCAGTGTTGGGAGAAGTGATTTTTGACAAGGAAAATGGGCACAATTTTGGAAATTGAAAGAATATTTGGAAAATATACTCAGAGACCTTTCCAATGAGTTATCATGGAGCTCATTTGGACATCGGTAAGGCCTCCAAAAGTGGCTCAAAAAACAGGTCATTTTCCCTGTCATGGCACTGCGCGTTTGCATTGGCGTTGTGCCCCTGTACCTTGGCACTGCACCCTTGCCAAAAGTCAACAAAAGACATACAAAATTATAAAAAATATTTATTTAGAAGCCTTAAAGTCAAAAAAATTCCAAAATTATCTCAATAGTTATGTTAGAAGCTATTATTGCAATGAATGAATTTTAGATATTTTGTCTTGGGCCTTGCGTGGTCTCAAAGGTCAAAATGCATTAAATATGTAATAAATGACATTTTAAACCCTATATAGGGTTCACCCCATCATTTTTTAGATAAATATTGCATGTATACTTCATATTTGTTGGTTTTTGGTTGATTGTTGAGCTGAATACCTCATAGACTTTGAGTTGTGAAGAGTTTTTGGCTTTGGAGCTTTGTAACTGTTTTGGACTGAATATCAATGCAGCAAGCATATTCACAGGATTCATGAAATTTTTCAAATGGTGATGCTGTTCTGATCTTACATTTTTTTCCTTATTTTTTCCATGCTATTCATCCTTTCTCTGATAAAAGAACATAAATTTTAGATTACGATATGCTGTCTTGGCACCCTAAGTCTGTCTACTTTCTTTATCTTAATGTTTTCCTCTACTGGGTCTGATTGGAGAATTCTTAATTGATTTATGATTCCACCTATATTTTTGTCCTGGAAATTATTTAATAAGATTCAAACTGAATAATTTTATGGTATGCCCTGTCCTTTAGTGTAGCTTGAAACATTGTTTTTAAGGCCTTTATTTGAAATTTTCTTACTAGGGTTTAGGTTAAAGAAGTTTATGGTTTGCCCTGTCCTTTGGTCTATCTTGGAAGGTCATTTTAAATTTATTTGAAGTATGATTGAAGAATTTATGAGTTCCCTTCTCTTTAATCATCACTTATATGTCATCTTGAATGTTTTCTTTGTCTAAAGGTAAATAGCTAGAGAATTTAGGAGTTGCCTACTCTCTAGGGTTTGCTGGATTATTGTTTCAAAGTTTACTTGATAAAGCTAGGCCAAAGAAGTTTATGGTGTTCCCTATACTTTGGTTCTTTCTTAAGAATAGTGATCTTAAATACTCTTCTTGTTATAGTATATGTTAAAGGATTCTTAATTTCCCTTTAAACCTACTAAATTCATAACTTAATGCTCATTTCACACCCACTTAAGCTATTAAGATCCATTTGTCTTTGTTAACTTTCCCTATGAAACACCCTTGATTTATTGTTTTACTTTTCAAGACTTTCACAGACCCCATAGCCCAATTGTTTGAATTTCTCTTACTCTATCTACTCTACCTAACAAGCAACCCAAACAAACAAAACAAAACAAACAACCCTATCATGTTAACTAGCCTAAAATCAACATCCTAAATCAATCAAGTTATATATTTTATATAGATATAGAGAGAGCCCTCTTTGAGTCCAGGAAGGCTAGGTCGTAGGACTCCAAAGCTGGTTTGATGTTACCCTTGTCTATTTGGTCTTTCCAATATGAAAAATTACGGGGACCTAACACTGTTGGGTTCTAAAACCATGACCGCTAGTCAGATCTATTGTCACACGCAGGTGTTATAGTAAATGTCGCAATCAATTGCCAGATCCAAAACTGTAGAGTTAGCCGCCAGCAAACTCAACTAATCACACGTCGATGGTTTGCCTTCGAACCATTTTCCAGACCACCAGCGGATAAGTTATATCCTAAAGTCTATTGTGGGTTTTAATGCATGAAAAATGGCACTGTTTTAAATGAACACCTTATCCTAAGACCCTAGGTGTCAAGAAGACTGAGATCAACCTATATCTGATTATTGTTGTGGATAATTTCAAAGAGATCCATGATGGGATAAGAGGCTTGGAAAGGGTAAATATTCATTAAATAATTGTTAAAAATGGAGTCTACATTAAAACCAATAAACCTTAATCTTTGAGATATGAAGATAAAGATAGTGTTTTAATGCCATTTATTTTCCCTCATATTATAAAAAGGTTTTCTAAGGATCATGAGGAGAAAAAAAGAGAGAAGCTCTCAAGAAGTTAAGAAGAAGTGATTTTTGAAGAAGCACTAGAACACTTGGTAGAGAGAGTTTTTGGTTTTGCCTAGATATAGAATTGAAGTTCGTTGTAGAACAACGGGATCCACTTCAATCTTCAAAAACTCAGTTCAACTACCATTGTGTAGAGGTCCATATGCTTCAGTCCATCACTTAGAGTGTGCACATCATCATCAAATTTTCTTGGTCGATTAAAGGCCCATCAAAGAAAAGAGACTGTATCTGTAAAGCCTCATAAGGGGAATTGCATTCTACAACATCAATAGTGTTTTTTGGTGCTTGTCAACTAATAGATCATTATATTCCTTTTTCTCTTGGTTTTATCAATACAGTGGTCGCACACTTCTGAAGCGGACCTAGATACGTAGTCCAGGAGGGACGAACTCCGTCATTAATCCTGGTTGTCATATGGTTTTAATGTTATGCATGATGCATAATTTTTAAATTTTAACATTAATGGATAATATCAGAAAAAAACTTTATGCTAAACAGTTAGAATTACATAAAAGTAAATTTTTCAGTAATTATTCTTTCCATTCACATTTTTGTCAAGAGTTAGTTAGATCTTGGCTATCCGCTTTCAGATCATATTTTAGTATCAGAGTATACTAGCTCCTTTTCAGGTACAAAAATGGGCAAGAACACGAGACAATAGCTTCGGTTGAAAGAACTCGTGGAGTTCAATCAACAATTTCAGCAGGAAAATACTGCATTATGAAGGATGGTGCAAGCATTGAAAAGTGACAAGCAGATCTTGTAGTCTAAAATTGAAGTCTTGAGAAAGAACAAAAGAGGAAACAACCCTCTAATAGAAGATACAACTTCTAATGGAAAGAAGCCAACACTATCTCTTCATCAGGAGGATGAAGATAGTTTTTCTCTTTCATCATCACCAAAATCATCAAGAGAGGCCATTGGAACCTTTTCCTCACCTGCTGAGGAAACTACCAACATTCTAATATCACCAAAAAGTGATTCAGACTCCGAGGAATTTTCTAGCCATAAACCATGTACAACTTCTGAAAGAAAATGTTTGTCCATGATGAAGGCCATGGGATATTAGGAAGGAGAAGGCCTTGGAAAGAATGGTCAAGGGAGACTTCTACCAATAGCTGTATAAGAAAGGAATAAGTATCAAGTTCTAGGTTATGGTATAATTAAGTACTATTATTGTGAAAATATGGGCCACATTTCAAGTCAATGTTGGTCTCTGCATCCTGAGCTTATACCAAAGAAGCTATAGGACAAAAAGGGTAAGAAAAAACAATCCTCTAGTAGTGATTCTATAAGTGATTTATTTTATCAGAATTGGGTTGTAGAAACTATTAAAAGAATATATCCATGCACATTTTGTGGAAGTTCTTGGCATTGTGTAGAACATTTCTGGAAGCATAGAGCCTACAACAAGAAATTTGGAGCTACCAAAAGCCAACCACAAGAATATGATGAGACACTTCAAGTGAAGAAGCGTTCAGGTAAAATATCACTTCAATCTATCAATGAATTTGCTAAAGAGGAACAACATTCAAAAAAATCAAAGGCAATAATTACAAATTCTAAGGAGAGAATTTTTCGACATTGCAAATTGTCGGGGCATGCTAAACGCAACTTTCCAATCCTGCCACAAGAAATAACATTGAAATTTTCAACACAGGAGACATCCAATTCACTTGCTGGGAAACATTCGATTTCCAATTGGAACTGGGAAGAATTTATGCCATAGGTCTAAATTGAGTCTGTAAAAATTTTCTAGATCTAGATAAGCCTGTAACTAGGATCTATAGTTAATTTTCCTCAATGGATTGTAAAGAAATTTTTGGAGAACCAAAAGTTCTTTTTGTGGGAAGGTGTAATCCAATTTGGATTATGAAGTTTTGTATCAAAATTACAAAATTACCAAGATGGTCATTTACAAGTAATTAGTCGTCGATTTTGTAATAAACAGGTTGAGTTGAAATTGGATCGACCAAGATGGTCTTATGAGCAATGGTTCATCGACTCAAGTCGTCAAGCAAAATCTTGTCAAAATTGGTAAGCGACCAAGATGGTCACATTCAACATTCTTTCTATGAAAATGAAATACAAGTTTGTCGTCAACTTCAACATCAAAATTAGTGACTTTGACAACATTCATTAATGTTTTTCTCTTATTGAAGTCAAATTGTCATCATAAGAAAAAAAATCGTCATAGAGAATTATGTTGACCTGTGACATTGAAATAGTAAAGAGCATTAGTCATGATTGTAAAGTGCTAAGTCCATGTACAGACTTACAGAAACAGAATCCTAAGTCTAAGCGTTAGCACTATAAGTCTAAGTCAGCTAAAGTGTTAGTGTTAGGAAAAACTTTTAGTCTTAAAAACATTTGTTAAAGACTAAAATCCTAAAATTTCATAAGTGACTATGGTCTTGATGTTATGGCGCAATGAAGATGTAAATGTTAATGCCTAGGTCTAATTCCTAATTGTAAACCTAAGGTTAAATCCTAAGGTGAAATGACTAATCCTAAAACCTAGCACTAAAGTCTTATTTCTAACCTAAGTCTAGTTCCATGGTATTAAAACTATGCAATAAACCCACTTTTGGGCTTACGACTAAAACCTAATGTAAAACTCTTACAAAACAATGTAAAGACATTACAAATCAAATGTAATATTTAAACAGTCGATTAAACCGTATCGGAGAAAAAAAATTGTGGCAATAGAACCGTTGTCATGTGTTCAAAGGTTAACTACAATGGAGTTATGTCAAGTTTGAAAGCTTTGAAATTCCGCAGTTTGAATAGTAGTCTAACCACATCAAGAATACCACATCAGAGTTCCAGAAACCATGTGAATAGGAGAACAACCATCAGGAATCATGTGAGCGGATTTGGAAAGCTGTTAGCCCAAAACCACATATGGTGACTATTGGAAAACCATGTGAACAGAGTTAACCACAGTAGAAAATGCTACCAAAATGGCATCCGCCAACGCAATCTGGTTGTCAAGTAGTTGCATGTGAATAAGGCGGAGGTTAAAGGATAAGTTGAAACTTTACCGTCAGGTTCTAAAACCGTGACCGCCAGTCAGATCTGCTGTCACATGCAGATGTAAAAGTAAATGTCGGAATCAACTGCCGGATCCAAACCACAGAGTTAGCCGCCAACAAATCCAACTAATCACATGTCAATGGTTCGCCTCCGCACTGTTTTCTAGACCACCAGCTGATAAGTTATATCCTAAATTCTATTATGGGTTTTAATGCATGAAAAATGGCATTGTTTTAAATGAACACCTTATCCTAAGACCCTAGGTGTCAAGAAGACCAAGATCAACCTATATGTGATTATTGTTGTGGATAATTTCGAAGAGATCCATGATGGGATAAGAGGCTTGGAAAGGGTAAATATTCATTAAATAATTGTTAAAAATGGAGTTTACATTAAAACCAATAAACCTTAATCTTCGAGATATGAAGATAAAGATATTGGTTTAATGCCATTTATTTGCCCTCATCTTATAATTTTTTTTTGTAAGGCTCATGAGGAGAAAAAAAGATATAAGTTCTTGAGAAGTTAAAAAGAAGTGCTTTTTGAAGAAGCACTAGAACACTTGGTAGAGAGATTTTTTGGTTTTGCAGGTATATTGTGGAGTATGAGAGCTCTTTTTCTTTCCTAGATACATAACTGAAGTTCGTTTTAGAACAACGAGATCCACTTCAGTCTTCAAAACTCTGTTCAGCTACCATTGTGCAGTGGTCCATACACTTGAGTCCATCAGTTAGAGTGTGCACATCATCATCATATTTTCTTGGTTGATTAAAGGCCCATAAAAGAAAAGGGATTGTATCTGTAAAGTCTCATCAAGAGAATTGCATTCTACAACATCATTAGTGTTGTTTGGTGCTTGCCAACAGATAGATCATTGTATTCCTTTTTCTCTTGGTTTTATCAATACAACGGTTGCACACTTCTGAAGCGGACTCGGAGATGTAGTTCAGGAGGGACGAAATCCATCATTAATCCTTGTTGTCATATGGTTTTAATGTTATGCATGATGCGCAATATTTAAATTTTAACATTAACTGATTATAATAGAAAACACTTTATGCTAAATAGTTAGAATTACATAAAAGTAATTGTTTTAGTAAT
Organism: Pinus albicaulis; assembly: GCA_034641835.2. Lineage (NCBI taxonomy): Eukaryota > Viridiplantae > Streptophyta > Pinopsida > Pinales > Pinaceae > Pinus > Pinus albicaulis. The sequence goes on along the minus strand of CM076573.1, from coordinate 847,838,633 downwards.
TATTCTTGCCATTCACAATTTTTTCAAGAGTTAGTTAGATCTTGGCTATCCTCTTTCAGATCAATGAGCTTACTGATAAAGCTTTCAATGCACTTAAACATGTGTTGACCCATGCACCATTGTTGCATCCACCTGATTATCACCGAGATTACTTTTTTTATTTGGCTGCATCTGATTCCACCATTGGAATGGTTTTAGTTCAAGAGGATGACTCCAATAGTGAACATGTAATTTATTATTTGAGTGAGAACCTTACACCAACAAAGATCAAGTATTCACATGAGGAAAAATTCGCCTCCGCAACTGTTCATTATGTCCAAGGATTCCATCACTACATATTGTTACGTAAAACAACTGTGATATCTAATTGCATTCCTATGATGTATATATTGATGAAACAATTTCTCTGGGGTAAATACTATAAATGGATAGTTATCCTAGAAGAGTTTGATTTGGAATTTTAAAAATCAAAATCCAAGAAATCACTCATTTTTTTTGAACTTATGTGTGATTTTCCCTACATTGAATTAGAAATTGTTGCAGAAGACCATCTTCCCGATGAATCTCTGTTTCTGATCAGTACAATAGATCCTTGGTATGGATATATAATTATATATCTTCAAACCCAAACCTCTCATCCCAAAATTTCACGCTCTGATCGACGTAGGATTCGATACCAGTCTCAACAATACAATATTGTTGGCAACAATCTTTACCGTCGTGGTGCCGATTTTGTTTTTAGACATAGTATAACCCATGAAGAAGCTGAAAGAGTTTTAAATGAAACCCATTCTGGAGCATGTGGTGGTCATATGTCCGGGTTTTCCACAGCCCAAATATATTATGTGTTGTTTATTTCTGGCCGTCACTTTTCAAAGACTGTATCCTTGCGGTTCGAAAATGTCACAATTGTCAAATTTTTGATCGAAATATGCGTGCACCTCCCGTTCCTCTTCACCCAATCATAGCTGTTGGTCCATTTGTAAAATGGGACATCAATTTCGTTACATGTAACCCTCACTCGGCTGGGGGGCATGGGTATATTATTCTCGCTATAGATTACTTTACCAAATGGGTCAAAGAAATGCATACATTTAAGGTCGACGACCAAGTTTCAGCTATTTTAATATTCAATCATGTGATTGCTAGGTTCGGTGTCCCTCAAGCCATCATTACGGACCATGGTAGCCATTTTCAAAATAATATGATGACTAAAATTTCTGCTCAACTTGGCCTACACCATGATAATTCCACACCATATTACCCATAGGCCAGTGGCCAAGTTGAGGCTGTAAACAAATTTTTAACCGATATGATTAAATGAATTGTAGGGAGTCATAAATCGAATTGGCACACCATGCTTTTTTTTGCATTGTGGGCATATCTTACCTCCACAAAAAAATCTACATGGTTTACTCCTTTTTAACTCGTTTTTGGCTTAGAAGCATTTTTACCCATTGAATATAAAATTCCGCCACTTAAACTAACCATTGAATTATTACCAACTACCTTTGAATAGGAAAAACGTTTCTTATACCTAGCACAATTAGATAATACTAATCGCATTGCTTCATTAGCTACTGAAGCTCATAAAAAACATGTTAAGGCTCAACATGATCAAAGCATTAACCCTTGTATCTATTCAGAAGGTGACCTAGTCTTAGTATACGACCAAGCTTGCGATAAAATAGGCACTGCTAAATTTGAACCAATGTGGCATGGCCCTTATATTGTTAAGCATGTGGTTGAAAAAGGAGCCTATGAATTAGTTGATTATGATGACGTCTCTTTAGATAAGCCCAAAAATGGTCTTTATCTGAAGAGATATTATGCATTATTTATCATGTTAATCTCTTCTTTGTACATTAGTTACATTTTTAGACAAGTGCGCCTTTGATTTGAAAAGTGTGCCTTAGATTAGTTATTTTTCTTGGCGAGTTTTCACTACTTTTTCTACTTATCTTGATTACTCCCGATATTGCAGATATAGAAATTCCATCAAACTTACATTAGTTTTGTTGACGACACCTATTGTAGTACACATAACTTATCTTCCACTTCTTGGGTTATCTATTCACCCACTGATGAGTTAGTTTCTATTCATGGGTGATCTGAAATATCTGTATTAGTTTTGTTATGCTAAGTGACTTTTTAGTTTATAAACATGTGCATACTTGTCTCATTAGTTTGCTTAAGGATTGAGGTTTTTTTCCATGAAATGTAGATGATTTTTAGTGAATTAGAAGTATGAAATAAGCTTAAATAACATTGAACAACAGTGTAAAAGAAAGAAATAAGTCACTACATATAATTTACACAATAGGCAAGATGAAGCAGTTCACCCCTCTTGGGCTACATCTGTTGTTCCAGCTCCCAATGGCATGTCCATCTTTTATTATGCTCAAAAGTTTGCAAATTCATGTAGTTAGAATGTTCTAATGGTTGTTTTCTCTGCACCAATGGCTCTAGAATGCTCCAATTAGTCAAAAATGACTCTTCATTCACTCAGAATGGGCGAAAATTGAGTCTCCTACTCTTTTTCCCAGTTTCACCTAAAAAGCTCCACTAAAAGTGGAGGACTCCACTTAACTAGAGTTAAATTGGTAAATTCTAACAAGAATAATGCACTGGCCAAAACTGTTAGCATATAAACTGCAACATTTAACTTAACTTTTCGGTAGTTGGGCACATGCCATCCCAAACCCCGTGGTTACAGTTATGGCTGGGTGGAACTATAGGCAGAACCAATGGTGATAAGGTTGAACTCCGGGTTGAGTGGCATGAGTTAGTAGAACCGTCACATTAACCGCACGGAAATACATCGCCATGTGACAAAATAACACAAAAATTTGTGGAGACTATGGGTTAAATAACTGTAGGAGGTTGTAACATTTGTTTGTTGTCGCATGACCATCATTGCAGCGACTGTTGACGAGTTGGGACCATCAGTAGTCCCCAACCCCTAAACTGTATTGCAACAAACTTTATAATAAACCTGTAACCCTTTGTAGTTGAGAACTACGTGTAGCTCGAGTGGTGTGGCATGTATGCACTCTGCCAGAGGTCACGGGGTAGAGCTTTATGGACCTCACCAAAATTTTATCAAGCGGTTCAAGGGCCATGTGGCTGACTCAGGGCTAGACACATGGCACCTCCCAATTGGACCTAAAAAAATGTACAAACTCATTTGACCAAAAGAATTTCACCACTTTTCATCCTAGGGTTGGTTATGAGGAAAGGAATATTCCTCAAAATATTTCCCTTTTGCTAACTGTACCTATTGGAACATGGTCCCCTAAAAAGCTGCGATTTTGTATATGTTTTGTAGATTTTGGTCTTAATTAGCCTAATGCGAGGGTTTTGGGGTGGTTCAAAACTTTTAATGAATTGTAATGGGTCAAGGGTAGACCAAGAGTCCGCAAACCACGGTTTGCAGACCATTGGATGCATAGGCTAAATCAGTGTAAGTAGATGAACCTTTTTTGAGTCATAGGCGAAAGGGAATAGAGATTGATGATAGTTGTGAATTGTTAGCTTTGTTCAGGTTGCTAGGGAAAGGACTCCTGCTGGATGTGTGTGCAGAGATCCTCAGTCCTGGTGTGTGCAGACCCTGCGAGCTGTGTGCACAGGTTTTAAGGGATTGTATTAGGTTTTGAATGATAATAGATGCGGATTTGGTTAGAGTATCTCTGCGTTGTCTAAATTTTATTACCGTTGATGCGAACTCTTGAATTTATTGGTTATCCATTGTTGATGCGTTTATTATATTACATGTGATGTTGCTGATACGAAGCTACTTATTAGATCTATTATAGTAACTATGGTAGCTACACTAATTAGAACCCCTGTGAATAGATCTGTTTATAGTTGCGAAAGTATCCCTGTTTCTGTTATATAAATCGATGATCTGTTGACTACTGCAATTATAGCTGTTGTACTGGTAGATTGATGTTACGCATGTGGATGCGAAAGTAATTAGTAGATATAAACTCGACGATATAAGTATGTAGCTAGATATGTTAATTACAAAGCTGATAGACTGGAACACAACTATGTTGACTTACCTGCTCTCTCTCAGAGTGTATAAACTTGGTTCCAACACCCTCCCATACTTCTTCGGGTGAGACTTTGGCCTGCGCAATTAGGTCACTGCTAAAAGGGCCAATAGTATGGGGGTTTATTAGAAAACATTAACCTCTGAACCTAGGTCAGGACTCCTTGAGCCAACAAATGGGTCCATTTCCAGGACCGGGAGCATTTTGAGAGAGATTGGGTAATGCCAAGAACACATTGGAGACCTGTGAAGAAAGAGATCGACGAGTGGTTCACGAAGCAAATTCAGGAATTCACAATAAGAGAGAATCGCAGTACAAGGCTAACCATAAAGGAGTGGAAGAATAAGTACATTTTCACAAATATCTACGAAATTTTCTTCATGACATTTGAAATCGAGCTTCAAGAGTGGCTTGTAAGGCTTGTCGATTTCCAGAAGTGTCGGAAGGATGAAAGGGTTACACAGTCGACTCCAGAGCTGATCCAGCAGTTAGAAAAGACTAATAACACCATCATGCGCACGGTAGATCACTGGGTGGATAGTGTGATAGGAGGATTTGTGATGAAATTTGTGATTGATCAATTTGTGTCCTACTATGAGGCAAAGTGAAGATTTTTCAAGGGGTTCCAGGGTAAGTTTCTAAAGACTCTACCATTACTGATTAAGATCTTGTTGTGCGAAAAAAGCATCCTGTGTAGCCACATAGAGTGAATGAGCTCTGATCAGTGTAAGGGTACAACTCGTAGTGGTAAGTACTACATAACCAATCAAGAGGGAGATTAATCCATCTACAGTCCAGTAAGAAATTCTGCTGCACATAGCTCTCCATCTACACCACCATTGAACCCTCATAGAGGTAAAAACTTGCTGCCTGCACCACTGGAAGATGATATGGATTCTCACATGGAGTTACCCACCTTCAAGGCATAGGAGATGAGGATATGGATCAGTTTTGGTTCGTCGCAGGATCAGTATGGACTGCGTAAAACGTAGCTAGTGATGCGGAGAAAAGGGCGCAACTATCCCTTGCCTTTGAGGGGAGGGCCTTGGACTGGTATATGGGGTGCATAAACTAGCATGCGAATGCAACCATTAAAGCTATTAAGAATGCTTTGAAACAACAATTCAAAAATCCCAAGCCCTACTCACAGATAGTGAACGATCTGAAGGATTTCAAGCAAGGACCATCAGACTCCATATAGGAAGCTAACCAATGGTTAAAGAAGGTAATTAGAGAAGGAGGATTTTTTACGATGACCAGCAACAGAAGGAGTGGTTCATTGCTATGCTGCTCCCCCACCTGCGCGTGCCAATGGGACATCAAGCCACTGAATTGCAGGAAAAGGCCTTAGAAATTGTGATGAAGCTAGAAGCTGCGCCAAGATATGATACCCAGTTAGGAGTACAACACATACAAGGCCAGCTAGAAGCAATGCATATGGAGATCTAGAATATGGGGAAGGAGCGAGGAACAGAGGCTAGCCCTGAAATATGGTGCATACGATGTAGGGTGAATGGACACACCAAGGATACAAGATGGGGTATCCAGTCTGTTGTGACCTAGGAAAGCTGTAGGGCCCGGTTCGGTGTTGTGGTGTGATGATTATCATGTGGCTAGGCTACACAATACCAACCACTGCACCCGCCTTACTGCATATGTCCCAGAGATAAAGCCATAATGGTGCAGGTTTTGCAGATCTGTAGACCATGATGAATAGAAATGTCGAACGTACGATCTAATTATAGATTGAGGAAATATATATCGGGTATAGGTCGATCCGTCATCACCAAGATCCCCCTTAGGCATAGGCAGCTCCCCAACTAGGGGCAAGGGAGGAGGCCGAGGTGGAAGCGCAGGTAGGGGGAGGGGAAAACTGGTTTTCTATAACTGCGGAGAAGTAGGGCGCTTTGCAAGGGACTGCGTAAACTCTGCAAGACAATCTTGCAGATATTGCAGACAGTTGGATCATGTGATCAAATATTGCTCGATTCTGATGTCCAAAATGTAGGATAAGCAACAGACACCTATGCAGAATGTACAAAGGGTCAAGGCGGAACCTTGGGATGAAGGACCAAGTGTTAATATTATCACACGCAGCGGCATGGTCACTGGGAGAGCTGTGGAAAAATCTGAGGTGGAGCCTCTCATCTGTAAAATAACTGCTAAGCAAGAGGGTTTGGACTTACAGGAAGAAAAAGAAGCCTTTTTCCTAGCTTGCTAATACTTTTCTAAGGCTGAGGCACCTACTCCTCAGGCCCCTGCAGACAATGAGGTTAAACCATTCCTGCAGGCATGTATGAAGTTGCTGCACAACCAAAGAGCCGTAGAAAACCTCCAAGCTTTGATAGATAGCTGTGAAAAAAAAGACAACCCTAGCTATGGAAATTGAGGATGTACACAAACTCTATAAGCATAGGATATGCATTGGTAGGGAGATGTGGTTAACCACGCATATTGGTTACTATGATATGGATCAGGTTATTCAGGACCTAGGCTCAGATGCAAACGTACTACCTAAGAAAACTTGGCAGCAAATGGGAGAACCTAAGTTGGAGTGGTCCACTATCCAGCTGCGCATGGCTAATAAAAAAAAAATCATACCTTTAGGGAGGTTATCAAAGATCATAGTAGACATCGTAGGGGTCAAATTTTGGGCTAATTTTGAGGTCATTTAGATTGTAGAAGATGCAGACCCCTACCCGGCGCTCCTAGGATTGGACTGGGCCATAGATATGGGCAGTATTATCAACTTAAAAAAGAGGAGCATGGTATTTGAAAGTGAAGGAACACAGGTGATAGTACTGCTAGATCTCGTAGAATGAGAGAGGTACACAGAGTCAGTGCGTGAGGAAAAATAGGTGGATCACTTCAATAAGCTAACTACGAGGGATGAAGACTAGGTCAATCTTATGGCTGATGGTATGCTTTGCTGGGAAAGAGAGAGCAAATGCTTCTCTAATTCTGATGAGGAAATGGAAAATTGGAAAAATCGGCTGCATGATGTCTCTACACTGTGCTACCTATGAATTACAAGAGAATTCCACTACATATCTTCAGAGGTAAGAGAACTACCCTACTTTGATGACTCCGGTAGTATAAAAGAGTGCTATGAGGATCCACGCAATGTCTCTATTCCCGAGTTAGAAGAGGAGTGCGCAGTTGCGGGACCTTCACTACAAGCTGCAGACGCACCGAAGCATCAGAAACAACTGCGGTTGATCCTGAGACTTACGAGCTACTACAAAAAATTCATTCCAAGATACGCATTGACCACCGTACATTTGGAAAAACTGATTAAGAAAGATGTTTCATTCTTTTGGGATGACGAGTGTTGGAAGCGCTTTCAACAACTCCAGGAATGGATGGTATTTGCACCTATTCTTAATTATGCCAATGGGGCAAAGGAATGTCTTGTACATGTTGATGTGTCAGGGATTTCCCTGGGAAAGGTCCTTACGCGGCCTAGTGCCGGAGACATTGATCACCCAGTCACATTTTCTAGTCAAGAACTCTCGAGTACGAAGAGAAATTATGCCACCACAACGAGGGAAGGGTTGGCCATGATCTATGCACTACAGAAGTATCAGCACTATCTATTGGTAGGACACTTTAATATTTTTACAAATCATTCGTATTTCAAATCCCTGATGAATAAGCCTATGTTGGGGGGGAAACACTGCGGGCAACTATTGATGCTTCAGGAATATGATTTTTAAGTCATAGTCAAGCCAGCGAAGCTGAATGCAAGGCCAGATCACTTGTCCCAACTTGAGACAAGCGGGGAACCCCCTAACTTGAGGGAAGGATTTTCTGATGCACAACGATTCGTCATAAGGGTCGTTGATGCGCACTTCATTGATATCATTCAGTCCTTGACTACAGGCATGGCATCTGCAAAATATTCGGTACAACAAAAGGAGTTGGTTACCCAGGAAAATGATTTTACTATTTTTGCAGGTCCTTTATATAAACTAGGTGTTGGCGAAGTGTTGTGCAGATACATTCTGGAGAATGAGAGGCACGCTATCTTGGCAGAAGCTCATGAAGGCACAACAGAAGGTCACTACGCAGGCAAGGCAACAGGAAAAAAATCTTGTGGGCTAGGCTATGGCGACGTAGAATTACCTTTGGAAGGAATAAGCTCAGATTGTAGCCAGTGTGCTAGGAGTGCAGGGGGTATGATCCAAGTGCAGGGGTGTGCTGGGAGCGCAGGGGTATGCTGAGCGCACCCAGGGTATGAACACTAGCCGTTGGAACATTCAAATCAGGTAAAAAGAAAAAAATACCATTGGATGGAATGGGCGGCTGCCATTTAATGAGGCGATTTCTGGATATTGTTTACCATTTACCTTATGGTAAGTTCCACGTGAAGTCTACCCTACCGTTGGGCAGTCGCCAAAGCTATAAAATAGGTGGGCTAGAGCGGGCAAGGGTTTCATATTGCTTGAATAGCTTGTACTTGCCATGTTTGTCCTGGACAAAGTGTTGCTGTAAGAATTTCTGTGCCCCTAGCATCTCCTTCCTGTCTGAGCAACTTGCTCCCTCGGACAATAGCAATCTCGAGTTTGTCTTTTGCACCAGGATGTCAGATACAAATCCTGCTGAATCCTCGGAACCAGTAATCTCGATGGAATTAGGCACTGATGAAGTGGTGGAAATTGAGTCAGAGGCTGAAGAATTTTTCTCCACCCCAATCACTAATAAGGGCAAGGAAAAAGCAGAAGTCTCTGGGAAACCTCTAAAACCCGTGAAATGGGTTAAGGGGAAACCTCGTGAGTCCCTGCGGAATGTACCATCCTTGAAGGTGACACCCAAGGCGCAAGCTGCTTAGGAGGAGGCCCAGCCTGCCGGACCGATCAGCTGGCTACCTCCCTTCATCTAGCTGCGTAGGCCCTCAATGTGCACGCCAAAGAACCTCAATGGCCTGATCAATTATCTGCAGATGCCATTGACCACAAGAGAAGTCCCTATCATTGGTGACCCTGTTGGGAAGCTGCACGAGATCAAATTTGACGATCATGACTTGGCCAGTCTGGAGGCCTTCCCTGAGCTGGCGCCTCAATTATACCTTGAAACGATTCAGGAAGAAAATGGGATTAAAATTGTTCCTCAGCACTAGGTACATGGATTCGCTGGGTCTGGGCTCCTGAACTTGTTAAGGATGCCTCACTTCGGTCACTACAACGTTACGGACCAGCTAGCCCGACAGTTGCTTGCCCTAATTCATGATGGCTACCTGTGGATCTAGAATAGGATCCCCATTGATTTTGCACTGGTTCACAAAATTATTGGCCTTCCCATGCATGGCCCCAACCCTCTGGAGCTCGTGGGTAAAAATTATGAGGCAGAAATGGCTGAGTATGTGCACAATACCTACCATGTGGAGCGCAATACACTGGCTTTTATAACCAAGTCCATCAGTGACCAAGGCACGTAGTTGGGCACGATGTTGTTGCTGTGAAAAATGATGAGAAAATATCAGGTCTCCTCTATCCCAGCCTACGTAATTCAGTTATCTGGACAATGTGGGAAAGGGGTACGTTTTAACTGGGCCCAGTATTTGTGTGATGAGTTTCTGACTAATGTTCGCGAGTCCCAAGAGCAAGGCCATGCCTTTTGTTATTCTTGGTTATGGTTCCTCATAGCGTTGGTTGCTTAGGAAGCCCCTGAGGAGTCAATCCTTCCTGAAGTTACCTTGGACATGTGCGAAGGGGCTCGCTATGCACGCTTGTGGGATTCTAAGGACCCGTAGCATCTCGAAGATAACCAAGTTTTCTGGGTCCTTTTTCAGCGTAGCTTGCCCACAACCATTAACTCCCGACCATGATTGTCCCCTTATGTGTATGACAGATACAACGATATTGCAGCTTTTCAAATCACTATGCACAACGTCCAGATCAAAGCATAGAAGGATAAAGCCTGGATTTTTCACCCTTATATGATGGCGGATGAAGAAATTGACAACGTCATTGCGCTCTGGCTGCCTAACTAGAAGATCGGATTCAAAAAAGGCATGAAGAGTGTTGAAGGAACCAGCACTTTGAATGTCACCCCCTTCGTCTTCCTCAAGGATACCAGACATGCGACCAAGAGTACCATACAAGACATGACCACGGCTGCACAAAAGGACGCGCAGGAGAAGCTGACCTTTGAGAATGAGGTCGAGGCAGAGACTCAGGTAACGTAGCCAGACCTAGGAATAAAAGGACGGGATGTAGGAGGACCTGCCTCCTACCATGGCACAAAGCAAACAAGCAAACCAATCAAAACGCCTCGCAAGAAGCGGCGCTCCCAGTGGACGACACGTGACGAGACAGCCACATTGACTGATGGAGACCTTGAACAAATCACTAATGCGGTCATTCTGGCCACGGAGGATAATTGGGTAGCCTTAGAGGAGAGACATAAAACTGTGTTTGACACAATTCAGGCTGAGCTCTAGGTGCTACAGATGGAGACAGAAACATTGCAAACCACCGTGAAGCATGCAGACCTCGAAAACGTGATTCACCAACCTTGCATAGATGTTACCACAAAGATCCTGGCCATAGCCACCCCTCAAGTGAAGGTTGAAAGGTTGGTCACAGCACTGAAGGCCTCCCACAAGGAAGTTCAGATGGTCAAAGCAAGAATGGAGTAGAGGATCGCTGACCTCTAGGCTACGTTGCAGACTGAAACACCCCCGGAGGTATGGTCCCAGCGAACTGTGCTGGTCACGGAGGCTGTGCCATTACAGGGAAAATTGTGCAGGGTGCCCAATTATTGGATATGACCATGTAATTATGGACCAAGGTCTAGCACGACCCACTCCTACGAAGCATCAACCAGGACCTACAACAGTAAGAAGAAGAGTTCGCGACATTACAAGCTACCCTGTCCACTTTAGTTTTTGCTCAATGCTTGACACGACTGCACACCAATCATTCCCTCCAAGCTAATCTTGATGAAATTTGGCAAAATAAAAATGCCCTTAGCAACCACCTGAAGCCTTGGGCTAGTGAGGTCCTCAAGCTGTCAAAAGATGTGGATGTCGCGGTTAAAAAACTAAACCAAACTCTGGCAAGTGTCACCGCCGCAATGGAAGGCCCAATTTCTGAAAATTTGGTCAACATCACCCAGAATGCTGTTGATCAGAGCGAAGGCATGTTGCCTCCATTAGCCAAGGTGATCGAATTTTTGTAGGCACAGGTGGAGAACCCACCATATCAGTGACTCGCGACGAGTCACAATATTGTGTTGGGGGACTGTTGGAACATGGTCCCCTAAAAAACTGCGATTTTATATATTTTGGTCTTAATTAGCCTAACGCGGGGGTTTTGGGGTGGGTCAAAACCCCTAACACATTATAACAGGTCAAGGGTAGACCAGGAGTTCGTAAACCACGGTTTGAAGATAATTTGATGCATAGGCAAAATTAGTATAAGTAGATGAACCTTTTTTGAGTCATAGGCAGAAGAGAATAGAGATTGATGATAGTTGCGAATTGTTAGCTCTGTTCGGGTTTCTAGGGAAAGGAATCCTACTGGCTGTGTGCACGGAGATCCTCAGTCCTGCTGTGTGACGAACCCGCTGGCTATGTGCAGAGGCTGTAAGGGGTTGTATTTGGTTTTGAATGATAATAGATGCAGATTTGGTTAGAGTATCTCTGCGTTGTCTGAAGTTTATTACCGTTGATGCAAATTTTTGAATCTATTGGTTATCCATTGTTTATGTATTTATGATATTACATTTGATGTTGCTGATATGAAGGTATTGATTAGATATATTATAGTAATTCTAGTAGCTACACTGATTAGAAACCCTGCGAATAGATCTGTTTATAGTTGAAAAAGTATCACTGTTTCTGTTATATAAATTGATGATCTGTTGACTACTGCAATTATAGTTGTTGTACTGGTAGATTGATGTTACGCACATGGATGCGAAGGTAGTTAGTATATATAAACTTGACGATATAAGTTTGTAGCTAGATCTATTAATTACGAAGATGATAGACTATAACACAACTCTTTTGACTTACCTACTCTCTCTCAGGGTGCGGAAACCTGGTTCCAACACCCTCCCATACTACTTTGGGTGAGACTTTGGCCTACGCAAGTAGGTCACTACTGAAAGGGCCAATAGTATAGGGGTTTGTTGGAAAACCTTAACCTTCAAACCTGGGTCAAGACTCCTCAAGCCAACAGTACCTCCACCCTGCTGACTATGCATCCCAATCAAACCTATCTCAATTTTACCTATTTGGCATTTCGATCAAAACGCGATATATTCCTCATACGACATCAGTTTTTCAAACCGTTCATGACGCTAGAATCAGGAATATGAGATCTACGCAACCATCCTAGTTTCAATACAATATTGTAACTTTGAATTTTGAGCAAAGTTTATTAACTCTTGATCATTCCTCCCCATTGGGAAGATTTTGGATCCGAAAAGACTTGATTACATGTTAACTAGATGAGGGTACATATTCCTCACCTTTCCAACCTCCATCCATTTTTCCTTGCTTGGTTTAGTGACTTTGATCCCAACTCGAAGGTAGTCAACACTTCCCCTCTTTGATGCTCTTGTCCTCCTAACAAGAATTGTATCTTCTTTGAGCTCATCCAAAAATTCTGGTAAGAAATCTTCAATAGAAGGTAGTTGAACATCACTTCCTTGATCATCAATCAAAGGTGGCTCATACAGGCATAAGTTTTGAACATTAACAACTGAATACATTTGCATATAAGAAGGCAATTCAAGTTGGAATGCATTATTTCCAACTTTCTTTATGATATTAAAAGGACCATAGTGAATGGGTTTGAGCTTTTTACCTTCCCCTTGCATTCTTTCTTTGCTAATGTGGAACCATACCTCATCTCCCTCTTGAAACTTGTGATCAATCCGGTGTTTTTCATGCCTCTCTTTTTATTTTCTTTGACTTTTCTCAAGTTTTTCTTGAACTTGTTGATGTATAATCTAAATTTTCTCAATTAACTTTCAATCCTTGTCAATATCACTATGGCCATCAATTGAAATATCCTTTCCAAAGATGAATTCTAATAGAGATTTTGGAAAATACCCAAAGCGTACTTCAAAAGGTGAGGTTTGTGTATAAGAGTGCTTTTCCAAGTTGTAAGTGTGTTGAATGTAATGCAATTGTTCATCCCACAACTTGGGATGTTTGCTGCAATATCCTCTCAATAGATGTACAATGGTTCTGTTCACCACCTCGGTTTGTCCATCTGTTTGTGGATGAAAGGCAATATTCTTTTTCAACTTTGTGTCCATTGTACTCCATAGATTTGACCAAAAATTCCCAATGAATATGGAATCCCTGTCACTAACAATAGAAGTTGGCAATCCAAAATGAACCCAAACATGTTGAAAATAAAGTTCAATATTTTGTTCAGCAGTAATGGTTTTCTTACATGGCATAAGTATACACATTTTACTGAATATATCCACAACTACAGAAAGATAATCATGTTGTTTTTTTGACATAGGTAGACTTCCAACAAAATCCATGGAGACACTCTCCCATGGCCTTGATGGCACCGGTAGTGGCATGTACAGCCCAAGATTCCTATTACTAGGCTTACTTTTTGCACACACAGAACAACCTCTTATAAAACATGACACACTATCTATCATGCGAGGCCAATAGCAATACCTCTATAGATGCGCCACTATTTTTATTACCCCAAAGTGTCCAGCAATAAGAGATGAATGAGACTCTCTCATGACACTTAGTATCTCTCCTTTTTGTATACACAACTTGCCCAAATGAAACATAAAATTTTTATGCATGTGATAAAAATTTTCTTTAACTTGATTCCCTTCACTCAAACTAGCATACACATCTTGAAAATCAATGTCATGTGCATATTGTTCTATGTAACTCTCATGTACAACAGAATAATTTTGAGTAAAGTAGATGCAATAATGATTGGTCTTGAAAGAATATCTAAAATTTTATTGAAAATACCTTTCTTGTACCTTATAACCAAGTGAAACTGTTGAAGAAATCCCATCCACCTAAAATGTTTTGATTGCTACAATTTTGTTTGCGACTACAAGTACTGTAATGATTGGTGAACGGTATGCACAATAGCCTCTTTACCCATCAAGTAGTGTTTCCACTTCTTGACACTTTGTACCAATGCATATATTTCTTTTTCATATGTACGATAATTATTCACATCACCATTAAATGTTTCAGAATGAAAAGCGATAGGCTTACCATGCTGCAAAAGTACCGTGTCCATGGCATAATCACTAACATCGGTTTGAATCTCTAATGGATGTTTCAAATTTGGTAATGCAAGGATTGGAGATGAACTGATCTTGTGTTTTAAAGATTCGAAAGCTTGCTTTTTTTGCCTCCCCATTGGAATCCTTTCTTCACATTTGTCACTGCATGCATAGGAGTTGCGATGGAGAAAAGTTAGCAATACAATTTCTCCAATATTGAGCTGCACCTAAGAAACTTATTACCTCATTTAATGTTTTGGGTGTGGGCCAATTCACAATGGATTCCACTTTAGAAGGATCAATTCTCAACTCTCATCCTCCTACAATATGTTCCAAATATACCAAAGAAGTATTTCCAAACACACACTTTGACATCTTAAGAAACAATTTCTCTTTCTTCAAAACATCAAGCACTCTATTCACATGCATCACATGATCTTCTCTTGTTTTGCTGAAAATCATATGTCATCTAAGTACACAATCACAAATTAATCAAGGAATGGACACAAAACACTATCCATAACATGCATGAAAGTTTCCAGTGCATTACACAAATGAAATGGCATAACTAACCACTCAAAGAGTCCTTGTTTGGTTCAGAATGCAGTTTTCCATATATCAATTTCTGCAATTCTTACTTGATGATATCTACTTCATAAATCTAACTTAGTGAAAAAAATTTCTTCTTTAATTTGATCAAGAAAATCATCTATTCTTGGGAGTGGGTAACGATTCTTTACCGTAATCTTGGTCAAAGCTCGAAAATCTACACACATGCACCAAGTCCCATCTTTCTTTCGTATCAAGACTATGGGTGAACCGCATGGAGAAGTGCTTGCCCTTATGATTCCTTTGTCTAACATCTATTTTATTTTCCTCTTTATTTCAACATTCTCCATTATCTACATGTGATACATAGGGATGTTTGGAAGAGGACAATCTTGCTGCAACTGAATCTCATGTTGAATCTCTCTTTTTGGAGGCAATCCTGTTGGCTCCTGAAACATCTCATGATGTGCATTAACTACATCATATAAATATGATTTCAAATTAGGATCACATCCCTCAAATGATTCATTATTAACATAATATTTAGGCTTAATCATAAGAAGAACAAAATTCTTACTTGAATTTACCTGTCCAACATTTACCATAGCAATGTTTGTCTTCTTGCGATGTGATCTAACAATGCACTCCTTTCCATATTTGAATAAATGATACTTGTTCTCATGGTGATAGAAGATTTATTTCCTATCATACAAGTAAGGAATCCCCAACACAATACCTATTATGTCAAGCGGAACCACATCTCATTCAACTGTGTCAAAAAAATTTGCAGTGATTGCAAACCACAATATGCATTTATTTGAAACCTGTAGATTTTCATCCTTACAAATCCAACCCAATGGATATGGTTTTGGATGTGGTATGGTCTCAAGATTAAGTTTCTTGACCAAGTATTTAGAGATTAAGTTTTCTTGTGACCCACTGTCAAACAATGTGTCAATCTTGGTATGTTTGGATATGACTCTCACATGAAACAATTCTATTCTTTCTTCTTCATTTGGAGCATGTATGTGACAGTTTTATGTACTAGTACTAGGTTTAGTTTCAATTTATTTCCGCTTCATGTTCTTCAATCACATGTCTGTAATATTAGATTCATCACCTAAATCATCTCCTAAATCATGCTAAGTTGTAGCAGAAGTTTTCTCTTTCCCTTTGTTATTGGGTTTCTTTGGCCTCTTTTTAGGATGTAATTTCCAACAATGAGTTTCATCATGGCCTTCTTTTGAAAAATGTTTACAAACCAATTTTCTCCCTCTTTCTTAACATATGCATTTTTTTTTCTTTTACGTTTTGAGGTATTATCTTTAGCTTTACCCTTAAAAGGTTTCTTTCTACCCTCTTTAGAAATGTTCTTCCCTCTAGCTTCTAGATGTGTGGCCTGAGCACATACTTCATCTAGAATGGTGAGGTTAAACATGAGAATAGTATGTTTTAGGTAGCTATGTAAGCCTCCTATGTACTTGAGCAAAGTATCTTGGCTCTGAAAATCTACCCCTGATTAGAGAGCTCTTCTCCTAAATTCTTGGGTGTATTCTTGCACATTTTGTCCCTTCAATTGTTAAAAGCTCTGGCAGTTCATTATGGATTTCTGCATATGATTTAATGGATAAAACTATTTTTTTATAGCAGTAATGAAATATGACCATGATAGAATAATCTTACCATGTTTCTTGATCTCCTTCTTTGTCTTGGATTCCCACCAAACAAGTGTTGCACCTTCCATTCTCAATGAAGCTGATTGAATTTTGGTATCATCATCTTGAAGGTTATGGATTATCAAATAGACCTCCAATTTCCTAATCCAATTATCAATCTTTTCTACATTGACTTCACCATTAAACATTGGGAATTAAAACTTAACATCAAGTTTTAAAAAATGACTTTTACCAGTGTTATTTGACTTGTGTGGCTGATGTACTAAAGTAGAAGTAGAGGATGATGATGATGAGGGTGAGGATGATGGCTCTCCATTGCATCCATTTCCTCCATTGCCCTTATTTGATTTATCTTCATCACTGTGACCTCCAGAAGATCCCTGTCATTCCTTTTGAATTTTGGATCCTTCTCCTTCTAGTCTCTCATTCCTTTCTTGTTAAAGGATTCTAACCATCTCATTCATGTCAAGGAATGCTTTCTTGAACACTCTTTCTTCCTCCTTGGGATCAAATTATTCATGGATTTCTCTTTCGTCATGGGGCATGCTTAATGTAGCTTCTGCTTCCTTAGGAGGTGAACTAGGTGGTGGAGATTGTGGCAATTTTTCTCTCATTTTATTTGGGTCTTCTTGAAACCCTTCTACTCCCACCAATTTGCCTTCTCCTCTTTTGAGCTTGAGCCTTGTAAGCATCTAAAAACTTGCAAACAGTTAAACAATTATTTGCACTAAACAACACCAGAGAATAAACTCTAGCTATGATACCAATCTGATCTGAAATGACTATATTAGTTTTTTTGTGCTAAGTGTATTTTCAGTTTATAAACATGTGCATACTTGTCTCATTAGTTTGCTTAAGGATTGAGGTTTTTTTCCATGAAATGTAGATGATTTTTAGTGAATTAGAAGCATGAAATAAGCTTAAATAACAATGAAAAACAGTGTAAAATAAAGAAATAAGTCATCACATATAATTTACATAGTAGACATGATGAAGCAATTCAGCCCTCCTAGGCTACATCTGTTGGTCCAGCTCCCAATGTCATTTCCATATTTCATCAAATGCATGTAGTTATAGTGCTCTAATGGCTATTATATCTACAACAATGGCTCCAGAATGCTCCAATTAGTAAAAAATGACTCTTCATTCACTCATAATGGGTGAAAATTGAGTCTACTACTCTTTTCCTAGTTACACCTAGAAAAAATCCACTAAAAGTGGAGGACTCCACTTAGCTAGAGTTAAATTGGTAAATTCCACCAAGAATAATGCATTGGCCAAACCTGCCGCCGTATAAACTGTAACATTTAACTTAAATATTGGGCAAATGGGCACATGTGATCCCAAACCCCACGGTTATAGTGATGGTTAGGTGGAACTATAGGCGGAACCCACGGTGATAAGGTTGAACTCCGGGTTGAGTGGCATGAGTTAGCAGAACCGTCACATTAACTGTGTGAAAATACATTTCCATGGGACAACATAACACAAATGGTTGGAGAGACTATGGGTTGAAGAACTGTTGGAGGTTGTAACATTTTTTTGCTACCATGTGACCACCATCGTTGGGACCACTGGCGGGTTGGGATTGTTGGTGGTCCCCAACCCCAAAACTATATTACAACAAAATTTATAATAAATCCACAACCATTTGTAGTTAAGAACTACATGTAGCTCGGACGGTGTGGCGTGTGCATGCTCTGCCAGAGGTCGTGGGGTTGAGCCCTGTGGACCTCGCCAAAATTTTATCATGCGGTTCAAGGGCCACGTGGCTGCCTCAGGGCTAGCCATGTGGCACCTCCCAATTGGCCCTAAAAACCAACGTAAAAAATCATTCTACCAATAGAATTACACCACTTTTCATCCTAGGGTTGGTTCTATGGAAAGGAATGTTCCTCAGAATATTCCCCTTTTGCTGACTGTGCATCCCAGTCAAACCTGTCGCAATTTTACATGTTTGGCATTTCGATCATAACACGATATCTCCCTCATATGACATTAGTTTTTCGAATCGTTAGTAGCGCAAAAATAAGGAAGATGAGAAATACACAACCATCCTAGTTTCAATCCAATCCTATAATTTTGAATTTTGAGCAAAATTTATGAACTCCTAATAAATGGGATTTGCCTCGGTCAAGCAACGAACAATATTGTAGAGTATAGTGAAGTCATTGAGCTATTATTTGATGCCATTGAATTTTCCATTCGACGTTTGATTGTTATGTTAGATTCACAACTCATTATATTACATTTAAATGGTGTTTATGCAATCAGAAATCCATCATTACTAGCAATGTTCTTAAGGTTTCATCTCTTGGAAAGACAATTTGATTACATTGAATATCAACACATTTCAAGAAATTTAAACACATTTTCTGATGCATTGGTTAATCTAGTTTTAAATAGACATTTGCAACATTTAATGTAAAAAAAACAATGTTCAATCCATATTGAACAAGATATTTAGAGACCAAAAGTAGTAATATCATTAGGTCAAAACAGTTTATCATATTGTGTCAAAAAATATACATCATCCATGATAATAGGTCTCAAACACCTTATGATATAAAAACATAATGATAAAAAAAACAAAATGTCATCTAAATCGACCATCAGCTATCCATGATGATGATCATGATAATAGAGTATAGCGCGCGCCACTTTGCATAGGTATCACCTAAATGGACCAGGAACCCCAGTCACATGCCTCTAGTATCTGAGAGGAAAACAATATGTCCCAATCTCCAGGATTTAGTGGTCAACCTCTCCAAGTTGTGTTCCAACTCTATGAGGGCCTCTGCTACATCAGTCAGTGGTGGAGCTACCACTATAGGTTGTGCTTCTCATCTATCAAAACGACGAAGCACTGTTGGTCGTGTTGGGAAAAAAATTTTATTTATATGTTTTTTGTATTTATTGGATGATAAAAAATCAAATAAAAACTATAAAACATAAAAACTCAAAATGATACTTTTTCCCTGACACATTCCACTGTGTTTGAGGTGGAATTGTTATGTGAGGGTTACCCCTGAAATCAACCCCTGCATAAGGAAAATCCTTAATCATGAAAATCTGGCTTATGAGCCATACAAAAAACTGAAGGGTATATTGGTTCACTGGACCGCCATCATCACCATGGTGAGCCATCAATGAAACCCATCACAACATGCATGGTTCCCTTGGTCCCGTCGGATCCACTAATAATTGTTGAGGTACAAGGAGTGGTATTCTCTCCAAGGTGAAAGATATGATAATGTCACCATAGCTAAAGTTCTTTAGCTTACCATTATTTTCTCGCGTGAGCTCGCCTTTCATGTTTTCCAATACTCCTTCACTCCAGTTAAATATTGTTCCTTCAAAACACTCAACAAAATTCTGCATTTGTTCTTTGGTAGCCACATGAGGAGTTGCATTGCCACACAATTGAGTCACTATAAAAGAAATGATTTTAAGGTCAAATTGTTCAATGGTCTTTATGTCGATACGACCATCCTTCAATTCAAAATCCTGCGTGCAATATTGCACCATATAGGAGGCAATAGGAAATCATCTTGGTATTGAGCCAAACAAAGAGATGCCTCTTCTCCTTCAGGGAAACCTCTAAGAAAATAAACATCCTTTACCTCAATCACAAGCCTATGATCCCTGATGATGAAACACTATTCCTAGACATCCTAAGCATTAACCATCTAGGTCATGAGCTCCACTTGGCCCCTCGTTCCTTGTATAGACAAAAATTTGTATATAACACAATTATTTAGTACCCAAAACATTGTTGGGCTACCCATGGCTTCATTGTCATGCGATTAATGCTCGCATTCTCTCCACTCAAGAATGACTGTTTGCCTGCAAACAATCATTTAGAAACATTAGAAAACTTTTGAGAGAACTTGGAGAAATTTTTATGGAAAGAAAATAATTTTTTGAAAACCGCATGGTGCTTGCGAAATTTTTGTTCATAGAAAATTTGTTTTTGCACACATTTTCTATATAAAAACTCCAGTGGCACGATGATTTTTATATTAAAAATTCATCAAGGTGCAGGGGTTCTGCTAGGAAAACCTGCGCACCCCTGAGGGCGTTTCTAAAACCATTTTTCCTCCAAAAAAATAATCTGAAAGCTTAAAATAAAAAATTAAATGGATAGAATGCAAGAAAACAAAGATATTAAATACTTGGAACTGATGGTTCGTGAAATGGTTGGCCGATTCTCCCGATATCTGCTTCGGAAAATCTGTGGTAAAAACTCAAAAGGTAAAAATGAATTGTTCTTTTCACTTTTTATAGGTTTTCATGAATAAAATAATATTATTTTATTTATTTTTACCTTTAAGAGTTTAAATTTTGAACATTTTTACCATGATTGAGAGTAAATTATTATAATTATCAAGTTTTTGTGCAGACAGTAGAGTGTGCTTAAAAAATGAATCATTTGACGATAGAGTAAAATTTTATCAATTTTTCAGACTCTAAAAAAATACAAAAAAGAGAAACCATGGATTCCTCTTTGAATCCCTTTTCAGACTCTTTAAATATGAAAATATTGTCGAGCACTTGACTATTCAAACTCGTTAAAATAAATTAATAGTTGCCTATTTAGTATAAGTTTACCCCTATTCCGAACTTAACTAGACTAATTACGAAAAAGGTATACGTTGACTAAGAATATTCAATAGAGTTCCCTCTTATATAATTTTATCGTTTTTCAGGTTCGAGAGACTAAAATTATGAAAAATAACACTACAGAGTTTACTTGTGTTTTTCTCTTGACTCCCTAAAACTGAAAAACATCGAGTTAATCCTATGTCTGACTCGTTAAAATTAAATAGCGCATGATCCAGATTTATGGAGGAATGCAAAAGAAAACACATATAACCATAAATATAAAAATGCAGCAGAAATAACACTTCATTTCATTAATATCAAAGAACTAAAATTTGTTTACAGACATAATGGAAATAAACTAGCTAGAGTGCTGGTAGCTTATCTATGAGAAGAGATGTAGTGGCTACAAGCCTCTGAACTCTGTGTTACAATGAGGCTCAAAGGCCTATATATTATTGAGAAACAATGGAAAACCCTAAACATCCAAAAACCTAACCCTAGGAGATGAAACACCAAAATATGGGCCTCGTCCGGGTAAATTGGTACATCAATTTCCCAGGGTCATAACTTTGGCATATTATATCTATTTGATGCACATGATACATCATTAGAAATATCTATCCAAGGATTGCAACTATTAATTGTGACTATTGAGTTCGAAACGAACTCATATTTTCCGGAGGTTTGATGCCCAAAAAACGTCGTTTAGGGCCTCAAAACGGCTCCGGAAGTTTAGGACTCGAAAAAATGCTAAAAATAGTAAAATGTGCTATAATTAAGGAAACTGAAAAATTGAAAGAAACAATGGTGGGGCCCCAAGTGGAATAGGTGGGTGGCCACCAATATCCACCTAGATCAGTGCAGTACCTGTCAATTACAATAGGACTGAACCACTCCTTCTTAGGGTTCGTTAAAATTACTGAGATGGACTCATCCAAAGGATGAAATTACACAATAGGAAAATGTTATCCTCCTCAAGCTTGAAAAATATAAATAGGTACTTGCCAATAATGGTGGGGGAAAAAGTGAGAAAAAGAATCCATATTTTATACTTGTTTTAAAAGCAACATGTTTCTCTTGAACATGACACTTTGTTGCACTTGTGTCTGGGTTGGGTAATCATTTTGTCTTACAATTAATCAAGCCTCATTGAAAGTATTCAACTATTTTTGGGTATTATCTTTAATTCAAATGCTTCCAAGTCATTTACAGTGTCACTATGTGTTCAAGAGAAAGTTCAACCTCAATTCATTATTCATTGTAATTATTTGTCTCTATTCACGTTGACCGTCCATGAGTTAGTCCTAGAAAAACAATTTCTTCAAAACTTGAAATAATGGTTTCGTGTCATAGGCCCTATTGCGATGGATCACTTCCTATCGACTTCAGCTCATTATCTAGGAATTTTATTTGGAAATTCTATCAGTACTTTGAAATCTTCATGCCCTAATGGCAGGTTTCTTGCCTTTAAAAACATGTTCTCATCATTGGCTTTTGATCGAATGAATCTATGAGTGTTCAAATGAGAGTTATTCATTCAAATTTCATGGATTGTACTGAAGTAATTTGAGAGCCATTATCATTACTGGTGGTTTTTGTCGCACTTGTTAACGATTTTCATCATTGATCGATAATCAAGTGGTTTCTACCATGTTCGACTTCGAAACAATCAATCGCATGGATAGATTCATACTAGTTTGAGAAGCGAAAATCAAGACCCTGAATCTAGTTTCAACCATGAAGGCTGTGAGGAGTTATGTATTCATGTTTCAGTAGACTAATCAATAACAGATGGTTGCGCTCATACTATATCTACTATTGATGTAATCCTAGGCTACTTCTGTACCAGGACATATAGTTATTTTTGCTTTGAGCATGGGAACACATACCTCAGTGATGATTATATATTTTCATTGAATGTTTCTTACAGGTTTTTGATCAATGTCTCTGATCCAATCCTTGGAATGATAAGGCACTTCATTCTCTTGAAATATTTTTCTCATACTTCACACTTTAGGGGGGAACCTGTTACATGTCATTTTTTCATCATGACATTTGACTCAATATGGATCTATCAACATCCATACTCATGCTTCCTTAGAATTCAAAACATTTATATTCCTGAACCAAGACTTGGAAACTGGGAAAAGTCTCTTAAAAACTCTTAATTGTTGCCTCACACTTTTTTCGGCCATTTCCTGCCCACGCGGTGTTATTTTTACCTTTACTTGTGGACGTCTGTGCTCTATATGCTAATAAAAACTGCGCACCCCATGTAAAAGTAAGAAAATGCAAAAATTAACTTCTAGAAGCATAGTTGGGAGCATATTATTCCAACTAAAAGCCTCCTAAATCACACCAGTTCGAGCTATATCCCTCCACTCATGGAACTTATCCCCTTAGATGAAGGAACCCTAATCCCTTCATTAGAGGATCTCAGCCCTCTATTGATGGATATGAAACCTCCTCAATTTCTCCTATAAATTGAGCTGAAGTTTCAGGGTTAAGGTTATATTGTAGAATGTACTTTGGAGATTACACATTGTACATAAGAGTTCATTGAAGATAAACCTATGTTGGTCATTCTAGAGAAGAAATATTGTCAAACCAAGGAGCATGATTGTGAAGGAATGCAAGAGAAATCTATACAACATCAAGGCTCAGGTTGTAAGATTTCTCTTTATATTCTTGAGAATACATATGGATCTTTTTTTCTCATTGTGTTTTTTTCAAATTCATTAAAACAATGACAATTCTTAATATCCTTGATCATTAAGTTAAACTGGTATTTATATTATTATATACAACAGGTGCTTTTAATTCTTTGCATGTTTTTGGTTGCAAGTTCTTCTCAGCATTGAAGGATATCTTCAGATCAAAAGTGAAGGTCTACATCAAATGTCTTGTTGAAAGGTAGGATCATTACCTCCTCGTTTCTAAGTTTTAATAATAAAAATTCTAATAGTTTGGGGAAAGAGATATTCAAATTGTTGTTTGTTTCTAGTCATCTGTTGGGATACTAGGGAGTTCGCTCTTGTCTACAAGAGGGATTTATCCAAAAAACACCATGCCATATGGGCTTTATTTCCTTTTCATGTGCTCATTTCATTAGTCCTCTTTTGCTTCCCTGTACATCGACATATCCTATATATTCGCTAGCCTACAACTTCCCATTTGTGCCATTGGATTTTATTCCAGGGTCTAGGGACCTAGATGATGTGTCCTGGTGGTAACCACCACCATACTCGTGAGCTAATCAACGATCGACCAGGGTGAGTTGTCTCTGAAAACTGCCACATCTTCCCTGTGCCTATTCATCTTGGATGTCTTCGCATTCACACCTTATAATTATTCCGGTGAAGCCCATCGAAGGTGACATCATACTCACATCACTGATGCCATGTGGTGCCATCTTAGTGGTGACACATGTCACTCATATTTGGCCCAATAAGGCACCCAAAAATGTTGAAAATTCATACCATGTGTCCATGTGTTGATGTCATCCTAAGCCAGTAAATTACTTCCACGCATCATCTAGTGCAGAGATAGAAATGGTCACATTCCTTTGGTTTTGCATTGATTTTCTTTAATAAAATTTAAAGGGTCCAACCATTTACTCTTCACTATGTCACTTCTCCTCATGGCACAGTCCCTAGCCCTATGTCATCCTAGATTCAACCTTATGCATGCACATTTGTTTCTTCTAGGGAAGTCCTCCTGGGCTGAGTTGTCTTTTTGGGACCCATTTTGTTGAAATATTTTCTAATAAAATGATTACACCTTCTCTTTTTTGATGTGTGGACTATTCACCTCTACCAAGGCTTATCTAATCCTAGATTTTCACTTCTTCATGCATCCCTTAACACTTTCATGGAAAGCATCCCCAGGTGATGTGGCTCTAGGTACCACCG